>JAECWN010000407.1:2110000-2510000 GCA_018150725.1 Drosophila quadrilineata
GTTGTGTCCTTGGCAGCTCCACTTCGAGAGATCCAGCTCCTCATAACCCTAATATCCCTGCTAAGTAAACCTAGTTAATATCAGTGGCAATATTACTAAATGTTATAGTTTGGCAGGCCGAAGAATTCCGAATTAATAAAGTAGTTTCTGGGTCTGGAAGTCGAGAAATAATATTACATATATAAGAGGGAAATATTTAATTGAACTCACATACCAAATTTCATGTAGTTAGCTTCTATACTTCCAGAGATCCAGCTCATTTACTATTGTAATCCTTTTTTGCCGCTAAGTGGACATACTTAGAAATACATTTGTGGAATTCGTGGCTGTCTAGAGTTTTGGCATTTTGCTAAAAGCAATTGAATTGCCTTTTCCTTTGCAATTTTCATTTTCCCTGGTTCCAGACAAAGGACGTAGCAGCGAGAAAGAGCGAGTGAGACAGTTAGATAGCTAAAAAGAGAGAGAGAGGTTGTATAGCATTTGCCATGTTACTTACTGTCATTTTTATTTTTGGGCAATATCATTAAATGGCAATACGCTGGCTGCACCTAAACAAAGGCTAAAACATAATTGGGCGTCAATTAAGCTGCCGCATGCCACATGCTACTTGCCACTTGGCCCACAAAGTACCCAGCTTGTACTGTTGTCGTCTTCTGTTTCATTTCAGTGCCATTATTATCAAAGTATGCTATTGTTTTCCAAGGCGAAGGCAATATCAGCCCTCCCACTCACTCATTCATGTTGCCATCTCGCTCTTCATAAGCTAACGACAATTGTAACCGCAGTTCGCTCATTGGTCTAGTACCTCCCCCCCCCTTTATCTACACTCCTGCTGTGCGTTTTGATAACTGAAATGAGCGAAAATGAGTTCAATTAGCGTAGAAGTCGACGTCGACGTCAACGTCAACGTCGACGCCAGCGTAACTCTTATCAGCTGGCGCTGTGTAGAGTTGCCAGGCCGCAAGCTGAAGCATAGTTGAGAGGCAACTTACTCTGTGGCATGCGGGTTCCAACTTCCCCTCAGCCACCATAGCAGCGATTGCCCTTAGACTTGACCTACGGGCGCTGAGTTTGCAGCCCTGGATGAGTTATTGAAATGGGTGCAGCGATTAGTAAGGTGGGGTGGCAACCCTACACCCAAACACTGATAAGCCATTAGAAACAACAAAGCGTAAAGAAAATAGCAACAAATTGCAGTGCGTTCAGAGCGTTCGTCAAGCAAAGCGTTTCGCTTATCAACAATTCGCGCCTCGCGACGTTTTTGTCACCTGCAAAAAAGAGTTGAAAAAATAGTTGCAAGAAACGAGTGAAAATTGAACACAAATCGTAAAGAGCATGTTTTAGATTGATAGTGAAAGTGTGGAGTGTGTGTGTGGCAAGTGAAAGTGCCGCAACATGTCAGCGGCCGAGGAGCAGCGTCAGTTCCGACGACGCTCTGGACAATTTGTGGCAAGCAATGAGGCAGAGCCGTGTATATTGCTGGGCTACAGACGCCACAGTGACACCGATGAGCTGCCAACAACAACAGCAATGAGAACAGCAATAACCAGACAAAGTGCATCAAGGGCGGAACTTGGCGGCACTTCCGCTTTTGTTAAGCTGCGTCGACGTGTGCAGCGTCACCAGCAGCAGCAGCAGCAGCAGCGGCCGCAGTCGACGGCATTCGAAATGAGCAATGTATGACAATGCGCGACTAATAATAAATTACAATAAATTAAACATGTCTATTTATAAACAAACAAACACACACACACACACACACACACATTTCATTATGCACGCATAACAATAACAAACATGTTTTATCAACTACATATATATTTGATATGATTTACTTTGCAGAAAAACAAGGAGTTGATGAATGACATTATCACAAATTGCAAGTTAAAGAATGGTATGTAAACAATTGCCCCATTATTTACTTAACAATTACTAAACACAATACAACAATAACAGCAACTAACAACAACAACCAGAGAAAAACATGATTATAATACCCTATTTTGCAACTGGTCAACGAGCATTAATACAAATAAAAAGTAATTAAAAAAATATATAAAATATTAAAAACTATAAAATAATTAATAAGAAATAACAACAACAAAAGTGCAGATTGCGGTTCATTAAAATTATGAATGTGTAATAAAAAGTGTTGCCTACCCGCAGGCGCAGCGTTTAATTCCAACTGCGGTTTGGCCTAATTAAATTGTTATTTGCTGTTAACTGTCCAATTATGACTGCGAACTATGCTTGCATTATTAATAACAATTGTCATTATTTGTGCCTCATTATTTATTAGGTTTTGGTCCTGGCGTACAGCCCGCAGCTGCCACATCGCCCACAAAACGCCCACTAAGTCCCGATCATCCCAATCCGGCATTGCCCATAACAGAGGTAAGCCCCCCTCCCCACTCCAAATAACAAACAATATGATGTATAGTATATATGCTATAAATCATAAATACACACACATGTGTACTGTGTACGCAACATAAGCAGCTTCACTTCAGTTTGGCAAATTTGATTTCATTTTGTGGCATAGAAAACTTGCAGTAGTTGCCTAATTCAATTAAATTTATGCACATGTTTTGTATTTCCCTTAAAGCCATAGATGAGATAGATATACGACTGAAAAGAGATAGCATCATCTACAAGGGTTTACCAAATTGCATAGATCAATTCCAGTTATGTATTTATGCTGGGTAATTAATGTGGCAAATATAAGCTAAAGACTTATAATTTGACTAAACTAATCTAGCATAAGCTTGGCAGTTAATTGTTTAAATTAAATTAGGTATATAAATTGTCAATTAAATTTGAAACTATTTTAAGAAGCAAGCAAAACTGATGATTTTGATTTACACTGGCAAAAACTTCCATGCATAATGAAATAAACATAAAATATTATTACATTAAAAGAAACATGGAAATCTAAATTATATATGCTCTCGCTTCAAATACAAATACGATACTTTTTTAAGTAACAGAAAATCTATAATTCTGATTTTTCTGGCAAAAAATTAATTAAGAAAATAACTTGGGAAATATTGAACAAATAATGAATTATGAAATATCTAGAACGGTTTCCTCCCGAGTTATTTCATTTCAAGAAATAACCGCTTTAACAACTTTAAGTATAATCAAATTTTTCCATTGAATTTCTTCCCCTTAAATTCGCGTAGTTTTGAAAATGTATTTCATATAAAATTTCACTTTCTAAAAATAATAGTTTGCTGCATGAAAAACACCAGCTGCAGTCTCATAAATAGTTACTATAAAAGTTTCATAAGTTTCGAGTTTCATAAGCAACAAAAGACACTCTCAGCTCATATACGTACATCATCTCTATTGTCTCCTTATATTGTACATTTTTCTATATCTATATCTATGAAATATTTGCTGCCCTTTGACAGACGCCGAGTCCTGCTATGAACCGCATGGGCTGGGCACTGCGCACTTTATTGGTTGTCGATAACTCAAGCTGTTTGAAGGATCGCAAGGTAAGTGTAAGGATAATGATGATGATGATGATGAGTTGGTCTTAACTCCACTTCACTTTGGATGGTTATACTCCCAACAGGTATCGGGCAAGTTAATACGCAAGTGTGCTCCTGGCACGGAACTGGTTGATTGGCTGCTGAATCTGTCACCCATTGTCCACACACGCGCCCAGGCGGCGGGCATGTGGCAAGCCCTTGTCGAGGAGGGAGTATTGGCACACGGTATGTGATTGTAATTGAGTGGAGTAGTGGGTGTAGCAATTTGTCAATTGTTAATTGTACATTTTGTATGTTTCGCATACGGCAGTCAACAAGGAGCAGCCGTTCAAGGATAAATGCTTTCTGTATCGATTTCGCTTGGATGAGGAGGGAGGCGCCCCAGCTGCAGCGACACCCGCCTCCGAGGAGATCAACGCCGCCAATGAGCATATACGTGAGGCACTGAGTGCACTCTTCCAGCGTGGACCCGATGCCACGTTGCGCATGATATTGCGTAAGCCGTAAGTGCAACAAATACATACATATATCAATCAATACCCAGCTGGGCATACATGGCGTATGATTGATATTATAGGCTGTTTGCATTACATCCCCATATTTGCATCTCTTTAGAGCAGCAAATTTGCTTTCATTCATTTCAATCAATCAATGCATCAATCTCTTGGTATTGTAAATTGCAGTTCACATGAAAGAACGCCAGAGGAACTGGAGCTTGTTTTTGAGGAACTCGTGCACATCGCCGCCCTCTCCCATCTCTCGACCAGCATCAAGCGTGAACTGTCCTCGATAATTGTATTTGAAGCCCACGCACAAGCGGGCACCATATGTGAGTCTGAGTTGCATGCAGTTCACATTTTCAAAACACAAATCGAAATTCCATTTAATTAACTGATTCGTGCTTTGAAATTCTCCAGCTGATTACAATTTAAATGTTTTGCATTTCTCTGAATTTGTGCAGTATTTAATCAAGGCGACGAGGGACGTTCCTGGTATATATTACTCAAAGGATCTGTGGATGTTGTGATACATGGCAAAGGCACCGTTGCCACACTGAAGACTGGCGATGATTTTGGCAAATTGGCTTTGATAAACGACGCACCCAGGTAAGTGCCACACCACCCCATCCCATTCAACCTCCCCCCTCCCTGCCTCTTCCTCTGCCACTCCATTTTTGGGCAATCCTTTGCCAACATTGGCAACTGTCAGCATGAAACTTTTACTTTTTGCCCTCATTTTTCTTCTATGTTTTTTTTTTTTTGCCTGCAGAAAGTTTTCGCAGACATCGAGCCAGGCCATCAACAATTCTCTTTATATCGTTTTCAGCTCTGACTCACTCTCCCTCTCTTTCTCTCTCTCTCTATGTATATCTCTCTCTAGAGAGGGAGAGAGACCTCTCGCTTTGTGTAAGTTTGGGTCTAGCTGCCATTTTAGCACTTTGTTGCGTGTAGCATAATGCTACAGTTGGGGTCTCTTGCACTTGCCACACACACACACACACACCTCCCAGAGAGACACACTCACCTACACATTTAAACAACAATGGACGAAAGGCTGCAACAAAGTATGAGTTGTAATAGCATTAAGACATTTTCTTGCCGCCCAAAGCATCAAAGCAGCTAACAACAATGACAGATAACAACAGCCATTCTCTGGCATTTATAACAAACAATTGAAAATTGAAATAAAATATACTCTAGCTCAACATTAGCCAACTCTCTTTAGATCAAGTTTCGAAAGAACAGCAGGCAAGGCAGAGCTTTTTGGAGAGCTTTTAACAATGACTTGTCACTAAGTTTTAAAATTGTTTTCCAGAAGTGCAACCATTCAAAAAAAATTTACAATTCTCGAAAGAAAATATATTTCTAAAGAGTACTACAAAATTGAGCGGAAAATCAGAGTAAATCTTAAAAGTTCTTGTATTTCTGCTTCAGCTTAATAGCAGATATAATTATATATAACGAAGAAATTTAGTTTTACAAAAGTAATACTAGAAAAATTTAAAAATGTATAACAATTTCTCGAAAATTTCGCAAAGCTTTGAAAGCGGCTTTCAGTCCCCTTAAACCTTACACAAAGCTATCCCTATGATTTATCTAACAAACTTATCAAAAACTCCATTAAAGAGCTTTTAACTTTAAGTACCTTTGAAATCCATCTATAGAACGCACTTAAGCGTTTTATTATCTATATTACTTTCGACAAGTTTCCGCTTTAGCAAAAGTTGCCAAAAACTTTTTCCATCAATTAACTGCATTCCAGCAGCTTTCAAGGACACTTTAAGACAGCAATTAAGCTTTTAACATCATTTATTCATTCCCACCAAAGAGTGACAAAAACTTTCAGGCTTAAAACGCTTTTAGACAATTATGAATTTACATAATATCCATAATATCATGTAAATATGGAAATCATATCCACTATAAAGACCAGAACAAATAAAGGAACTCAAAAGAAGCTTTCGACAATCAACAAGCATAACGACAGCTACTCAATAATTAATAAAAAGTATATAAATAAATAACGAGCATATAGCAAGTTTTGCAGACAGAAAAGCCATTTAAAATTGATTGAAGTAAAGGAAAATGCTTTTATGCGTCGTGTTAATTAAAATAAACTTTCGTCCATTGAGTACATTATCAACATACACATCCATACATCCACACACATGTGAACAGTAGGCGTAGCTCTGTGGTAAATAAAACTTATTGCCCGCTTTTTTATTTGCGACTCATCGATTGATTTTTTATTAAAAACTCGAAAAGTAAAAACAGGCAAAATATTGAAAACTGAAATTGATGCAATTTTTATGCATGTTGCCAAAAGTGCGAATCGCAGCAATTGCATTTTATGCAAATATCAAAGTCATCAACGGTTATTAAAATTGACGAGTAATAGACGTCCAGCAAACTATCTGTATATGGGTTTACTTAAATGGACCGATATATGATTTTCAACGAATGGAAAAAATAATACAGATAGCAGAACTTTGAGAAAAATCATCTGTTCTTCAAAATTTCAATATTTTATGCCCAATCGACTTCTATCATCGAAAAATGTAGTAGAAAATATGGCCAAAACTGTGTAAAAATGAGTCTAAATTTGAATATTCAATGAAAAGGGTTCCTTGTAAACTTTGAACAGCCATAACTTTTCCAAAAATCAACCTATTTTCAAAATTCTTTCACTTCTGATCATGGTTTTTATGATATTTTGAAACTGCATTCAAATATTTTTCAAATTGGGCATTTGAATTTTTTTTTCACATTTCTGTCCTTTTTTCCATACTGACCCCTTAACAAAAAGTCAAAAAATGTGAGTTTCTTGAAATCGTAAATTTTTGTGCCCAATCGATTTCTGGCATCGAAATATGATTAAAATTATTTTACAGAAGTCAAATTGGAGCAATATTTTAGAAAATATGGCCAAAATTCTGTAAAAATGAGTCTATATTTGAATTTTCAATGAAAAGGGTTCCTTGTAAACTTTGAACAGCCATAACTTTTCCAAAAATCAACCTATTTTCAAAATTCTTTCACTTCTGATCATGGTTTTTATGATATTTTGAAACTGCATTCAAATATTTTTCAAATTGGGCATTTGAATTTTTTTCACATTTTTGTCCTTTTTTCCATACTGACCCCTTGACAAAAAGTCAAAAAATGTGAATGTCTTGAAATCGTAAATTTTTGTGCCCAATCGATTTCTGGCATCGAAATATGAATAAAATTATTTTACAGAAGTCAATTTGGAGCAATATTTTAGAAAATATGGCCAAAATTCTGTAAAAATGAGTCGAAATTTGAATTTTCAATGAAAAGGGTTCCTTGTAAACTTTGAACAGCCATAACTTTTCCAAAAATCAACCTATTTTCAAAATTCTTTCACTTCTGATCATGGATTTTATGATATTTTGAAACTGCATTCAAATATTTTTCAAATTGGTCATTTGAATTTTTTTTCACATTTTTGTCCGTTTTTCCATACTGACCCCTTGACAAAAAGTCAAAAAATGTGAATGTCTTGAAATCGTAAATTTTCGTGCCCAATCGATTTCTGGCATCAAAATATGAATAAAATTATTTTACAGAAGTCAATTTGGAGCAATATTTTAGAAAATATGGCCAAAATTCTGTAAAAATGGGTCGAAATTTGAATTTTCAATGAAAAGGGTTCCTTGTAAACTTTGAACAGCCATAACTTTTCCAAAAATCAACCTATTTTCAAAATTCTTTCACTTCTGATCATGGATTTTATGATATTTTGAAACTGCATTGAAATATTTTTCAAATTGGGCATTTGAATTTTTTTTCACATTTTTGTCCGTTTTTCCATACTGACCCCTTGACAAAAAGTCAAAAAATGTGAATGTCTTGAAATCGTAAATTTTCGTGCCCAATCGATTTCTGGCATCAAAATATGAATAAAATTATTTTACAGAAGTCAATTTGGAGCAATATTTTAGAAAATATGGCCAAAATTCTGTAAAAATGAATCTAAATTTGAATTTTCAATGAAAAGGGTTCCTTGTAAACTTTGAACAACCATAACTTTTCCAAAAATCAACCTATTTTCAAAATTCTTTCACTTCTAATCATGGTTTTTATGATATTTTGAAACTGCATTCAAATATTTTTCAAATTGGGCATTTGAATTTTTTTTCACATTTTTGTCCTTTTTTCCATACTGACCCCTTAACAAAAAGTCAAAAAATGTGAGTTTCTTAAAATCGTAAATTTTTGTGCCCAATCGATTTCTGGCATCAAAATATGAATAAAATTATTTTACAGAAGTCAATTTGGAGCAATATTTTAGAAAATATGGCCAAAATTCTGTAAAAATGAATCTAAATTTGAATTTTCAATGAAAAGGGTTCCTTGTAAACTTTGAACAGTCATAACTTTTCCAAAAATCAACCTATTTTCAAAATTCTTTCACTTCTGATCATGGTTTTTATGATATTTTGAAACTGCATTCAAATATTTTTCAAATTGCGCATTTGAATTTTTTTCACATTTTTGTCCTTTTTTCCATACTGACCCCTTGACAAAAAGTCAAAAAATGTGAATGTCTTGAAATCGTAAATTTTTGTGCCCAATCGATTTCTGGCATCGAAATATGAATAAAATTATTTTACAGAAGTCAATTTGGAGCAATATTTTAGAAAATATGGCCAAAATTCTGTAAAAATGAGTCGAAATTTGAATTTTCAATGAAAAGGGTTCCTTGTAAACTTTGAACAGCCATAACTTTTCCAAAAATCAACCTATTTTCAAAATTCTTTCACTTCTGATCATGGATTTTATGATATTTTGAAACTGCATTCAAATATTTTTCAAATTGGGCATTTGAATTTTTTTCACATTTTTGTCCGTTTTTCCATACTGACCCCTTGACAAAAAGTCAAAAAATGTGAATGTCTTGAAATCGTAAATTTTCGTGCCCAATCGATTTCTGGCATCAAAATATGAATAAAATTATTTTACAGAAGTCAATTTGGAGCAATATTTTAGAAAATATGGCCAAAATTCTGTAAAAATGAATCTAAATTTGAATTTTCAATGAAAAGGGTTCCTTGTAAACTTTGAACAGCCATAACTTTTCCAAAAATCAACCTATTTTCAAAATTCTTTCACTTCTGATCATGGTTTTTATGATATTTTGAAACTGCATTCAAATATTTTTCAAATTGGGCATTTGAATTTTTTCACATTTTTGTCCTTTTTTCCATACTGACCCCTTGACAAAAAGTCAAAAAATGTGAATGTCTTGAAATCGTAAATTTTTGTGCCCTATCGATTTCTGGCATCAAAATATGAATAAAATTATTTTACAGAAGTCAATTTGGAGCAATATTTTAGAAAATATGGCCAAAATTCTGTAAAAATGAGTCTAAATTTGAATTTTCAATGAAAAGGGTTCCTTGTAAACTTTGAACAGCCATAACTTTTCCAAAAATCAACCTATTTTCAAAATTCTTTCACTTCTGATCATGGTTTTTATGATATTTTGAAACTGCATTCAAATATTTTTCAAATTGGGCATTTGAATTTTTTTCACATTTTTGTCCTTTTTTCCATACTGACCCCTTGACAAAAAGTCAAAAAATGTGAATGTCTTGAAATCGTAAATTTTTGTGCCCAATCGATTTCTGGCATGGAAATATGATTAAAATTATTTTACAGAAGTCAAATTGGAGCAATATTTTAGAAAATGTGGCCAAAATTCTGTAAAAATTAGTCTAAATTTGAATTTTCAATGAAAAGGGTTCCTTGTAAACTTTGAACAGCCATAACTTTTCCAAAAATCAACCTATTTTCAAAATTCTTTCACTTCTGATCATGGTTTTTATGATATTTTGAAACTGCATTCAAATATTTTTCAAATTGGGCATTTGAATTTTTTTTCACATTTTTGTCCGTTTTTCCATACTGACCCCTTGACAAAAAGTCAAAAAATGTGAATGTCTTGAAATCGTAAATTTTCGTGCCCAATCGATTTCTGGCATCAAAATATGAATAAAATTATTTTACAGAAGTCAATTTGGAGCAATATTTTAGAAAATATGGCCAAAATTCTGTAAAAATGAATCTAAATTTGAATTTTCAATGAAAAGGGTTCCTTGTAAACTTTGAACAGCCATAACTTTTCCAAAAATCAACCTATTTTCAAAATTCTTTCACTTCTGATCATGGTTTTTATGATATTTTGAAACTGCATTCAAATATTTTTCAAATTGGGCATTTGAATTTTTTTCACATTTTTGTCCTTTTTCCATACTGACCCCTTGACAAAAAGTCAAAAAATGTGAATGTCTTGAAATCGTAAATTTTTGTGCCCTATCGATTTCTGGCATCAAAATATGAATAAAATTATTTTACAGAAGTCAATTTGGAGCAATATTTTAGAAAATATGGCCAAAATTCTGTAAAAATGAGTCTAAATTTGAATTTTCAATGAAAAGGGTTCCTTGTAAACTTTGAACAGCCATAACTTTTCCAAAAATCAACCTATTTTCAAAATTCTTTCACTTCTGATCATGGTTTTTATGATATTTTGAAACTGCATTCAAATATTTTTCAAATTGGGCATTTGAATTTTTTTCACATTTTTGTCCGTTTTTCCATACTGACCCCTTGACAAAAAGTCAAAAAATGTGAATGTCTTGAAATCGTAAATTTTCGTGCCCAATCGATTTCTGGCATCAAAATATGAATAAAATTATTTTACAGAAGTCAATTTGGAGCAATATTTTAGAAAATATGGCCAAAATTCTGTAAAAATGAATCTAAATTTGAATTTTCAATGAAAAGGGTTCCTTGTAAACTTTGAACAGCCATAACTTTTCCAAAAATCAACCTATTTTCAAAATTCTTTCACTTCTGATCATGGTTTTTATGATATTTTGAAACTGCATTCAAATATTTTTCAAATTGGGCATTTGAATTTTTTTCACATTTTTGTCCTTTTTTCCATACTGACCCCTTGACAAAAAGTCAAAAAATGTGAATGTCTTGAAATCGTAAATTTTTGTGCCCTATCGATTTCTGGCATCAAAATATGAATAAAATTATTTTACAGAAGTCAATTTGGAGCAATATTTTAGAAAATATGGCCAAAATTCTGTAAAAATGAGTCTAAATTTGAATTTTCAATGAAAAGGGTTCCTTGTAAACTTTGAACAGCCATAACTTTTCCAAAAATCAACCTATTTTCAAAATTCTTTCACTTCTGATCATGGTTTTTATGATATTTTGAAACTGCATTCAAATATTTTTCAAATTGGGCATTTGAATTTTTTTCACATTTTTGTCCTTTTTCCATACTGACCCCTTGACAAAAAGTCAAAAAATGTGAATGTCTTGAAATCGTAAATTTTTGTGCCCAATCGATTTCTGGCATCAAAATATGAATAAAATTATTTTACAAAAGTCAATTTGGAGCAATATTTTAGAAAATATGGCCAAAATTCTGTAAAAATGAGTCTAAATTTGAATATTCAATGAAAAGGGTTCCTTGTAAACTTTGAACAGCCATAACTTTTCCAAAAATCAACCTATTTTCAAAATTCTTTCACTTCTGGTCATGGTTTTTATGATATTTTGAAACTGCATTCAAATATTTTTCAAATTGGGCATTTGAATTTTTTTCACATTTTTGTCCTTTTTTTCATACTGACCCCTTGACAAAAAGTCAAAAAATGTGAATGTCTTGAAATCGTAAATTTTCGTGCCCAATCGATTTCTGGCATCAAAATATGAATAAAATTATTTTACAGAAGTCAATTTGGAGCAATATTTTAGAAAATATGGCCAAAATTCTGTAAAAATGAATCTAAATTTGAATTTTCAATGAAAAGGGTTCCTTGTAAACTTTGAACAGCCATAACTTTTCCAAAAATCAACCTATTTTCAAAATTCTTTCACTTCTGATCATGGTTTTTATGATATTTTGAAACTGCATTCAAATATTTTTCAAATTGGGCATTTGAATTTTTTTCACATTTTTGTCCTTTTTTCCATACTGACCCCTTGACAAAAAGTCAAAAAATGTGAATGTCTTGAAATCGTAAATTTTTGTGCCCAATCGATTTCTGGCATCAAAATATGAATAAAATTATTTTACAGAAGTCAATTTGGAGCAATATTTTAGAAAATATGGCCAAAATTCTGTAAAAATGAATCTAAATTTGAATTTTCAATGAAAAGGGTTCCTTGTAAACTTTGAACAGCCATAACTTTTCCAAAAATCAACCTATTTTCAAAATTCTTTCACTTCTGATCATGGTTTTTATGATATTTTGAAACTGCATTCAAATATTTTTCAAATTGGGCATTTGAATTTTTTTTCACATTTTTGTCCGTTTTTCCATACTGACCCCTTGACAAAAAGTCAAAAAATGTGAATGTCTTGAAATCGTAAATTTTTGTGCCCAATCGATTTCTGGCATGGAAATATGATTAAAATTATTTTACAGAAGTCAAATTGGAGCAATATTTTAGAAAATGTGGCCAAAATTCTGTAAAAATGAATCTAAATTTGAATTTTCAATGAAAAGGGTTCCTTGTAAACTTTGAACAGCCATAACTTTTCCAAAAATCAACCTATTTTCAAAATTCTTTCACTTCTGATCATGGTTTTTATGATATTTTGAAACTGCATTCAAATATTTTTCAAATTGGGCATTTGAATTTTTTTCACATTTTTGTCCGTTTTTCCATACTGACCCCTTGACAAAAAGTCAAAAAATGTGAATGTCTTGAAATCGTAAATTTTTGTGCCCAATCGATTTCTGGCATGGAAATATGATTAAAATTATTTTACAGAAGTCAAATTGGAGCAATATTTTAGAAAATGTGGCCAAAATTCTGTAAAAATTAGTCTAAATTTGAATTTTCAATGAAAAGGGTTCCTTGTAAACTTTGAACAGCCATAACTTTTCCAAAAATCAACCTATTTTCAAAATTCTTTCACTTCTGATCATGGTTTTTATGATATTTTGAAACTGCATTCAAATATTTTTCAAATTGGGCATTTGAATTTTTTTTCACATTTTTGTCCTTTTTTCCATACTGACCCCTTGACAAAAAGTCAAAAAATGTGAATGTCTTGAAATCGTAAATTTTTGTGCCCAATCGATTTCTGGCATCAAAATATGAATAAAATTATTTTACAGAAGTCAATTTGGAGCAATATTTTAGAAAATATGGCCAAAATTCTGTAAAAATGAGTCTAAATTTGAATTTTCAATGAAAAGGGTTCCTTGTAAGCTTTGAACAGCCATAACTTTTCTAAAAATCAACCTATTTTTAAAATTTTTTCACTTCTGATAATGTGTTTTATGAAATATTAAAACTGCATTTAAATATTGTTGAATTTTAGGCATTTTAAGTTTTTCATGTTTTTTTTGGTTATTTTTCCATTCTGACCCGATTTGAAGCAGTTTTTTTTTTTAAATTATGCCCAAAGTGGAAAAAAATTGTCAGAAAAATGTTGCAACCGAAAGATTTGTCACACCGCTGCATTTGCAGGAATATTTATATACATTTAAATTTAATTGGACTTTAATTACAATAAAATGGATAATATTTTTGCAGAGCTGCCACCATCGTGTTGAAGGAGAACAATTGCCATTTGCTGCGCGTGGATAAGGAACATTTTAATCGTATTCTGCGTGATGTGGAGGCAAACACATTGAGATTGCAGGAACACGGCAAGGATGTTTTAGTGTTGGAGCGTGTGGCTAAGCAACGTGGACAGCATTCCGCATTCAAGTAAGTTTGTCCATCAAAAAATGTTTCATTAATTGAAAATGAGCGGGATATGCGAAAAACGGTCGACGAACCGTAATGAAATTGAGAATGAAAATAAAAATCAACTTGAGTTTTCATTGCCTCATTTTTATAGGCTAGTTTACACGTGACTTGTGGCAATTGCCTGATACTGTGATACTGATACTCTGATACTGATGTTGCCTCTTTGCATGTCCTTTGCAGATATACCGTGATGTCGGGCACACCAGCTAAAATGCTGGAACATTTACTGGAGACACGTCTGGGACAGACGGTCAGCGGCATGGATCCATTCCTTGATGATTTTCTGCTCACGCATATCGTCTTTATGCCCGTCGTTCAGCTCGTTGACGAATTGGCTAACTAATATCCTTTTTACCAAAACAAATTGAAATAATTTGCGAAGAAACTTATGGCGGGACAACCTTGAAGTTGATTCTTTTGAGAAAATATTGTGCCTAGAGGGATTGAGAGTAGATGCACTAAGGAAAAATATTTGAATTCTGAGGATCTTAAAGTAATATTCGTTGCATATTCCTATTATTTCGTTCTCTTTGTATATTTTTCCTATCCCCTACCTTAGTTTGCTCGCCACTTAAAATTCCCAACAGATTTAGGTCGCTTTTGAGTCCTCTACCCAATTGAGGCGGCCTTAGCCAATATACAAACTTTTATATTTTTCATTTCTGATTTCTGTGCATAAATCAAGTGATAAACAAAAAAAAAAAGTGCTCAAAATTTAATTGAATTCAGGGAGAAACAAAAGTTACGCATGCGAGCCACGTGCCGAAGCTTAACTGAAATTTGAGACGAAGCGAAGCGCTTTAAGGAGCAGCACGCTTTAAAACTAGAAACCAATAGACCCCACAGAGCAGTCAGGCAGCCGCCACACATATGAGAGTCACGTAGCACTCTCAAGGGAGGAAACCAAATAGAAGTTGGAGGAGAAGGCGGCAGTAGTAAGAGGACGAGGAGCAGGAGAAGGACCTGGCCAACATAGCCGCGGCGACAGTTTAAGTGTTGGCAGCATGCAAACCACACACACACACACACACACCCATCCAGACACACACATATGTGGGCAGTGGCCACGCCTTCTAATGTATGTATATATGGGGAAAACATGAAGTCAGTTTCGTGACTTGAAAATGTCAAGTTGTGTTGTGAGTCCTCGTCCGGCTCCGAGCCCCAGAAAAAGGGACTAACGAGTAGCATTTCCTTTCGGCCAGGACATAAAAGTAACTGTTAAACTCTCGCACAAAACAAAAGCCACAATGAAGTTGCAAATATACAGAGACAAAGGGCGAGGGATAGGTAGAGTCCTTGAGCACTGGGTCAACAATTCGGTAATGTGCAGAGAAAGTCTCTCCTTGGGCATGTGCCTGGGCATGGACATGGGTTTGGGGGTTTTGCTTTTGAGGTGGATTTTCCACTTGTAGCATGGCTCCAATGATGCTTGAAACTAATCTCCAATCTGCATTGGAATACGTGATGTGCTTAATAAACAGTCAGGTTCCCCCGTCTCTGCTCTCCGTTTCCTCGCTGTGCGTGCCAATGTGACAATTTCTCCCTTTGTTTGGATTTTGATTGGGTAGAAAACAGGGTCACAATGCCAGTCAATTCCATAAATTCCAGCCCAATTTCTGTTGGTTTCACCTTAACCATTGACTATACTTTCCATTGTGATGCCCATGAGGATGCGCAGACACCCGAGGATCGGGAGTACATCGTCAACTTTAAGAAGCGCGTCATACAGTTCATGCAGAAGTGGGTGATGGCGGTCCGCCATGCCGCCTTCGAGGAACCGAGTGTCTGCGATTTTATTGAGGATCTGGCTGCGGAGGTGGAAGCTGATCCTGATCTGAATGAGGAGACGAGCATCATACACAATGTGCTGACACAAATGGCACGCTACCAAGAGGATCGCAATCAGAATGCTGGACAGAAGTGGAAACTGCCCACAAATGGTCAACCCATCTGTCTGTTTAGCGGCAATGCAACGCCCTCAAAGACGGTCATACGACCCGATGATGACAGTGAGTTGAAGTTGAGGTCGTATGCCAGATGTGTTTCTAATGTTTATTTTCTTCATTGATTGACAGTAATTTTTCGTGTGTATTGCGCGGACCATACCTACTGCACCCTGCGGTTCCCAATGCATACGACGGCGGAGCTTATCAAAGCATGTGCAGCAGACAAGTTGCAATTAAATCGTGGACCCGATGACCTTTGCCTGGTGGAGGTGAAATCGAACGGCGAACGTTCTGTGTTCAAGGATAACGATGTTAGCATACCCACTGGCCTGTCGCTCAATGGACGTCTTTTTGTCTCTGTCAAGGATCATCTGGATGCTTTGGTAAATGGAAGTTCGCCTCTCAAATTGTCTGTCTAATAAGTGCCTTTCCATTTCCATTGACATTACAGACACAGCTGCCGGAGCAGGAGTGCCCCACAGAGGGTGTCGACATCGATTTGGAAATCTTGAGCACTAAAGAGCTCGCCTATCACATTACAATCTTTGAATGGGATTTATTCTGGGCGGTGCACGAGTACGAGCTGCTCTATCACACCTTCGGCCGGCATCACTTTGGCAAGGTACACTGTGAGAATTTTTTTTTTTTTAAGAGGGAGGAGATTTCTGCAGGTTGTTACATCATTGAAATCTTAAATCTTTATATCATATGCAAAGTATGTGGGTAAAGAAGACAATTTTTTTTAATTATCTAACTATGACAGAAAATACAGAACAGCAATTTTTGCCAGTGTAGTTACTTCAGACAAACAGACAGAGAAACAGACGGTTAGAGTGACAGATTTTGGCAGTGTCTGAGGCAGCATTGTTTGGCAGAAGTTTTAAAAGCCTTTCGGCTAATTAGCCAGATACTGCCAAGGGGCGGACCTACAATCATTCTGAGTTTCCCTTCTCCTATTTTTCGTGCAAGTTCTCATAAGTTTTGCTGCCAGCCAAACTACGTCTGATGTCAGCTGCAAATTGAGTTTTGGCATCTTGCTCTCAAGGATTCTCGGCGCAATTAAAGGCAAAACCCAAAACTTATGTATTCATGCCATTACCAAATTCATCCTCCACACAGATTACGGCCAACTTGGATGTGTTCCTGCGTCGCTTCAATGAGGTGCAATACTGGATTGTCACCGAGCTCGTCTCCACGCCCAGTCTCAGCAAGCGGGTGGGTCTCGTACGCAAATTCATCAAGCTCGCCGCTTAGTAAGTGTTAATTAAACTTGATTAAGTTGAGACCAATTAAGAGTCTTTTTTTTTCTTTTTTGTTGCCTTTACAGCTGCAAGGAATATCAGAATCTGAATGCGTTCTTTGCCATTGTCATGGGACTGTCCAACATGGCTGTGACGCGTCTGCATCAGACTTGGGAGAAGATACCGTCAAAGTTTCGTAAAATCTTTCAGGAATTCGAAGCGCTCATCGACCCAAGTCGCAATCATCGCGCATATCGTGTCTTTGTGGGCAAGTTGCAGCCACCCCTGATACCCTTTATGCCGCTGCTGCTCAAGGACATGACCTTTGCTCATGAGGGCAACAAAACCAGTCTGGATGGGCTGGTTAACTTTGAAAAAATGCACATGATGGCCCAAACAATGCGTACCATACGTTTCTGCCGCTCGAGAAGTTTGGGTAAGTTATTGAAAAAAATACTATCTTTAATAGTGGGAAACAACTTTAATTGTGAAATAGAGCTTTAAAAGAGGAAAGGATCTTTAAAAATGAATGCTCATAATCAAAACTGTAATATATAAGTGAATTTTGAAATTTGCCAACTTTATACTGACTTCGTTCCCCCTTTTGCACCCATGCAGGTCTCGAGCCACCATCACCAAAAAGCGAGGGCGAGGTACGTTCATACATCAGCAGCTTTCGTGTGATTGACAATCAGCGAGTTCTGACCGCAATGTCACAAAAAGTGGAGCCAACCAGGAAGCTAAACTAAACACTATAGTCCACGTCATACCCCCATGAGAGTTAATCATAATTTTAATTTCATTTCCTTTAAAGTTAGAGCATATGGTTAATGTCTATAAAACGAGTATTTAACGGGCTAATCAGAAGCCCTCAAAAATTAAGTTATAAAAACTAAAACTGTAATTAGCTTTAGCTGCACAGTTACGAGCTTAGCTGAGTTGATTTTTGTAGCTGCCACCCGCAGACAACCAACCAGTGCATTCTATAAAAAAAAAAAAGTTAAATGTAAATCAAACATATATATAAATGAGAAACAAACTTTATGCATATTAGTCGACAACTTAACAAAATATCTATATATAAGTTTAATAACAAGCTAAATTTAAAAAAATCTCAAATGTTTTTCAAATGAACTGAAACTAAATAAATACAAGATTGGCAAAGAGCGAGAAAACTTTAAACAATGAACAAACTATATGAAATATATATTTTAAAACTATAAAAATAAAAACTAATATTGGGCGTGTGTGATACTAAACAATTAGAGAAAGCAGCAACAGCTACAACAACAACAACAACAAAATTGTTCTAAAATCGAAACTTTAACTAAAGCGAATAACCATTTAAAAGTCGAGGCTATGCTTGAACTCCGAGAAACGAGTTATTAAATGGAATTTATTTTTATAAACAAATAATAATTATAATAATAATATATAAAAACTATATAAATGCGCATCAAATCTAGTTGAAACTAGTTATTATATCGTAAGTTACCTAGCCCTAAGAACATTTTATTTAATTTCACAATATTCGTTGTATATTTATTATAATCCAAACAAAAATCAATTTTCAGTTGTTTTATTTTGAGTTTGTACAAAGGAAACGTTTAGAATTCAAAACAAACACTGGAGAGGGACCTTATTAGTTTGTAGTTCGTGTATTAAACAAAAACAAAGAACAATATAGTAGAACGAAGAGGAAGCAGCGACAAAACAAAAGATATAGCTTCGATTCAGTTGTATATATTTAACGGAATTAGTTTAATGAAGAAGAGAAACAGAGAAAGATAATGAGAGTCTTTGATATCTTATCTCGATGTGTAGGTATAGAACCTCTGTATCTGCATCTTACTTTACGCAGGTTGAATACACACAGAATATACATATATGTATGTATATATACATATATTCTACAAGTAGTTTGTTAGTTATTTATTGTATAAATAGAAATTTGTAGGAACGAAACGATAGGCATCCAACTCCTCTCCCAAAAAAGAAGGTCTCTCAAACAACGACATACCAATTAGAACAACAACCACTATGTAGGCTACCAATTTACTATATGTATAACCTCAACTTTTTATAGTCTATATAATTTAAACATAGGTTTCTTTCCCCCCACTGCAAGAATCAAACGAACTTATATATAGTACTATATATAGAAATTTAACAATCAATTGCGAATTGATTTACTTACAACATTACAACGCAAGACACCAATTTTGTAGATGAACATGAAATGCAGTTTATAAGAAATTTAAAGCCTTTAATTACTTTATCTACCAGATAATACAAATATACTATAATTGGCCATAATTCCGCCAGCCTCGTCCATTTAGAATTTGCTAATTAACAATATATCCATAACTCTACCAACTTTTCTAGCTTATATGTTAAACTAGATTGTAGACCAAGGCGTTGTCTGTAAATGGTAAGGGATTTGTAGATCAAAGACCCACATATAATATAATATTATAATGTATTGTAGAACCTAAGCTTAAGCAAGTAATTCCAAGAAAATCTAACATTTTGTGTCAAAAAAAAAATATATATATATAAATATATATTTTGTAGCATTTCTATGTTGTAATCTTATATACAACTCTATGAAATATATATATAGAAAATTTCAAATTTTAAATTGTGATTCCATTTGACAATCTTAAAAGAGAATCTCTACAAGCTAAACAAAAAGAAAACACACAAAACACATATTTTAAAATACTATTCTTTTCCTTCTCTTATTTACTTATTTCGGCACTTTGCATAAATTTCTGTAGAGAGTGAGAGAGATAGATCCAAGCTATAGCTATACGTAAGATACCTCCTAAATAAAAAAAAAAAAACAAAAAACACTAAGCCAATACCATTCATAGTAAATAGTAACTTCAGAATCAATAACTAAATGTTCAAATCAATGTTTACACGATAACAATCTTGACGTAAAGTTAACCCCAACAAATCGAAATTTCGAATAATTAAAATAAATAATAGTGTTATTAAATAAATGCTCGTCTGGGCTCACAGTAAGAATACAACACCAAATCCAAAGCGAAGAAAAACAGATATATGAAAAAATAGCATTATGATATTTAACGAAAGATCTACTCTTTTTAATCATCATACGAGTGTAACACATTTATGCAAAGCTAAAAACAACATATTTGAAACAATTACCTTAAAATCTTGCAAACAAGTAATACTTATGTACTTAAAAGCATTGTAACTTTAAATGTCTAACATTTTTGAACTTTAACTGATATATATTATATATATATATATTATATATTCAAATAAACATTTTATGTGTTAGCAAATATATGCAAATTGAAACGACTTTTTCAGCCTAATTTCAAACTTGCGCGCCAAAAGTGTGTGTCATGACTACCAGCTTTTGCTCACAACCTAGCAGCTATGGGCAAAACCATGACGTCAACCATGAGTCCATGCATGACTCAGCGCAAAGAGAAGAAAAGACAAACGGAGAGAAAAAGAGAGAACAAACTAATAGCAGGCAAAATAAGAGTAGGCGAGTCACAAATACCCTGCACAAAATATGTATATTAATACGAAGACAAAAACTCACCCGCAGTCCAATATATCCACTCGCCACATCATTTTTCCAGAGTATGTACTGTGGCTTCTCGAAATAAAGCGGGCCGACTGATTCATAAGGTGGAACCGGCTGAGCATCGAGTTAGTTGCTCGCAAAACCTTGAACGTGCTGGAACAGATTGTGGTTTGTCGATTAGTTTGTTGATTGTGAACGAAAACGGATTTAGAAAACGCGTTAAACGTAACCAGTGATTTAATTTATAGCTAATTATCAGCAAAATGCCAAATCTAGCGCCAAAAATCAAATTGAATAATGGGCAGGAGATGCCCGTGCTGGGATTGGGTACATGGAAGTCGTTCGAATCGGAGGCTTATCAGGCCACACGTAATGCCATCGACAGCGGCTACAGACACATCGACACCGCATTCGTCTACGAGAACGAGCAGGAGGTGGGCAAAGCAATACGCGAGAAGATCGCCGAGGGTGTCATTAAGCGTGATGAGATCTTTGTGACAACCAAATTGGGTGGCATTCACCATGATCCCGAGATTGTGGAGCGTGCCTTTAGATTAAGTCTAAGTAATTTGGGTCTGGAGTATGTGGATCTGTACCTGATGCATTTGCCAATTGGGCAGAAGTTCCACAACGACAGCAATGTCCATGGTACTCTCGAACTCACCGATGTCGATTATCTGGATACGTGGCGGGAGATGGAGAAGCTCGTGGACTTGGGACTGACACGTAGCATTGGTCTGTCCAACTTCAATGCCGCCCAAACGGAACGCGTCTTGCAGAACTGCCGCATCAAACCCGTAGTTAACCAGGTCGAGTGTCATCCGGCATTCCAGCAGCAACAGCTGCGTGCTCATGCCAAGCGGCACAATCTCGTGATATGCGCCTACTGCCCATTGGCACGCCCACAGCCGGCACGTCACTGGCCACCGTTCCTTTATGATGAGCATGCGCAGCAGTTGGCCAAGAAATACGGCCGGACTACGGCTCAGATCTGCATTCGCTACCTCATACAGATCGGTGTGGTGCCGCTGCCCAAGTCATCGAACAAAGCCCGCATTGCGGAGAACTTTAATGTCTTCGATTTTGAGCTAAAGCCGGAGGATGTGGCCTCCATGGAGCGGTATCATACGGGCGTGCGCACAGTGCCATTCAGCGGAATGGCCGGTCACAAATACTATCCGTTCCACGATGAATATTAGATTTAGTGCACACGTAATTAAAGCTGGCTTAGTATTTTTTATGCAATAAACAACAACTCAAACTAAAACTCACTAGTTTTTCACTAAAGAATAAAAAATTACTAAGACAGGGTTGTTCTAATACAGTGTTCTTCTAATACAGGGTTGATCTCCAATTAGCAAAAATTGCACTTACTAAGACAGAGTTGATCTGTATCATTGGAGTTTGCATGAATGACAGAGTTGGTTTAAAGCTGTCTCGCATTCTCTCTCTCTCCCTTACCTTCTATGGGCTGTCTAATCAGTTTAATTGGGGTCGGTTGATAAATACCGCGTCATTTAGCATCTTATCTTTGAGTATCTTACGTAAAGCCCGTAAGGAGAAACGAAACTAACATTTTTAGCTATGTACAATTTCAATTTCATGTTGAATAAGTTGAATGATTTTTGTTTGCGATAAAGCGCACAAGCTGTGAACGACTACTGCAATGAACGAGACGGCGCATCGAAATCATATCTCAGTCGAATATATGCTGACTGTCAGATTGTCGCCTGGTCAATTCTAAAGTGTCTGCTGCTATCAGTTTTGAGATTTCATTGTGAAATGCGGTGTAAACGCTGTTTTATGAGGTGGCAGCGTACAAACGACCTTGTGTATTTTTCGAGGGTATCAACAAATCTGATCTCTGCTCCACACTGAACAGCTGGTATTAAAATACTAACCAACTAGGGTGACCATATAATTTCACAAAGTATAAGGTGTACACACTGGCGCCGGCAACAGCTGTTGTTGACTGCAGCTCGCGAAAGTTTGTCTGTATTTTTGTAAAATAATTGAGAAAATGTCGGTTATTTTAAGACGCCAACTGCAGGCTCCATGGCTTTTGAAGGTTTTTGTTAATCAAATTCTTTTATAATTTATACTGCAATGCGTATTTTCTTGACAAACAGCAATTATGCTACAGCTCTAGCGCCAAAGCGGGCGGCGATGCGACGGCAGCCAAAACCATTCCCAAGAATCTTCTCGAGGATAACCAGACGGCATATTTGCAAAAGGAGAATGGCGCCATATTCGATAAGCGTCCATTCAAGCTGCATCTCGACAAGGGTAAGACCAGTTTTCATTCATCATTTAACTGCTACTAACATAATGTTTACATAATCGACACATGTTGCAACCTCACACACACACACACACAGATAAAACCTACAGCTGGTGTCTGTGTGGCAAGTCGAAATCACAACCACTGTGCGATGGGACACACAAGAACGTATTTCTTAAAATCAAGCACAGGTAAATATAAAAATTACTTACTTTTTTTAAAATTGATACAGGTTACAATCTGTAATGAGAGAAATACATCTTGTTAAATTAAAGTAATAATAAAAAATATACCAATTAAAACTAATTTTGAATAACAAAGAAGATATTTTTCTTTTATATTTTGCAATAAATTTTTAAAATTAAATTAAAATAAATTTTATTAAAAACAAACTAGTTTAATTTAAAATAAGAAGTCAACTTTTCATCCATTTTCAATAATATAAATATATAAATATTTATAATGTGAACGAAGCAAAAGTAGACTTTTCTCTTTTCTTATATTTTTTTAATAAATACCACCATTAATAAATTATATTCGTAATCGAATTCTTTCGTCGTGACCATAGACCCATTCGCTTCAAGGTGGAGAAAACCGGCGACTACTGGCTATGCAACTGCAAGCAGACGACTCATCGTCCTTTCTGCGATGGCACCCACAAGCAGCCCGAAATCCAGGCGGCCGTTAAATAGTTTCATTTAGCAGTAAATATATATATATATATTGGCAACTTTGTTTGTTTACAATAAAATGCATTTTTGTAAAATTTGTAAGAGAAGTGGCATGAATAAATGCAGAAGATGAGTACATCATTTGGGGTAAAGCAACACGATTTTCTTTAGTTTTTCTTCTACATTCATAGAACGCACAATAATTATATCATATTTATTGTATTTTTATTTTATAAATATTCTTTAATGCATTAACAAAATATTTACAGCGTGGACAGAAAACCAAAAACCATGCCAAAAACCCAAAAAAAAATTAAATTAAATTGAAAATTAAAAATAAATAAATAATTGTTGCCGTGTGTTGTTTTATTTGTTTAACGGATATTTTACACATAAATATAGAAAACTAAAAAGTTGAGAGCAAATATCGGCTTAAACACTAATCTCATAATATATAATCTTTTGGTGACAAAAAAAATGAGTTAATATATTATGAACGCCATATATTATATATTTATTATTATTACTAATAAATATATAGATATATATATTATCTCGATCAGCATCAATCATCACTACGAGCACTTTCACATTATACAACTTCAGACTTTTCCCACACACAATATATACTCAAAACGATTACAAATGATTTTTTTTGTTTCTTTTTAAATTATTAAATTCATTTCGTTAGATGATAATCGTAGCAACTTACGATCCAAACTAATGTATAATACAGTTTGTAAACTAAATTCAATAAACAAATTGTTATTGGTATTACAATTCTTATTTTTTTTATATCCCTTTTCATGATTAAGATTCACATTAACAATTTTATGTCCGCCGCCCACATGCTATGCTTTTTCCATCCCAATTTTCTTTTTTAATAGTTTATAGTGCTTGAATTATCGTTCCAGTATATTAATGTAAACAACAAATTTAGTTAAACAATGGAGCAGACAGCAAAATGAATGAATTTCTCGAGAGGAACGTCCTATCTTATTCATATTTCGCCGAGAAAGAGACAATCCAGAAGAAATAATAAATTCAGCATCGACTTATATACGATATACGCGTTGTGTATACGATATATAAAAGTTGTGAAATATTCAGTTTTCTGCTGCTCACACCGTGCTTATGCTGCTTATATATATTCGAATTTCTTTTTAATTTATAGATTTGTTATATATTATTCATTTTCAACTTTACTGTCCTCGCCCTATTTTTCAAGTCGTTCCACTAATGTACAAAGAATGTGTCATAAATGTTTTGAGTTGTTTGTTGTAAAACATATGTGTGCTTGTTTGATTTGTTCTGCTATTTATCGTTGGTTAGTTGTTGGTTCCTTTTGTAGTTCTCTCGCTTCTGCTCTATGTTTTTCTCCCCATCCTACAATTATTGTAATCTGTATTGTTGCATGCAGCAAATACAGTTCAAAGCGTGGGCTGTCATCATCGGCACTATATTGTTATCATTTGTTTAATACTCCTCGTCCTCTGGTGGCACATCGTCTGGTGGCGCAAATCCATCCTGTAATACATTCGATATTAATGCGATTCATCCTTGTCAGTTGTTGTTATTGGAGACTTTTTTTCTGTCTCACTCAGGCTTACCTCAGTGGCATAGAGTATATCCAAGATCTTTTGAATCAAGTGAGCTGGATCTGCATCATCCGCATCCTGGCAACTGCAAATTTCAATTTTATTTTATTTTTGTATAGATTAATATTTATTTTTTTTAATTATATTTATTATTTAATAGATTTTAATTGACTCTGCACTTACAGTATCTCAATGTCACGCAGTTTGGAGAAATAAAAATCGCGCTCCTTCTCCAAACCCTCCAAATTCAAACGCATATCCATAACCTAATACAACATAAAATGTTTTTAGTATTTAAAATTTATAATTTTTCCCTTTCTGGTTCCTTTTCAGCGCACCTGAGTGGAGAGCTCCTCGATTTGTTGATTGGATGCCGCGCTGGCCGCATCGTTCTTCTTGACAGCTCCCGTGGTGCCTCCGCCGCCGACCATTCTGTTTGGTGGTGTCGCATTGTTTGTGCGTGGTGGCACCTTAGATACTGCTTCGATTTGCATGGGGGTGGAGGGGGGAATACGAAGAGAAATTGTATACATTAAATTCCAAAATATCACTCAGTTGATAATGCAGAGAAATCGCAGCTGTATCTTGTTATAAACTTTTCTTTACATTGTAATTAAACAAACGTGAAGCACGTCAAATGGGTTTCATCCCGATGTATTGTTGTCTTTTGTTGTGTGTGGTGGTGTGTTTGTGTGGGTGCATTCAAGTTTTGTTAAATTATATTCATTAAAATGAAAGTTGATGAAACATATATACAATTGCGATGCAGTTGGATTGATAAATGTGTGGATTTCGTTATTGGGAGTTAAGGAGTGATGAAATTCCAAACCAAGAGATAACCTACTGGGCTTTGAGGCAGTTGTCGCTGTTCCCGCTAGACGCGTCGATGTCGTTGTTGGAGCCGCACGCCTGTAGGAGTTGCCAGCAACGCTGCTGGCGCCAGGCAGAGATTTGACCGCACCAGAGCCGAAGCCCATGGGCGCACCATCACGCACCGCACTGGCATCATAGTCTCTGCCATCGTAATTGGCATCGAAGAACTTTTTGAACCATTGCAAAAACTCGAAATTATCTTGGAAGCGACCCTTAATCAATTTGTCAATGGGTATTATCTAAAAATGAACATATAGAACATAGACATAGAGAGACAGAAGAGAGAGAGAATAATATATATGCTTCCACGACAGATATATATAGAGAGAGAGAGACAGAGACAGACAGTGAATGAGAGATAAAAAAAACAATAGAGATGCGGCGAGAGTAGAAGTTATATAAACTTATAATATAAATCATAGCCAAATGTGCACAAATTAAACAAACATTAACAGAAAGAGACGAAACTACAACTCGTTACGATGTGTGTGTTGTTTGTTGTTGTTGTTGTTGTAAGATTGTTGGTGGTTATATATGTGTGGTGGTTTAAGTGAAAGTGCTGTGTGTGGTGCTCATCCATGTGGTGTCTCCCTGCAGTTATAGTTATACTCATGTTCCCAATCTACTGACGCCTTCACGTTGATATTTTTTTAAATATTTATAAACAAAATTCTTAATGGTATGTGATGGTATTTGTGGGTGTGTGTGTGTGTGGATTGGAATGACACCAACGTTTATCACCAACACCACCAGTGGATGCTTCAACATCTTCTTCATTTTCTTCTGCACATTCAACATTTTTTCCACAAACTGGATTCTCTATTAGTTCTCCTTCGCTTCTGTCAGAGATTGTCTCCCTACCGATTTGATTACGCATTGCTGCCCGACCATTAGTGGCTGCCGCTGCCTGGGGATGTGTGGGATGATGCTGTGATTGAATGACTGGACGACGATGCATCATATGGAGATCATTGTTGGTACTGCCACAGCCACTGCCAGCATGACTACTGCCGCCGGGTAGTCCATTGCCCAGCTTGATGCCACCTCGTTGTGCAACCGGATCGTAGTCACGTCCATCATAGTTGGCATCGAAAAACTTCTTGAACCATTGCAGAAACTCAAAATTATCTTGAAAGCGTCCCTTAATTAGCTTGTCAACTGGTATAATCTGTCATATGCATTGTTGTTGTTGTGGTTGTTGTTTCCCATTTGTTGTTGTCATTTGTTGAATTTGCAACGGAAATGTCGGTTAATAACACACATAAAACAATTTAAACGCTTTTTTTTAGCAAGTGTAGATTAATAATTTTGGTCGAGTTTTGCAACCATTAATATTTTGAATATATTTGAAGTGAACTTAAAGTGGTTAAAAAATATTATAAAGAAATATGTATACGGTGGCTTTAAAGAGTTGGCATTGATAGTCTATATAATGTTGGATCGACAACTGTGATATAATTGAAAAAGGAACTAAGTATATGGTTTCTTATCATGCCTGGCAGAGAGAAACTTAAAAGAGTATAACTATATAGCAACGACTATATCTATTATATAGACTATCTATCAGAGACTCTTCCTGTCGAGACATGCTTATTATCCATTCAGCTCTTATTAAAAGTTATTAAATTACAAAATACATTTAGAACCAAGAAACAAACTTTCTTATTTTCCCTACGACTATTAAATTTAAAAAGTATTTTTTTTTTAATAAATAAAAAATAATGTATAGAACCTACAACCTTTCAGCTATGCTTAAAATTATTAAATCGTATAAAACCGAGAATAGAATTGGCATATTTCCCATCAAAAACAATTTAAAACAAAAAAAAAAAAAAAATAACAAATTAGTACCTAGAATAACTCTCAGTTTCTATCAAACTCTTGGAACGTTAAGATCACATTATTTAAATAAAAAATTTAAATATAGATTCTAGAAAATAACTATTCCATTTTTTACAGCTCTTCTTGTATCATATCCAAAATTTCTGAAGCGATACGAGAACATTGCCAACACACACAGCGCTGAGCTTATTTAAAAATGTATAAATTATTTAAACAAAACATTAAGTAAATATTGAACTGTGCAACATTCTTGTTAGAAACTACTATGAATACGAAATGCAATTCAAATAAATTTGTAGTTAGAAGATTTAGCAGGAAATCGGAAATGATAGAGACATTAAATAGATGGTTTTTACCTTATCGACCGACATTTTTTTGAAGCCCGCCTGTAAAATCTTAAAGTTTTGTATATATTCATGCTCCAGATTCGTACGGAATTTGACGCGCTTGACGGGCACTGAATTTGGGAACAGCATGTCCATGAACTGACAGTAAGCGGCACCTACAAAATATAACCCCCGATCAATATCTATCTAGATACATATA
This sequence comes from Drosophila quadrilineata, assembly GCA_018150725.1. Taxonomy (NCBI): domain Eukaryota; kingdom Metazoa; phylum Arthropoda; class Insecta; order Diptera; family Drosophilidae; genus Drosophila; species Drosophila quadrilineata. The sequence continues at coordinate 2,138,386 of JAECWN010000407.1, forward strand.
TGGGTATTATAATGTGATAATCGAAGACTTACCCGTGCATAGTTCCTCAATTTTGGAGAATTGCGATTGCAGGCAATCGTTCACCCAGGTCAACATGTCGTGGCGCGACAGATTCTCTGACGTCACATTTGTGGAGTATACGTTAACAGCCATATCTCTGTCTCTCTGCTTGGACCTCGCTCTCACTATATATATCTATATATCTAAATATCTGTTCTCTTCCGCTCGATGCTGCTGTCAATGGGTGAAGAGATGAAGAGTGGGAAATGCTTTGATTAGTTTACTCTTTATAAGGTGAACTCGGTATGTGGGAGTGCCAAATGCTTCTTAATTATGGCTTTTGTTATTATAATTGTTTATTTCGGTTGCACATATGTATGTGTGCTAGTGTGTGTGTGTGTGTGTGTGCATTCAAGCGCTGTACATATGCGTGCCTTCAATATCAAGATCACATACACCATCGAATGCTATTTGTGGCACATGTGTGTGGCATGCCACACGCTAGATAAAAATGCCAACATGAAATCTAATTGTTTTTGCTTGTTAAGCAAATGTTTCTATTTTTTCTGTTACTTTTGACCGACTTCGTTTATAATTGAACAAAAATAAAAAATGTGTATTATTTGTTATCATATTTATAATTACCCAAAAATATAACGTGTATATTACTTTGATCAGTTATTAAAATTTTGTCCAAATTTTTTCAAAAATATTGTTATTTTTTGCACGGTATTTAAGAGAACGATATATTAAACACACCTACACAAAATAAAACTAATGTTTTGAAGAGGAAAATTTTGTGTTTCTGGTTGTCATTAAACCAAAATCAGGCAACTGAAAAACTGAAAGCCTACTTCATAAAACAGTCAACACTAAACAATAGAATTTCCATAAGATTGTGATTGAGCAAATAAACAATAAGTCGTTCATCGTAAAAATGATTTCAAAACTGAGAACAATTATGGGCTTCATAAAATAATACGAGCGAAAAATTAGTCCACAAATCCTTTTAAGGGTTAACGTAACATATATTGACTAGAAAATGAAATGAAAATTAATCGTCCACTTGATCATAACATGACAGACAGACCTCAGATCACTTTTCAAATAAACTTTCGTTTCGTTGAAACCCACTTTTGGGGTGACCATTTTACACAAAAATTTAAAAAAAAAAACAAACAATGTTTACTTTACAAATAAAAAAGTTTCCCTAGAAACCTCTTTTAAAGTGACCATATTACACAAACTTTTGGTCAAAAGTAATATAAAAATTAAACATCAGTTTTAACAAAACAAGGGGAAAAAACCTCACAACACTATTCAAACAAAAAAAAAAAACTAAAATTCTTGCAGAAATCTCATTTGGATTAAATGTAAGCGAATTTTGATCAAGAAAATCACAAGAAAATGAAAACGAAAGAAAGAACCAACGCACAAGTAGTATTATTAAGTTGTCTCTGTGTGTGTTTCCTTTACTCTTCCCGTGCGTATGTATGTGTGTGTGTGTGTGTAAGAGTGTGTCAGAGTGTGTGCAGCAGCGGCGATAGCGGCACAATCCGTGCGAGACTGGAGCCGAACGAACAATGAACTTGGACTCATAGCAGAGGCACGACAACGACAACGAAAACGATGCTGGGCGGCGGTTTGTCAACGCTTCGCTGCCGACACTTAGTCATTTGTTGCACCAGCAGCAGCTGCTCGTCGTTTGAACGTCTACAGCGACGTCTACGTCTGCGTCAGCGTTTTAGGCATTTGGCATTATCAAAATGAAGCTGAAAACATGACCAATGCCGCACGTTGATAAAAAGGAAATACTATTAGCCGGCATACAAACTAAGTAGCCGACGACAAATAACGATGATGATGATGATGATGTTGTTGCCCCGTTGCCGATGCCGAAATGTGCCTATAAATAACAGGCCATAGCTCTCCTCTCACTGACTGTATGCGTGGTATTCTATATATGTGTGTGTGTGTGTGTGTAAGTTTTGCCACGTTGTAGCTTAGTGGCAAGTGCATTGAACCCCAGAGAGCACACTATGTTAAAAAAAAAGGGCGGGCTAAAGTCGTAGGCACTTGCCGGAACTTACATACAAATGCGAGTTATTTCTGCTAGTAGTAGTATTGTTGCAGCTATTGTTGTTGCTGTTTATTGATTGAAGTGCGGCAACAACTATGGCACACGCTCTGCCCCAAATACAACAAGTTGAAAAACTCATTATAAGGGATTTGTTATTGTTGCGATGACTCCCCCACCAAACCAAACTGCCTGACTGTCGAACATGCTGATGATTGTGATGATGATGTTGACTGCTGATGATTATATCGTATGTATGATTTATGTGTGTTTAGGTGTGACTGCTGCGGCAGTTTGTGGCAAAGCGGTCTAATTAGGCGCAATCAGAACAGTAGCATCGGCCAGCCGCAAATTATGCAATCTTTGAATCGAATTTTAATAAGCGCGCCAAATGTTACATATTACGATGATTATCGATATGGGCCATCAAGGTTATCGATCGCTCTCATAATTATACACGGATGATGTATATCGGTAAGTGTTGGCAAAATACAAATGCTTACTCACACACATACATGCTCAGTTGCTATGCGAGTGTGTGTGTGAATGTGTGAGAGACCGGCAACTCTGGCGAGCGTCGGCGTCAGCTGCGGCTCAAGCTCAGCGATTTTAATGAAGCCAATAAAAAAAAGTGGCTGGCCTGGCCAACAACTAAAAGAAAACAAGCCAAGGCGTTCGCTTTGGTTATAAGCCAACTGACAACCTATCAGTAATTCACACACACACACACACACATGCACAGCAATTGATTGGACAACAATGTGCGGGGGTTGACAGATAGACGACATTAACACATACTTATGCACATGTAAACCAGTTGACATACAAGCCAATGACGTCATCGTGTTAAGTGGAATTGGCAAGCTAAATAAATTGGACTGCGAACCGAATCCGAAACACCTGAGCGACACAGGAAATGCGTTTTAATCCTAAACTGGGGTATGGGGGGGGAATGCGGGTCAGTTAACGGTAACGGTTTTGTGGCAGGCAGCTTACATATAGAGAAAGACTAAGAGAAAGAGAGAGGGAGAGCGTGCTTTGTAATTGCAATGCGCCAATGGAATTTTTATGGTCTGTTCTGTGTTCCTGTTGCAGCAGGCACACACAGCCACACGGTATTCACACGCACAGGCATTTTATTTTTGGGCGCACACTCACACACAAATAGAAAAGACGCCTGCAACACGGACGACATTTAACAGCAGACACTCAACACACACATGCACGCATACTCACACAGCTGCATACAGTTTGCGCAGCATGTACAGATATTTTCTCTGCTCTTCTACTTTACGGCTCAAGTGTGCACTTGAAGTTTTCGGCAAGGCTATTTTAAAATCAGCAAATATATAAGCGCAACTCTCACATTTCTACTTTTTTTTAATCTTTTTTTTTTTTTGTTTTTGCTGTTGATGAACTTTCTTTTCTGCTGACGCTACTTCTAGATTTTGCCATGCATTCACACACATACACAGTCAAGATGGAGCCGCCGCAGCCGCAAACATTCACCAGCACTCTCTCACACACAAACACACACACGCACTCTTAGTCACTTTGGCTTATACATTTGCGTGGCTTTGCCGGATTTATGAATCACTCACCTATATTAACAATATATTTGTATCTTCACTTTGTAATTAAAGTCAAATATTTGATAATTTCCACACTATTTATAAACGACAAAGGAATTCCAACTTTTATGACGAACACTTTTCAGTATTGTCGACTGCCGACTCAGTGTTGAATAAGCATTTGTACAGTGCTGCAAACGTCAATCAGCACTCTGTTAATGTTAACACACTGTTGCAGCTCACATTCGTGACTGTCGATATCGATAACTTTAATCCAAATTCCATTTAAATATTTCAGTTACATTTATTAAAATTTGTATAAAATCATTCGGCCACGCCCTAATAAATGTTTGCAATCTAATACAACAAAGCACAATTTAACATTTTCACTTAACACTAATAAATGCAATAGTTTCAACAGTTTTTGAGCATCAAATGCTCATAGAAATGCACAAAAATCTCTAAATGTTTCGAATGTCAAGCCATTTTACATACGGAATACTCCGAATTGCGTGTCATGACCAGAATTATTCAGAGCCGCCTTTAAGCTAAGTCCAAGCACTTGTCTAGTATTGGCCGGATCAATAATGCCATCGTCCCACAGCCGAGCAGTGCTGTAATAGGGAGAACCCTCCCGCTCAAACATCTCTACGATGGGTTTCTTGATCTTCTGGGCCTCTGCCTCAGTGAACTCCTTGCCAGCTCTCTTTCGCTGATCCTCGGTAATCTGGGACAACACATTGGCCGCCTGGGTGCCACCCATCACAGAGATGCGGGAATTGGGCCACATGTAAAGGAATCGGGGTGAATAGGCCCGTCCACACATGCCATAGTTGCCGGCACCATATGATCCTCCAATGATGACGGTGAACTTCGGCACGTTGGCACAGGCCACAGCAGTGACCATTTTGGCGCCATTCTTGGCGATGCCATTGGCCTCCGCATCACGGCCCACCATGAAACCTGCCCAGGCAACATATTAATCACGAACAAAGGAAACAAAAAGGGGCGTGTCGTCTACTTACCCGTAATGTTCTGCAGGAAGACCAAGGGTATCTTGCGTTTCGCACACAGCTGTATAAAGTGGGCACCCTTAAGAGCGCTCTCCGAGAACAGTACACCATTGTTACCCACAATACCCACGGTGCGTCCGTAAAGCTTTGCGAATCCGCAGACTAGAGTCTCTCCATAGAGTTTCTTGAATTCCGTGAAGCGGCTGCCGTCCACGATGCGGGCAATGACCTCACGCACATCAAAGCTCTTGGTCAGATTGGGTCCCACAATGCCATACAGTTCCTTGGGATCGTAGCGAGGTTCCTCGACACCACTCACCTCACCTGGAGTCACCAATCTGAAGCTCTGCTGGCTGGAGTGGAGCAGCTGCTCGTTGTAGGCATTGGTCGCCGGCAGATTCAGATTGCTGACAACCTGCCTGGCCAGATACAGAGCATGCTCATCATCCACTGCATAGTGATCTGTCACACCCGAAGTCTTACAGTGCAAATCGGCACCGCCCAGATCCTCGGCAGACACCTCCTCGCCTGTGGCTGCCTTCACCAAGGGCGGACCTGCCAAAAAGATGGTGCCCTGCCGCTTGACAATGATGCTCTCATCGGCCATGGCAGGCACATAGGCGCCTCCGGCCGTGCAGCTGCCCATGACCACAGCAATCTGTGGTATGCCCTGGGCGGACATGTTGGCTTGGTTGTAGAAGATGCGGCCAAAGTGCTGTTTGTCCGGGAACACCTCCGCCTGCCTGGGCAAATTGGCACCGCCGGAGTCCACCAGATAAATGCAGGGCAGGCGATTTTCCTGGGCAATCTCTTGGGCACGCAAATGCTTCTTCACCGTGATAGGATAATAACTGCCTCCCTTGACTGTAGCATCATTGGCTACCACAACACATTCGGTGCTAATCGAGAAAAGTACTAAATGAATCTTCTCAAGAAATTGGAGGAGCAATCTTATGGCTTACCCGCTGACACGTCCCACGCCGGTGACAACGCCACCCGAGTTGACCACCTCATCGCCGTACAGCTCATGGCCAGCCAATGCGCTTAGCTCCAGAAAGGGAGATCCCCTGTCCAGCAGCAGATTGATGCGTTCCCTGGCCAACAATTTGCCTCGGGATGTATGCCTTTCGTTGGCCTTATCGCCGCCTCCTGTCAACACCTGACTGGTGAGCTGACGCAGTTCACCCACCAGCTTGCCCATTTCGTTGGCATTTTCCTGAAATCATCCAACATATGTTATGGTATTGTTTGCGGGGGGGGAATGGGGAATCTGTGTTTACCTTGAACTCTGCTGATTGCTTATCAACTTCTGTGGCCAAAACATTTGCATCGCCCACATGCAACAGGCGGGTCTGGCTGCGCAACAGCTGTGTGGTTATCGAATGCCGCAGCATTTGGCATAATTGTAGCTTCAACATAATAAACTATATTAAAAACTAAGTTTTCCGCGTGGAGCACAGCAAAATTGGCAAATGATGTTACGTCAGGTGTGGCTGCGGTGTTACTGAATCCCTGGTCATTCTTAGAGTGCGATCAGCTGCTGTGCTCTTAGCGCCATCTATTAACATTGCGGCAAAGCATCTGTTGACAGTACGCTGTACATTAACAGAGCGATCGATCAAAAAATTAATCGATATGCTCAGACATAATGATATTTGCAGAGTTGTGCTTTTGAAGCGCTAAATTTTAAATGGAACTTGTTAGTGGGCAACAACACATACTTTATTTATTTGTTAAGGTGATTGTGCATGGCGCGCTAAGTATGTTTAATAGATACATAATAGTAGTGTATGGCTGTGTGGGTTTGTAAATATAGGATTCTGTTAAATATATTAATTTATAGTTCAAAGGCTTAATAAATTAGTTTAATTAGTTAACGCTGGCTGAACAAACAATCACATGACGAATAACATAAACATTGGCTTATTCAAAAAATTTATTACTAATACAATTTGTTATTTTGTTGAATATATAAATCTATATTTAGGTTATTTTTAAATTTATTTGTAGACGTGTATTCATTTCATCTGCTTTCCACTGATTTTCTTTTTAAACTTTCTAAAGCATTTCAAAAAATTGTACTACAAAAATATAACACTCGCCCGGATCACTCAGATACTGCTCGATAATTCGATTATATCCTGTTGATTCTAGGTAAATTTCCGGTAATTTCCATTTATCATTTTCTTTCTGGCTTACTTAATCTTAATCTTGTGTAGCTTCAGTTTAAAGCCAAGCACCTCGCTAAGGACACCCGATAGGGCCGATAGTATGACCACCTTGATGGTTGTGAACAGATATGGATTGGCACTGAGACCAGAGATCTTGAATGGCGTTTCCAGTTCCTTGAGCAGATCAGCTGCCAACTTTAGTACACTATTTGAGACCATTAATTCCTCCTTCTTCTTAGGTTTCTGCTCAATTTGCAAATACAAATTGATTTGTTCGGTTATCAATACCGAAACACTTCGATATTTATGCTGTATCTTCTGCCCCAGCGTCATGAACCGCAGCAAATAGATGCCGATGGTTATGGACCACATCAGTGCCTCCAGCGTTAGATGTGTATGCAGATGCACTGAATCCTTGAGCCACTCCACGCTCAAGAATGCCAACAGCAACAGCGTCACAATAAATGCCGCCGACACTATAATATCCACCGATCGTTGAGGGCCACGTTTCTGTCAATATATATTTTAATATATAAATTTTTATATTCTATATAGTCGAAATCATTTGTTACCTTGAGATAGGAGCGCACACTTAACCACGTTTTGATATTTCGCACCTTGTTCAGACGGAAATGCGGAAGATTCGATTTGCGTGCGCGACGCGATGAAGTCAAATGTGAAAAGAGTTTAGCATAAAGAAAACTTAAAAAAAAAAATGTTATTTTTTTAATATAGTCAAGATACCGTTATTCTTTCAAATAAATTCTCAATTCATATTATATAATATCATTTTATATACATATAACCAAAACATGATAAAGAAATATATATTAATTTTTGGTCTCAATCAAAAATATTGTTACAATAAAAACAATCTTTTCATATTTATAAAGATGGTGATTTAAAAATTAATAAATTTAAATCTTATTTAAAAAAATAAAAATATTGGCTTAATAACTCACCGTTGTTTAAATGTGCGCTCCGCCACGGCAAAGACCATGAACAGTATTAGGGTGAGGCTCAGACGCTGGATGAATCCCAGGGCCAGGACAGTGCGCTCCCAACGCGACTGGCCAAAGGCAAAGCCCAGCAGGGTGAAGACTGAGGCCGACGACTTCTCCCACAGCAGCTGGGGCATATAGAAGTAACTCACTTCGCTGCCCTTATCCGCATCATTGGTGATCTGCAATTGAGGTCGTCACTTAGCCATTAACTGGATCGTAGTAAGGAGCACGTACCTCACACAAGCGGCAGAAGGTGGGGATGAGGGTAAGCAGCAATGAGAAGCAGACGCCAATGTAGATGTAGTCATTGGTCACGCCCAACGAATTGACACGTTCGATAATACACGAGGCAATCTCCAGCACCGACAGCTGCGCCTTCTTCGCATCGCGCTGATCCCAAATGGTGCAGCTAACTGAGCAGTAAATGTAGATATGAATTACATTCGTCTGGAGGAACTCTCCTGCTACTTACTGCGATCCATGCTGCTGTGTGGATTGAGTATGGTTGTGGGAGTTATGTCCAGCTCGGGCAGCTCCTCATCACTACAGGGCTGATGCTTGTAGCCACCATCCGACTGATCCAACTCAGAGGTGTAGCTGCAATCGTCGCTGTTGGTGGTGACCCCAAGCCAATCCGTTGCGGATGTATTGCACTCCTGTGTGCCCGCCGAGGCTGGACTCGATATGATGTCCGCATCATCGCACTCATCGGACTCGGCACAGCTGCTGCTGCTCGATTCACGTGACTTTTTATCGCCCACCGGGGCCACATTGGCGGCAAGATTTGTGGCGCTGCTGCCACTACTGCTGCTGTTGACATTGAGACGCAATCGCAACTGATTTGAAGGAGGAGCAGCACCTCCATTGGGAGCAGCACTACTGCCACTTACATTGGGTGAGAGATTGTTATCCTCGCCGCTGGAACTCTTGCCATTGAGACTCTCGAATCCGTCGTCCTCGCCAAAGCTGCGACGAGTGCCAAAAGTGGGTGTCAAGTGGGATACACTCGCAGCTGGAGGCGGAGTAGAGGGCAGCGGCTCAGCATTTATGCTGGAGGAGCTCGGCAGCTCATGTTGATCGAATGTGGCGTAGATCTGTATGGGCGTGTGCCAGTTGACATTACGTTTCTTGTGCGGACTCTCCTGCACAGCAGTCGCCGCTACCTTTCTGAGATCATACATGGGTTCTTGGGGAGCAGGAGTATCTATAGGTGAAGTGGAAGCAGCCTGACTTTGCACAGTGACGGTGGTTGTGCTGGGAAAGGTCTCCTCAATAGGGACAGACGCCACCGAGCTGTTGGGCTTCACTTCTGTGTGATCCATGGATGACATATTGGACAGTTTGGCACGTCGTGCATTGCTTTGTGTCGCATCCGCTTCTGCTTGTCGCAAGCTGCAAATAGAACAGACTTTATTGATCAGCTGGAAATATGAATTGCAGTCTCGACTTGCCGCACAAATTTCTTCCGCCGTCGAAGGCGCTGCTCCCGCGGCTTGGACACAGAGAAGCGTCGTAGTTTGTTTTTATTGGCGCTGCCAGGGGGAGTGTTGGTGGCCACAATCTGCGAATGGATTAGGCTAATCAGCAGACTCAAAGCGCAGGGTATTAGCAGGGCGCTAAGCAGATCCGCTGATGCCTCCTCCGCCGGCTGCTGCTGCTGCTGTTGCTTATCAGGATTGACTCTGGTCGCATTTGCTGGTTGTGCATAGATTAGCGGTGTCATATGATTACTGTGCAGTATGTAGATGGCCCAGTTGATCAGTTGGGTCACATACAGGCAGAGTATGAAGCCAAAGGCATTTGGGGTTGTCTGCTTCACCCACCATTGTGCATAGAGTGGCAAAAGCAGGTACCGCAATATGGCCAAACGGATGACGGTGAGTAGTGTCTGTTTAGGCTTCGCCTTCGGAAATGTTGAACCTACGCCAACAAGTTAGGGTATTATATTAGTTGGCCTACTTGTTGCAGAGTCACTTACCTCTGACAAGATCCACGTCAATGAGCTCAGTTTTGAGCTTTGTGTTCTTCAAGTTGACGCTATTGAAGCCATCCAAGATGCGCTGCTCGACGGTCTTCTCCCATTCTTGCTTATCATAGGTGCCGATTCGCTTCTGGTACCTACAAAAAGCATGGCATATTAGTTCGCTAATGTAATCGGCTTCAATTGATGTTTACCATGCGACAATTTCATCCAATTTCATAGTAGAAATGACATAAATTCCGATAAATTATCACGCGACCTAAAAAATAAATAAATAATTTTTTTTTGATTAATATTAATGCTATGAAATACCCCATATTTGTATGTAAAAATCTTCCTCTCCACAATACCATATACTTATTATAGTGAATCTTATAAAATTGTTTTTTATTATTTTTAATACCATGACAATGAATGTGTCGTGACCAACTGTGTTTGGGTTTCTTTTCATCGCAAATCTGCATTCAATGCGCGAGTTTCCACTTGATTTGAAAACTTCTCTCAGCTGTTAAGCAGCTGGCAGCTGTTTTATAGTTTTGAATTTCGTTTCGAAACGAGTTTTTTTTTTGTTTAGCCGGCTAGGCATCCAATTGGGGAAGCAATATTCACAGCTGTAATTATACAGTATGATTAATGGCATGACAAAGTTGTCGCCGATAAAGAAAATCCCCCTCTCCAGCGCATAAAATCAATTAGGAAATAAACAAAGTAAATTTATGAGGCTGAAGTAATGATTTGTTTATGTCTGCTGCTGATAAGACTTTTGCCATATGTACAAAAATATTGTTCTATGTGAAATTAGCGTATATAAAAATACTATCAATTGTAAAAAATAGAATTTATGGTAAATATAATTATATTATTGTGTTTATGAATTTTAAGTAACATATTAATTATGTAATCAGCACATAAATCTTGGGTTAATAAATCCTCAACCCAGTTAGAGGCTTACACAAGTCGCCTACTCCCCAAATACGCGTTGAAAATATGTACTAGGTATAGAGAGTGGTCGAGAGCGGAGAGAAAGAGAGAGAGGAAACACAGCTGATAACTTTCACCTTCACATTGATATGCGATAAGCTGAAAAATGGGCGCGGAAATGTCAATTTAGCCAGCACCATCACCAATCACCATAACTATATATAATTATATGCTTCCCATTCATTTACATATATGCATGTATAATTGAAAAACTGCAGACACAACACAAAAACAAAAACAAAAAAAGGAAGAGAGCAACACAAGAAATTCTTAAATTATTTATGGCTTTGGTATGCGATGATTGCAATGCAAAGAGTTCAAGGTGAACCATTTCTATGTTGGTGGTGGTCACTTAAAGCTCAGGTCTGTGTAAATTTGGCCATAACTTTGCACTTTACATTCATCGATTTGTGGTTTTGTTTACCTTACAACTGAAACTATCCGGAATCGATTTTTAATGCACTTTATCAACACACAGAAGCATCACTTGGTACACAATTAAACGCGTCAATGCTGAGTATAATGGAACTTTAAATTTAGCATGCACTTCGTATTACCAACCATTTACATTTATTTGGTATTATGAACTTGCAATAACGGCCGAATTTTAAAGAAAACGAATTAAATTGCAGAAGAATACGCGATAAAACGTCTTTCCCCTGCGAAATTTGGAAGATATGTAGCCCGAGTGTGACCAGACTGTGCAAGCGTCAAAATATAGCTCAAGTACTCTATAGGGTGACCATGCCTAGTTGCATGGGCATGTATCGATAACAATTATGTTAACTATTTTCTACAGCTGCAACTGCTCATGCTGACAGTTATGAATTAATAACGTATTTTAGCTACAAATTCAAAATCAATGTTAAGTTAGACTGAATTTGATTTGTTCATCTGTTAAGATCAATTTACAAGTTGTATATACTTAGAATTTATAAAAATTTAAAGAAAATTAAAAATATATGTACACATAATTGTTAATTACACTAACATTTTGGTTTTTTGTTTTGCTTCAGCTCTGTGGCCCATCATATGGTCGCAGCTGTTGTGATACTTGGATATTTACGCATTTCACGATTGCTCTTTACGCTTTCATCTATGTTTTATATATAGAGATAGGCGCACGTACACTCGTGGACAGGCAATATGTTGGCACTTTCTCGTCTTTTGTTTTTATAGGAAATTTCGTAAGACCACCGACCAACATCTCTCGCTATGTACAACAAATTTCGAGATGCATAAACAAAGAATTGCAACGCAAAATGAAAATCCCAAAAAAATTCTCTCTCTTACATTTAGATTTTTCGAAATATTCACCATACCTCATCAAATGCTCATTCGGAAAGCTGTTTCGTAGAAAAGCACTACCGAGAAAAGCTCCGAAATATAAGATCCCTAAAGCTCTTGGCCGCCAGGCCTCTTCAATGTGAACAGAATATTCCCCAAAAGACTTTCAGTTGCGAGCGGACCTCTGCACGAAGTGGAACAAAAATTTGAAACTAAAAAGAGTACAGTCCGCGGAAAACATTCAATTAATAGCAAATTTATATATACAAATATATATTTATATAAATATATATTTATATATATATATACATCTAATACTCAAACGCTATATATATATATATATATATATACATATATATCTGCCTGTTTGAGCATTAAATATATATGCATATATATATATATGTATATGTATTAGTGTACGCGAATGAAATAAGAATTTTCAACTAAAAATAGTGCCTTAATTTTTGACAAAAAAAAAGAAACAACTACAATTAAAAAATATATATATAAATTTCTTAATAACGATACAAAAAGCTGCTAAACGACGACTTAACTCAACTCTAACCATAATAATTTAATATATAATTATAATATATACATATATATATTTATACGCACACGCATGTTTGAGAAAAAGGAAATCGCAACGGCCAAGTAAAAGTTAAATAGTTATCGATAACTGTGTATTGAAAGGGATCATCGAACATACGATGAATTTGACGCGATTAAAAACTCTGACATTGCTCGCGTGTTTTCTGCTGGCACTGAGTTTTCCCGGATATGTGAATTGCGCTAACAACAAGAAAGGATCACAGCCTGCGGCGGCGCCTGCGCCCGTTGAGCCCGAGGCCGTCATCGAGGAGGTCAATGCCAAGCAATTGGAAAAGCTCTTGGCTGACAAGGATTACGTTGCCGTCTTCTGGTGTAAGTATATCAATCTACACACACATACACACACATACATCTATACAGATATATGAGATATATCTATATGGTTTATAGATACTTGTAGCTAGTAATGTGTCAGAGAAAGAGATCCGGGCGCTTTCATTTAATCTTGTTGAAGCAAACGCACGATGGCCATGCGACTCGAAATAGTAACAGAAGCCATATTATATAAATTTGCTTCTAGTAGTGAAAATTCTAAAAATTCGCATACAACTGAAAATATGTGAAAAATTTCGTTGTACGAAATGTCTTGAGATTTTCATTTGGTTTTTAGTTGTTTTTTTTTTTTGGTTTCTCTATTTTTTGTTTCCTATTTTTCTTTATATTTTCTTATATTTTTCGGTTTTTTTTTTTTTTTTTTTTGTTGGTTGGTAGTAGTGTCTATAAGTTTTTTTCTCTGCTATTTTTTGTTCTTGTGCTTTTTGTTGGTATTTTTGTTGTTGTTGTTGTTGTTGTTGCTGTTGTTGTTGTTGCTGTTGTCTTTGCCCTCGCATTCGTTTTGCTTTCGTTCGTTCGTTCTGTTTATGAGTCGCTATCGTCTTTGGGGCTGTGAGAAATTGCCGTCTTCTTTCTTATTTTAGTGTCCATTTTTCGCAATGTATGTGTATGTGTGTGTGTGTGTGTGTGTGTGTGTGTGAGACTGTTTCAGTGTGTGTGCGTGTGTGGCTAATATAATTGTGGCTACTTTTAAGTTGAATTTGGCGCAAACTCATGCTAGGATTGGTTAAGAGACGCCTCCAGTTTTCACAGATTAGTCAAGAGTTTGCATAGATTATAAACTAATTTGTATTGTTTAATCCAATTATATTTAAAATTATAGTTAGCAGCAGGGAAAGTTAACTTTCCACTGCCTTGAAGAGAACATTCCCATTTTATGTGCGGCCATTAAAATTTTAATTGAATAATTTTAGCACTAAGAAATTGTACGCGCATTTTTGGCATAAACAAAAAATCAACGCAGAGAAATGTGAAAATGTGAAAAGAGAAAATTGGAAAATGGCAAATGAAAAATGAAAAACCCCGCCATGGTTATAATTTATCAATTTTTTAAAAATAGCCTTCCATAAACACGTTAATCACCTTCAGCTCATGGATATTGTTACACTCTCCTACTATCTATAGTATATTTAAATAAGTCTATATCCATTGAATAGATGAAATTGTGAATGTCGACAATTATTCTAGATTTATCATTGGGCAAATTATGAGCATGAATAAATTGTACACATGTACATATATATTGTGGCAATGAATTTTTCCAAAATGTATATACATGTATACAAGAAATTAGCTGACACTCACAGCACTGCTTTCAAAGTCATGAAAACCGCAGTTTCCCATTGACTTGGAAAAACAAACAATAGAAAAACCTACGCAAATGGCAGTTCATTGAAATTTTGTGGCCATAAAATTTGGCAATTTATTTGTGCGTTTCGATTGGTAGCTGTTAATGCTTAGTTAATATACTAACAGCACAAACTGTTACGTCTTTGGGATCTTATCAAATATTACGTATACGCCGCATCTGCTTCATTTGCTTGACAGCCACGAATATATCCATAAAAGTTCTAGAGAAAGAGAAACCAAAATAGACTTGCGGACGCCATCAAAGTGAAGTGTTTTCTTTTCCTGTTTGTTGCTGCTTCTTCTAAACAAATGTACTATCTGCTATATATACATATATAATATATCAGATAAATCCAGTGTGAATCTCTGAAAACAGCTGCAATTTGGAATTCTCAATTATTTTGAAATGAAAATCAAGCAAATAAAATTTCCCTTTATCTAAGCAAAACAAATAAATTAGTATTAAAAGCTCATAAACTATGTTTCAATGTTTGTATAGTAGATCATCTTTTATTTATAGGGTATTTTTTGAGTCTGCCTTTTGATGTTCACTGTTTGCAGTGCCGTGAATCATTTGCAGTATGAATGAATGAAATGATGAATAATTTCGATGTTTCTGCACCGATTGTGTTGAGATCTCGACAATGCAAAGTTGATATGCTTATAATATGTAAACTTTACTTGAATAAGAAACACTCTCAATATAAATTTATCGATTGGCAGTTATCGATAGTTAGACAATTATAGGTGCATAAAATATGCATTGGATAAATTGATAGACAGTAATCGAACGTAGAGCAATTCCACAGACTTCACATAGAAATTTATCGATAGGCAGTAATCGATAGCCAGTAATCGATTTGCTTAGAAGCTTGTGGAACAAACTATATATCAAGTTTATTGATATATGCATCTATTAAACCTCGATCTCGATTTCGTAAATATAATAAGTTTTCTTTTACTCACAGCAAAATTTTGCTCTTAGCATGAGATTTTCGATTTATAAAGTCCTAACTTATATCAAGGGTATCAATATAGGGTATGCCCAAAACTATTGTGTGTAAAAAATTGTCAGATGTTGTGGCTTATGCATATAGCTGGCATAATATATGGGCGTGTGCAACCACCCAAATCCGACAAGAGATGACGAGCATACGCCAACACATTGCCCACATCCATTGTAACCGCATTTCCCTAATCGTGTCTGCATACATTTTTATGAATTAATTTACCAAAATGCCTCTTGGCACATACACACACTGCCACAGATAATGTATAGATAGAAATGACTAGACCATATATAAACTATATATCGTACAATTACAAAAACTATATACTCAACGTTTCCTTCTATCTGTATTTCTATCTCTGCTGCTGCTGCTGCTGTCAGTTCATTCAGTATCCCGACGGTACTGGCCACGTTCATAGGTCTTTCTCTGTGGGAGGGGGGTTCTTAGGTGGACCCAAAGGGGGGGTCTGGGTATATGAGAGAGGGGGTTCTTAACGATGATGCATACTGATCTGCTGTGAATAATCGCAACGGCATTTGGCGTCACACGCGACAGTTGCCAGCCGTCAATTGATGTTGGTATCTTCATGTAGATTCGATTTGTGGCCCAAGATACAGATAGAGTATATACAAAATATATAAATA
This sequence comes from Drosophila quadrilineata, assembly GCA_018150725.1. Lineage (NCBI taxonomy): Eukaryota > Metazoa > Arthropoda > Insecta > Diptera > Drosophilidae > Drosophila > Drosophila quadrilineata. The sequence goes on from JAECWN010000407.1 coordinate 2,154,420, forward strand.
TATATAAAAAAAATATATAATAAAAAAAATATCTCTCAAATTTACAAAATAGAATATTACGTTTTCAAACTAACTTATATGTATACTATAGGAATATAAAAAATTAATATATTTAAATAAATGGAAAACAAAAAAATTAATATAAATATAATATAATATAAAAAATATATATATATATAAAAAAATAGTAAACAAAAAATAAAAGAAAAATAAAAATTAAAAGACAAAATATATTAAAAATACTAAAAATGTCGAACTTTTCTAAACAGGATATATCTATATATAAAATACGTTTATCTACTATGCGAATATAAAAATAAAAATAATTACCTCTTAATACAAATAAATAAAAATTTAAAAAAAAATTATATGATAATAAAAATTAAAAAAAAAATAAATAAATATATTCCCACTGTTTTTGTAAAACTTCTAAAATATTTACCTTATGAAGTAAAGATTATAATTTTTAGCTATATATTGTTTAAAAAAGTAAATGAAAAATTTAAATAAACGAATATTTCGATAAATGTCTTATGCAGATGCGCGTAGCTGTGTGACCTGTGATAAGGTATTAGCGGAACTCGAAAAAATCGACGATGACACCGATTCGTTCGGTGTGGACTTTGTGAAAATTAACGACAAACGACTAGCTAAACAATATGGCATTAAGAACTTCCCCGCACTCACCTACTTCAGGTAGTATTATTATGTTATTACCCATAATTATTTAACTGAGATCTCTGCGCAGGGAGAAGGAACCCATCATCTATGATGGAGATCTTATGGATGAGGAGGGTGTACTCGATTTCTTGACCTCACTGGAGGCCATGGATCTGCCGGATCGCATCGAGGAGGTAAATGCCAAGATCTTGCACAAGATCATCGAGGATACCGACTTTGTGGCCGTGCTATTCTGTAAGTCCATAGAATCCTATATATAACTATACTGCATATCTTATCTTTTCAAACTATCTTTATGAAATAATATAATAATTATCTATATATTTCTTATACATATTGGTTGGAAATGATTCTTGACTTATCTTAAAGCAGTTGCAGTTTTTAGCGTACAATTTAAACAAAAGCCCAGTTAAGCTCTCTCTCTCTCTCTGTCTCTGTCTCTCTTGTGACTAAAAATCCATACAACTTAGGTACAGAAACATATATACACATACATAGTAATTTGTATATAGTTCTATATATATATATCTAAATAATCTAGCTATAACTATATTATTAACTTGACTATATGTAAAGTATATCTATATAGTCGATCTATATCGTAACTAACTTTGACTCTTAACTATAATATATTTATACTCGGCCAGAGTATATATATCTCTCTATCTCTCTCTTATAATCTGACTCTATATATATAATATATATATATATACCTATATATGTGTGCGTTGTCTATCTATTCAAACGACAAACAGGTCCTGATCATGAAACATGCCCGCCCAGGGTAATGGGTAAGTTTGTGCATATGTTATTTGGATTGCCTCCCCATCTCCCAAGTTGAACCCTAATTCTCCATCCTATTTTCCCAAAAACTTTCCCGATTAAAACCTTATTCCTGCCAACCAAATCAACAACAACAGTAAACTACATATGCACAAAAACCTCACCTCAAAATCCATGCCGTTGTATGATATCTATATGTAAATACACATAACCCCCTTTCTCTTAATATGAAACCTACTTAAAATACCACCTAGTTGTATATAGCTGACCATAGTATAGAACTGCCCGTTTATTGTCCATTTTCTATGATTTGTCTTGAACTAAATCCTTATGCATTGGCTTCCCTTACAAAGATCTTCCCTAACAAAATTCGTATGCCAATCAAATATTACCAAGGAAATATTATGTAAATTTTTTTAAGTTATTGTTTTAGTATTTTTTTGACTATAGAGATAAGATTTAGTATTACCCTACATTATTAATACTATATAAAAATATAAGTTATGGTATAAATTCTAATATATGTACAATAAGTTATTAATGAAATACCGACGACATCGTCAACGACTTCTAGTTCAAACTAAAAATGTTTTGAAATTTATTTTAGATATTTAATTGTTGCTATATAAAGAGTTTCTTAATATAGTACAATTTCTACTTGACTTCAAAATTTATGAATATTCGCCATAAAACAATATTGCATTAATTAATAGATTTTTATTAAGAAATTCCATTTGTTTGTTGTTTTAAGAAAACTAAAAGTTCTTTTCATAGGCTACCCATAAATTTACAATTTTATAAGGATAGTCAAAAATATTATAGTAAAAACATTTACTAAACATTTCAACTATATGTGCCATATATGGTAGACATACCTATATGATATATGCAGAATATGTATGTATTATGGGCTATATAATATGTGAAACTACATTTAACTGGCAAACAAAAAGAACTATAAATTGGCATATATCAAACAACAAATTAAACAAATAAGAATAAAATAAATAAATGGATATTACGTATACGTATGCGAGTAAAAATACGATTACAACAACAGGGAAATGTCTGGGCTCAGCGCCAGCCAAAGTATGTTTGTTGCGGCCCCGGCGAATCGTGCCTCTGAATAGACCCCAAAATCCCCCATATCCCAGTACAAAAAAAATTACAAAAAAAAAAAAATAAAAATAAAAAACACAACTGAGATGAAATGATATAGAAAACACATCAGAAGCACAATTTGAGAAACTCTAATGTCTGTAAAAATGTGAAACGGCATAAATGGCATTTATGATATAATTTCGAGCAATCGTCTGAACATATAGGCAGCTATATAGACAGATCACAAGTGTGGAAATATTTTGAGTTCAGTTTATGAAAGACAAAGGAAATCATGCTATTATTCTATAGAATTGTTGAAACAACTTAACTTTCTCGTTGAGGGCACATCGTATAATTCAGATAGATATATATCTATTGGATTTATAAGAAACAGCAACAACATACTATATACTTGTTTCACTTTTGTATTTATTTATTGTAGTTGCTGCTGTTTTGTATTTTTTCAACACATCTCAGCCACCTACAATTTTTTGGTTTATAAATAGACCCAAGATGAAGCAGTTGGTTGGCCAACAAAATGATTTTTTCTCTGCTGCTGCTGCTGTTATTTTGCTCAATTTTCAAACAACTAACTGTATACAGTGTGTGTATATCAATTCAACGTGTATTTTTATCAATCACAGACACCATACACACACACACACACACACACACACACACTGCTATATAGAGACCGTGAAAGGTCTTCGCATAGATGATCAGCATGTAGGTGAGACAAGAACAACATATTCTGACTTCTTGCACACATCCATTGTTCTGCCCGAAACCTGTTCAGCAATAGGACCCACTCTATCCGTAGATACCCTGTAAATTATCAAATTTTATCGAGAAGTGGCATAACTATACGAAAATGGAATTACACAAAGTAGAAGCAAAACCTACGGCCTTTCAAAGTAAGGCGAGTCTCATTTTTTGAATTTGTTTAGCATTTTGCACTTCTTGATCGTATTTTATTTATTTAATTTAAATATTGCCCCATATCTACTTCGGTAAAATAATTTTAATCACATTTCGATGCCAGAGATCGATTGGGCACAAAAATTTACGATTTCCAGACATTCACATTTTTTGACTTTTTGTTAAGGGGTCAGTATGGAAAAAAGGACAAAAATGTGAAAAAAATTCAAATGCCCAATTTGAAAAATATTTGAATGCAGTTTTAAAATTTCATAAAAACCATGATCAGAAGTGAAAGAATTTTGAAAATCGGTTGATTTTTGGAAAAGTTATGCCTGTTCAAAGTTTACAAGGAACCCTTTTCATTGAAAATTCAAACTTAGAGTAATTTTTACAGAATTTTGGCCATATTTTCTAAAATATTACTCCAAATCGACTTCGGTAAAATAATTATAATCATATTTTGATGCCAGAAATAGATTGGGCACAAAAAATTTCGATTTAAAAACTTTCACATTTTTTTACTTTTTGTTAAGGGGTCAGTATGGAAAAGTGGACAAAAAATGTGGAAAAAATTCAAATGACCAATTTTAACAATATTTGAATGCAGTTTCAAAATTTCATAAAAACCATGATCAGAAGTGAAAGAATTTTGAAAATCGGTTGATTTTTGGAAAAGTTATGGCTGTTCAAAGTTTACAAGGAACCCTTTTCATTGAAAATTCAAACTTAGAGTAATTTTTACAGAATTTTGGCCATATTTTCTAAAATATTGCTCCAATTTGGCTTCTGTAAAATAATTTTAATCATATTTCGATGCCAGAAATCGATTGGGCACAAAAATTTACGATTTCAAAACTTTCACATTTTTTGACTTTTTGTCAAGGGGTCAGTATGGAAAAAACGACGAAAATGGGGAAAAAAAATTCAAATGCCCAATTTTAACAATATTTGAATGCAGTTTTAAAATTTCATAAAAACCATGATCAGAAGTGAAAGAATTTTGAAAATCGGTTGATTTTTGGAAAAGTTATGCCTGTTCAAAGTTTACAAGGAACCCTTTTCATTGAAAATTCAAACTTAGAGTAATTTTTACAGAATTTTGGCCATATTTTCTAAAATATTGCTCCAATTTGGCTTCTGTAAAATAATTTTAATCATATTTCGATGCCAGAAATCGATTGGGCACAAAAATTTACGATTTCAAAACTTTCACATTTTTTGACTTTTTGTCAAGGGGTCAGTATGGAAAAAACGACGAAAATGGGGAAAAAAAATTCAAATGCCCAATTTTAACAATATTTGAATGCAGTTTTAAAATTTCATAAAAACCATGATCAGAAGTGAAAGAATTTTGAAAATCGGTTGATTTTTGGAAAAGTTATGCCTGTTCAAAGTTTACAAGGAACCCTTTTCATTGAAAATTCAAACTAAGAGTAATTTTTACAGAATTTTGGCCATATTTTCTAAAATATTGCTCCAAATTGACTTCTGTAAAATAATTTTATTCATATTTTGATGCCAGAAATCGATTGGGCACAAAAATTTACGATTTCAAGACATTCACATTTTTTGACTTTTTGTCAAGGGGTCAGTATGGAAAAAAGGACAAAAATGTGAAAAAAATTCAAATGCCCAATTTGAAAAATATTTGAATGCAGTTTCAAAATATCATAAAAACCATGATCAGAAGTGAAAGAATTTTGAAAATAGGTTGATTTTTGGAAAAGTTATGGCTGTTCAAAGTTTACAAGGAACCCTTTTCATTGAAAATTCAAATTTAGACTAATTTTTACAGAATTTTGGCCATATTTTCTAAAATATTGTTCCAATTTGACTTCTGTAAAATAATTTTAATCATATTTCCATGCCAGAAATCGATTGGGCACAAAAATTTACGATTTCAAGACATTCACATTTTTTGACTTTTTGTCAAGGGGTCAGTATGGAAAAAAGGACAAAAATGTGAAAAAAATTCAAATGCCCAATTTGAAAAATATTTGAATGCAGTTTCAAAATATCATAAAAACCATGATCAGAAGTGAAAGAATTTTGAAAATAGGTTGATTTTTGGAAAAGTTATGGCTGTTCAAAGTTTACAAGGAACCCTTTTCATTGAAAATTCAAATTTAGATTCATTTTTACAGAATTTTGGCCATATTTTCTAAAATATTGCTCCAAATTGACTTCTGTAAAATAATTTTATTCATATTTTGATGCCAGAAATCGATTGGGCACAAAAATTTACGATTTCAAGACATTCACATTTTTTGACTTTTTGTCAAGGGGTCAGTATGGAAAAAAGGACAAAAATGTGAAAAAAATTCAAATGCGCAATTTGAAAAATATTTGAATGCAGTTTCAAAATATCATAAAAACCATGATCAGAAGTGAAAGAATTTTGAAAATAGGTTGATTTTTGGAAAAGTTATGGCTGTTCAAAGTTTACAAGGAACCCTTTTCATTGAAAATTCAAATTTAGATTCATTTTTACAGAATTTTGGCCATATTTTCTAAAATATTGCTCCAATTTGGCTTCTGTAAAATAATTTTAATCATATTTCGATGCCAGAAATCGATTGGGCACAAAAATTTACGATTTCAAAACTTTCACATTTTTTGACTTTTTGTCAAGGGGTCAGTATGGAAAAAACGACGAAAATGGGGAAAAAAAATTCAAATGCCCAATTTTAACAATATTTGAATGCAGTTTTAAAATTTCATAAAAACCATGATCAGAAGTGAAAGAATTTTGAAAATCGGTTGATTTTTGGAAAAGTTATGCCTGTTCAAAGTTTACAAGGAACCCTTTTCATTGAAAATTCAAACTTAGAGTAATTTTTACAGAATTTTGGCCATATTTTCTAAAATATTGCTCCAATTTGGCTTCTGTAAAATAATTTTAATCATATTTCGATGCCAGAAATCGATTGGGCACAAAAATTTACGATTTCAAAACTTTCACATTTTTTGACTTTTTGTCAAGGGGTCAGTATGGAAAAAACGACGAAAATGGGGAAAAAAAATTCAAATGCCCAATTTTAACAATATTTGAATGCAGTTTTAAAATTTCATAAAAACCATGATCAGAAGTGAAAGAATTTTGAAAATCGGTTGATTTTTGGAAAAGTTATGCCTGTTCAAAGTTTACAAGGAACCCTTTTCATTGAAAATTCAAACTAAGAGTAATTTTTACAGAATTTTGGCCATATTTTCTAAAATATTGCTCCAATTTGACTTCTGTAAAATAATTTTAATCATATTTTGATGCCATAAATCGACAGGATACAAAACTTCGGATTACAAAACTACCATATTTTCGACTTTTTTCAGGGAAAAAATGGAAAAATTGGTAATAAAATACAAAAAATCAATCAAATGCCCTAGATTTAATATTTTTTTAGAGATAGAAGTGAAGAAAAATCTTAAAAATCTTTTGATTTATGGCAAAGTTATGGCCATCTCAATTTCCCTCTGCAGTACAGGGTATCGCTACAACTACTACACGCAGTTGTGATTGACATTTTTTGTGCTGGTTGCAATAGAAACTGCAGACAGACAGCAGTTTTAATTGCTTTTGCATACAGCAATACATCAAGATGCTGGCACCACGAGCCGGCATGGATGTCATTATGGGCAGGTCTCTTTAGTTTGCAGCCAAATGCGGGTTTACATAATATGTTCAAGTTGTATGGTGTGTGTGTGTGTGAGTGTGTGTATGTGTATATTATATAGTATGGTGGCAGACAACTGACTTGTACTATTTTTAGTATTTACCCCAAGTCTGACTGCGGCTAGAAAATTTCATTAATGCATTTTGCATACTAAATGCGAAATTCAGAAATGCAAAAATCAAATGAAATGAAAAACGAGCAAAAACTGTCAAAACTATAAACATAAACATGTTTAGTCACTCTAAAGACTTACAGTAATATTCTTACAAATGTTTATAAACGTGTGTGTGGGTGTATGTATGCATGTGTGTATGTGTGTGTGTGGATAGGTGGGTGTACGTTGTATATGCGTGGCCTTGCCACCTTGGCGACACCCACTCAACCAGGGGAAATATATTGACTGAAATTTATGAATTTGAAGAACGAAGAACGCAGATGATTTTGCGCTTGAGAACAATAATAATACGTTTCAATGATTTTTATTAGAATTATATAGCAATTAATTATAGTATTTAAAACAATGCAGCAAAGCAATAAACAAGTTAACTAAACATATTTGAATTATATTTTGAAATTTGATAGAAGAAAGTGATCAAATCGATATAAAAAACAAAATTATATTAGAAAAGAAGAGAAATTTTACGAAACCAACTTCGACTAATAGACATTGAGGTGGAAGGAAGCTAACGGTTGTTATTATCCAACTTAAGATATTAATATTTTTACTAATAACTTTTTTTTAAATTTAATTGATATTACTTTAGACTATCGATAAGAAATATTTTCAGTTGATTAATTTTTAATTTTAATTTATTTTTTAAAATAACCTGTAATTTACGTATTATACAAATATTTTAAAATATTTTATACATATACATAAAATTTATATATATATCTAATTTTGTAAAAAATGCCATAAGTATATTTATTATATTCTAGCATAATATTTGAATTTTTATATAATTTTTTAATGAAATTCTAGAATTTTTAAAAATATGCTAACTTTTATTACGTATACGCAGCGTGGGCCACGTTGTCCAAATGAAACCGATGAGGGTTTAAGAAAGCCTCTTGCAATATCGGTTACAATTTCAAGCAAAGAAAATATGTTTTACAATTTAAAATTATTTACATCGTAACAGGTTGTGTATACAACATTAGCTGAATTTTGAATATGAATCCATTTGAATTTTGTTGTGCGGTGTAAACAATAGCAAGGCGTATAAATAAACAATTTGAGTCGAATTGGGATTGATTTGATTGGGTAATGCGATGTTCAACAATGAATGCTCTGATCCTCCTCTAATAATATTTGTAAATTCGCACACGAGCTGACACTCTATGCTCTCTCAAGTTCTATTCTTATCTCACTGCATGCCGATAGCAAGAAACCATTTGTCGTGAATCTATTTGTACGATTAACCTTAACCTTATAGACATACAGACATGCATCTATCTGCATTTACGTGAATGAATAAAATCTACTTAAACAATTACCCCGCTCACCCTTACTCAACTCTACTCAAACCTTCCCCCCCGCGAATGTCTACCATTTGTTGTGCTGCAAAATCCAACCCAGAAAACAGAAATCAAAAAAAAAAAGAAAACAAAATGAAAATAAAAATCAAAAATAATATCAAGCAAATGATATCTAATGCAAAGTATTATATCAGATAAACAGCAATGTCGCAAATGTGCCAAGGCCTTGCAAGAATTGGAGAATATCGATGATGAAGCCGATCAGCTAGGCATCGGATTCGTCAAGATTCACGACGAGGCACTGGCCGATGAATACAATCTGGGCAATCTGCCGGCATTGGTTTACTATCGCCATCAGACTCCGATCATATATGAAGGTATATCAATCATACCTCACTACCCATTTCCCCATATACCCATTCCCACATGTCGGAGAATCCACCTAATTGTTGTTGTGCCGCAGGTGAACTGCAGCGCGAAGAGGATGTCTTGGAGTGGTTGGTGCAGAATAAATCGACCGGTGATGAGGATGATGTTATCGAGGATGTTACATCCAAGACGCTATCGACGCTCATAAGCAATATCGATAATTTGGTTGTGCTCTTCTGTACGTATATATCCAAATGCTAATCGATAACAATCGATAACTATTGCATACCGTGTAGATGATCATGGCAATGATGATTCGATGACCGTGTTGGAGGAGCTTGAACAGATCGACGATGACTGCGATAAGCATGGCATACAGTTCGTCAAAATCGATGATGCCAAAACGGCATCCGATTATGGAATAGATTCGGTACTATTCATCGCTAGCAATCGATAACGAATCGATAGATGTTGATATACGATATACGTGTGATTTTTATAGATACCGGCCATAGTTTATTTTGAGAAACAAATTCCCAACGTATACGATGGCGATCTCATGGATGAGGAACAGATACTTAAATGGCTGCTGGGACAATTGGAACGCGATGAGATCGAGGATGTTACCGATGAAATGCTCGATACAATGATTAAAGAAGGACGCGTCATTGCAGTGCTATTCTGTAAATATATATCTATATATATACCGTCTTGAAATCGATATATCTACACATATAGCGATGAGTTTGGCGCAATTTTGATCCATAATAAGCTGTTTTCCAGACGATAACAACGACAAGAAATCACAAAAGGTGCTGGAAGAATTGGAGAACATTGACGATGAATGCGATGCGCTGGGCATCACATTCGTGAAAATTGATAATCCCGAGGAGGCCATCGAATATGGCATTAATAAAGTTCCTAAACTGATATACTTTGAGAAAGGCATTCCAACCATATACGAAGGCAATCTGGAGGATGAGGAGAAGCTATTGAAATGGCTCGAAGAGCAAACGAGCTCCGATCAAATCGAGGATATCACCGATGAAATGTTGGATTTGATTATTGAGAAAATGCCCCACGTTGCGGTGCTCTTCTGTAAGTCACTTAAGGATCAACAAACACATCCAATTCAAATTCTCAACCTCTTCTTCAAAAGAAAAAAAAAAAAAATGGACATTCGCGCAACTGTAGATATATAATGTATAAAATTTTATGTTGTGGGGTGTGTCTGAGTGTCTGCCATAATCATAATCGTAACCAAACTGCTCTCGATGTGCTTTATCGATATTTTTTAAAAACTTTCATAATTTTATAAAGCCGCTTCAACTAATGCCAAACACGATAACTCAAAATCGTATACCCTGGACGTATAGTTTAATAGGTGTTAGGGGGAGGAATTACTCGTAGTTAAAAATCGATTCCCTATAGGTAGTAGCAGGTTTTTTTTTCCAGGTTATTCCCATTTGCAATATTAAGTTTGGAGAGCACATCGAATAACCGCTTCGTAATCTTTCACAGATGATAAAGATCAAAAGAAATCACAGAAAATCCTCGCAGAATTGGAAAACATCGACGATGAGTGCGATCAGAATGACATTGCTTTTGTCAAGATCGATGACGATAAGGAGGCCAAAGAATGGGGTATCGATGAGATACCATCGATTGTACTCTTTGAGCGTGGTATTCCACATATCTACGAGGGTGATCTGATGAAAGAGGACGAGCTCCTCGGTTGGTTGGTGCACCAGAAGCGCTATTCCGAAATCCCGGAAGTCACTGATGAAATGAAGGACAAATTGGTCGAGAATACCGAACACTTGGCGGTTATTTTCTGTAGGCATACTTTACGAAAAATTCTAATGTCATACTCTAGAGTGTTCATGAATTGCAGACGACAAGGAAGATAAACAGGATATGCGCATTCTCAACGAGCTGGAGAACATTGACGATGAACTCGAGAAGGAGGGCATCGTCATTGTGCGCATCGATAATGCCGCTGAGGCTAAGGAATACGGTCTCGACCATTTGCCCGCCCTCATCTACTTCGAGAACAAGATCCCCGCCTTGTACGAGGGTGATCTGATGAACGAGGATGAGGTGCTGGAGTGGCTGTTGGTGCAGAAGAAGACCGCCACCATTGAGGAGGTCACCGATGAGATTCTGGTCAATCTGATCAATGAGCATGAATATGTTGTCGTCTTCTTTACGGGTCCCTGCGAACCGGGCGAGTCCTGCGATCACACGCTCAATGCCCTGGAGAGCATCGACGATGAGTTGGACGAGGCTGGCATCATTTTTGTTACCACCGAGGATACAGGCATCGCCAAGAAATATAATGTCAAAACCTATCCACGATTGGTATTCTTCCGTAATCGTGATCCTTTGCACTTCACCGGCGATCTTGATGATGAAGATGAAGTGTTAGCCTGGATAACCGATGATGAAACCCTGGAGATTCCCGGTAAAATCGAGGAGGTCAATGTTAAGATGTTGGATAAGATTTTGGCCGAGAACGACCATGTCGTCGTGTTCTTCTGTAAGTTTAACATTTCAATATTAGTCGTTCGATTTTAAGACGATCGTTATGGTTATCGACAGATGCCGAGGGCGATAAAAAGGCGCAGAAGATTCTCAACGAATTGGAGAACATCGATGACGAATGCGAGGAAAAAGACATCGACTTTGTAAAGACATCCGACGACGATATTGATAAGGAATACGATCTGCCCGGTTTGCCGGCGCTTGCATTTTATAGACATAAGTTTAGAACAATTTACACCGGTACGTAAACCACATTCAACTCCCTCCCTAGCCATAAATGATAATGGGTAATTTGCTTTAAAGGTGATCTGATGAAGGAGGAAGAAATTCTGGAATGGGTTATCGATCTGCATGAATCGACCGCGGATGTTATCGAATCGGTTGACCGTAAGACACTGCAAGTGTTGATCAACGATGTGGAGCATCTCGCCGTCTTCTTTTGTACGTCAGAAATAATTAATATCTTTTCGGAAATACTTAAAATATTAATAATAATTAATTTATGATCAACCTAGATGATGATGAATGCGAATCATGTGCTGGCATTCTGGAAGAACTGGAGAATATCGATGACGATACCGATAAGCATGGTATACAGTTCGTCAAATCGAACGATGTCAAGTTGGCCCATGAAATTGGCATTTTCGCATTCCCAGCCCTCGTCTACTACGAGACGGGCGTTCCGATCATGTATGATGGTAGGTCTACTTCACAATAATCGATAGTTATCGATATTTATATAATTGTGTTTATTGCAGGTAATCTCAAAAATGAAAATCGAGTGCTGCAGTGGTTAATCAATCAAAAGAGTAAGCGTTCTTGTTTCCAATGTTCTCTCTGCTTTCTAACTCACGATCATGCGCCAATAATCATTCAATATCAATATCAAATCAAATGAGCCATCATCTCTTGGCCAATATCAATATATCGATTACATATCAATATCAAACTCAGTTCAATTCAGTTCAGTTCGAATCCAAGCAAGTCGGATATATCCAATATCATTCTACCCGTTTATATAGCAAGAAACGTAATATGAATAATTTCGATATACGATATATGTATATATTGTATATGTATGTGTATAAACTAGGCAACGATGACGATGGCAGTGATGAGAAAATTGTTAAGTTGAGCTATCCCAAAGAGAGTGATGCGGATAAGAGACAAAGACTAAAGCGTCTGCAGCAAACGATACGAAAGGAAAGATTGCGCAAGAGTTCGCGCAAAGAAAACGATGACGATGACGACGACGATGATAATGACGATAAGCGCAAGAGACACGACGACGACGACGATGACGATGACAATGACGATGATAATGACAATGGCAATGACAATGACTTTGACGACGATGACGACGAAGACGATGACGACGATGAAGAAGACGATGAAAATGATAATGATGATGAAAAAGACAATGATGATCATGAGGATGATGATGACAATAATAATGATGAAGATGATGATGACAATGATAATGATGAAGATGAAGATATTAATGACAGTGAAGATGATGACGATGAAGATGATAATGAAGAAAATGACGATGAAGATGATAACGATGAAGAAAATGACGATGAAGATGAAGAAAACGATGACGAAGATGATGACGAAGATGATGACGAAGATGATGATAATGACAATAAAGATGATGAGGAGGATGGTGAGGAAAATGACGACGATGACGATAACAATGACGAAGATGAAGAAGATGACGAAGACGAGGGCGATGAAGATGATGATGAGGACGATGCGGACAATAATAAAGACAATGATGATGATAATGAGGATGATGAAGAAAATAATGATGATGATGACGAAGATGATGAAGAAGATGATGAAGAAGATGACGAAGAAGACGATGAAGAAGACAATAAAAATAATAATGTTGACGACGAGGATGATGATGAGGACGACGATGACGAAGACAATGATAAAGACAATGACAACGATAACGAAGACGATGAAGACGATAATGATGATGATGACGACAATGACAATGACAATGACAATGACGATAACGATGATGACGAAGAAGAAGACATCAGCAAACAAGTATATAAATACAAAGTCAAAGGCAGAACGATACATCGGCTTTCTGAGCTATGCGCGGGTCGCCTTATCGATGAAATAGGTAATACGTGAATGTGAGTTGCCATGGCTGCACTAACTGATGTTGTTCCATGTTTTTTACCCAAGAACCCCAAAAACCCAGCCACAAATCGTGTCTATATACAAACATATTGATAATACACTATACATCATTCTCATTGATCTATCTACAGAATTGATAAAGCGGAATCCTTTGAAAACATTTCCCAAAGGTAACCAAATCCAAATACGACAGATCAAGTTTCTATATGTGCGTTGCTTTTTGTGCTAAAGCCAACTCATCAAGTAGAAATTGGTATACTCTATACACACATACACACACATACACACACACTTTTACACATACCTGAGTAATATCCACGTCAATGTTTGCCCTGGTGAATGTTATATACGACCTATCCAATGCTTCGATCCATTCCTCAAGTTGAAGATTCCCGTTTTTCATAACTTATAACTTTGCCACTTCTGCTCCGACCTACAAAAAAAGTGAACAAATTTGGAAGAAAGTAAAATAATGCAAATATCATAGCTGACACAATGTTTAAAAAAAAATTTATGAATATTTCAAAAAATAAATAAATTTTCAAAGAATGTTCTGAAACAAACAACAAAATATGAACGAGAAATTGTTAATAACTTGATTGTTTTTTTTTTTTAATTATTGACTTAATTAATTATCATTTAATATACTTAAGTAACTTGTTATATTATTTGTTCGTTTCTTATAATTATTATACAACAATTTAATATTGAACCCGCACTTCTGATAAAAAAATAATTAAATCAAATAATTATTTTTTAATGAGTGAAAAATTGTGAAAAAACTGTAAGCTGAAAATGGAATTAGTTTCTCTAAAAAAAAAAAAATATTTATATATATATATATATATATGAAAAGACAACCTGTACAGTCAGCATCAAAAGCATTTTGTCAGTTAGTTGAATAAAAAAATTAAAAACTTAAATTATTATTTTGTTCATTCATAAAGCACGCTTCAATATTTACAAGAAATCAAACTATCTATAAAATAAAATTGAAAAGAAGTTTATATTTATTTGAAAAAAAAATATTGAAAATTTTGAATTTTGAAAAACGATACTAACTGCTCTTTTGTGGTAATTTTTTTCGAAAAGGTGTTGAAAAATAAAAGCAACTTTTACGACTTTTATTTTGTATTTCTCGCCTACTCTTTTTATTGCACTTTTGTTTACTTTTGATTCTTGTTAGATAATTACCAAAAAAAAAAAAATATATAAAAATAAAATAAAAAAATAAATAAATATTGTCTATAAAGAACTAAACTAAAATCTGACAAAATGTTTTTGTTTGTTTGCTCACAACAGATGACGAATGTTTCTATGTTGGATTGGGTCACGACGGCCAGTCTGCTAAGCGGGGCAACAATTATGTGCCCAACGATTACAAACCATTCCAATGCTGTCCAACCAAATTGGAGAAGTCAACGAAAGTTCCTAAAATGACCGCCCAACGCATCGGACACAGCGACGGTGAATCCAACAAGCGACAAGGTGCCGGCAACTTCCAGTTTGCAACCACAACCAAGGCAACCTCCGCTCCCGCCCAAGTCAAGGCCACGCCCAAATCCGTTGCCGGCAAGAAGCAGCACAAGTTAAGCAACAAGCGTCGCGATGACGACGATGACGACGATGATGATGATGATGACAACAATCGTGACGATGATGATGATGACGACGATGATGATGATGATGATGATGATGATAAGCCATTGGTGAAGGTGTCCTATGCCAACAAGCGCTCCTCGCAGTCAAACAAGAAGCCTATCCCAAAACTACAGCAGCAGAAGCAGCAGGACAATGATGATTCCATTGAGGTGGAAAAGTCGAGGAAATCTTCCAAGAAATCCGCCAATAAGCTGAATGTTAAAACCGGTACGTCGCGTTAACGTCAATCCCACAGTTTCCACAAGAAAATTGTAATTAAAATTACATTTTTTTTAACCCAAAATTTTGTAAGACACAAAAAAAACCAGTTGAAAACTATTGTAGTTAATTCCTATAGATTTCTTGTAAATGTTGTTGTTGTGCACAACAAATAACACACTCCCAAACATACACACAAACATAGCAGACATATCTGGATGTAATTTGATTTGTTTATTTCTCTTTCTCTCTTTGTGTCTTGCAGGCATTAATTTTTTCCAAAATCGACTAAAAAATTTGTATGACCTCATTTTTCAGGATATCTCTCTGTGGGAGTAAGGCAACAATTTTAAACCAAAAACCCATAAATCAAGAAAACAAAACTTATAGCACAAATAGATTGTATGATATGAATAATTGAATTAAAGTAGCACGTATACGCACTGTTGTCCAAGCGCATACAAACGCATTTTAAGAACGCATTGTAAAAGCCCCACGAACTGGTTTTATGTAGTATAACTATATGATAACTGATCAACTACTAAGTATGTGTGATTAATTGTAAGAGCAAAAGACAACATCAACAACAACAACAAGAACAACATCAACAAAAACCAAAAGCAAAAAAAACATCTAGTGTCACTTTAAAGAACATCTATAAATTATTACTCATACGCCATGTCAACCCAACGTACTCAACATTTGTTCCACGAAAGTAATGCAGCGGTTAAATTACAGCGTTTACCAGCTAATTAATTAAATTAACATCGAAATAATTATCCACTTCGTTAATTAATTAACTGGTACGCAACTCATTTTAACTAAAACTATAACGTAAACTTGGTACTTTTGCACTGTTTTTTTCTCTTTTTTGACTATTTTTCTGTTGAGGCTGCCACTAAAAATATAAAACGAAACAAGAAAAGTACTTACAAAAAATAACTTCAAAAAAAAAAAAAATACTTAACTAACTCTTAACTAAACAAATAAATTTGTTGCATTTTGTCAATGGTAAAGCAAATCTAAACAAAAACTTTGTTCAAATTTTTTTGTATGCAATTACTGCAACAACATCAGTCAGAAGACAGATATGCCCACTGCTGTTTGGCTACAGGCTACAGGGTATATTTGCTATCGTCAATAACTTTTTGATACTACTTACGACTTACTACTTTTTTTCCGTTACAATATACAATTTACATACGTATAAGTAAACAAATTAAAAAATAAAATGATAACTATTTTTTAAACAATTTTACAAGAGAAACTCAAAGCGCAAACTACTTACAACTATTTACACAAAATATTTATACATACATATTTTATATAACTCAAATTAAAACTAAACTCAACTCAACTCAATTCAACTCAATTCAATTCAACTCAACTCGATTCATTGTTGTTGTGGCATAAATTTTGATAATTAAGTGAAAGAGGACGATCATAATAACGATGATGATAATGATGATAATAATGGTTGGAAACTCGCTATAACATACAGTTCGTATACTTAATATGTATAATATTCATTTATGAATATGG
The DNA here is from genome assembly GCA_018150725.1 of Drosophila quadrilineata. Lineage (NCBI taxonomy): Eukaryota > Metazoa > Arthropoda > Insecta > Diptera > Drosophilidae > Drosophila > Drosophila quadrilineata. The sequence goes on from JAECWN010000407.1 coordinate 2,171,528, forward strand.
CTGGCAAATCTCTCAATGGCCTCGCAAATGCTGCTCTGCCAAAATGCGATACACTATCGTTTCCGGCTAACTGTTCATTTGTTATCGATATTTACAAAATATCGAATTCTATAGATTTTTATATATCTCTGAGAGTCAAATCTGTTTATTTTATAAATCATTTTCTAAGTAATTTATGAATATTATTATTATTATTTTTTTTTTTTGGAAATGTTGTTGAACAGCAGTTGTAAAGATCGAAATCGAAACTAAAGCAAAATGTATTTTGTTAAAGTTTTTTATGTGTATATTTATAAAAATTATTTACAATACACACATTTTTGTAAAAATTCATTATTAAAAAAAAACCAAATTGTAAATTTTCAAAATAACTCAATCAATAAATTAGGTTCATTTTCTATTAAGCATAAGCGTTTGCATAAATATGAAACAAAATTACAAAAAAAAAAAAAAAATAAAAACCAAAAGAAAAAGAAAAACAAACAAGAATTATTACAGTTATGATTTTGCATTATTTTTGGTTAAGAGGCCAAATTTATAAAATCTCACTATAGTTGTAGAAAACATAATGGGGGAGGGGAAGCTCGAAACAATTTTCATTTTTGTAGCTCATGATTGATTGACAACTGCAGCCCACAGGTATGTGCCCAAAAAGGCAAAAAAAAAAATATTTAAAAAAATGTATCTAAATATTTTTCGATAAATTATAATAAACCTTTTTGTTGTTTAGGTAATATTGAAAGTAATACGGAGGTCTTCAATTGGATATTGGAGCAAAAGGCCGATCAAAGTATAGAGCTGATCAATCGAGATAAACTGATTGAGTATATAGGCACCAAAGACTTTTTAGCGGTTATATTTTGTAAGTATATTCAAATTCGGTTATAACTAAGGTAACTCTTAAGTTATAAACTATATATATTTAGATTTCGAGTTATACATACTATATTTACTATACTATATAAAGCTGTAAGACTTATGAATCTTAAGAGCGCCCACTAAAAACTGTAACTGCCCAAGCAAAATCTGTTAGCAAAATTTTTCGTATTTAAGCTGTGATGATATAAGTATGTCATATACATATATATTCTCTATGTATATATACAACTTAAATTTTTATAGACAAGGAGGATGATCCGGATTCACCGCGTGTATTGCGACACATAGAGCTGATCGACGATGAAGCTGCCGAATATGGCATTTATATAGTGAAGATGCACGACAAACTAATGGCCAAGAAATATGGCTATAGGAATCCACCCGGATTGACATATTTCCGGAAGGGCAAGTATATCAACTACGATGGTGACATTGATGACGAGGAGGAGATACTCGATTGGCTGACGAGTCCCGCCAATATGGAAATGACGGATCATATTGAGCAGGTCAATCGCAAGATGTTTGAAAAAATACGAAAAAATTCCGATTATGTGGCCGTTATATTCTGTAAGTTCACACAACAGATCAGCCGTATATATAATGGTGTATATAATAATGCCACCCGATTACAGATAGCGATGAGTGCAAACAATGTCCAAGAGTCTTGGCCGAGGTGGAGCACATTGATGACGATGCGGACAAGGCGGGAATTGACTTTGTTAAGATCGATGACAAACAAATGGCCAAGGAATATGGCGTCTTTGCACTGCCAGCCATAGTCTTCTTTAAGCCAACTTCCAAAGAGCCAGTTATATACGCCGGTAAGCAACTTTAGCAAATTAAATTCTTTGTTATTTTTATTTTTTTTTAACTTTTCCCTACAGGGGATCTTTATGAAGAAGAACAAATCTTAACTTGGTTGCTTACGCAAAAGGATCCAAGTGGAGATGTTATCGAAGATCTCGAAGGCGAACGACTCGTTCAATTAATCGAAGAGTCTGGCTCCATAGCTGTATACTTCTGTAAGTCGCTAGAAACCCGCCCCCCGCAACAGAACGGGAAAAAAATTCTACTTTCAACGTCAGTTATGCTCAACAAATTTGAAAAATTTTTCAAATTTGTTAAGCACATCAAACGTTACTTTGCAGCTGCAAACGGTTTGGTGAGATCCAACTATATTGAGCACAAGGCGAAAACTAAACTTCGGCTAGCCGAATATTCAATACACTTGCAGTTGTGCGCCAATTCCAATGAAAGAGTCTCGCACACACACGGACGGGGACGGAGCGCGTTAGAGAAGAGGGAATCGTCATTGGAACATTTTTTTGGCCGCTGCAGACGTATTACAATTTTCATAGCATACTTTTCAGCGCCTTCATTGTGTCTCTCTTTTCAAACTTTCATTTTATGATCTCTCTCTATTTTAATCATATTTGCGGACTATTGTGCTCTTTATAAATTATGCTCACTCTTTTGCGCAAACAGTTTGCAGCACTTTCAATTTCATCTTTTAGGTATTTTTCCTTAACTTAAACTATAAGCGAAACCATTTTTTTTTATTAGCGCTCTCAAAATGTATCTAACCAAAAAGACAATTTATATATATTTCTATTGTTTTAAAAATTACGAAATCTCTTTGAACAAAAAAAATGCCACACCCAATTTTACAAAAAAAAAAAAAAAAAACCAACAAAACAACAACTATAATCACTACAACAACTTAGGGAACAAAACCAAGTGCGATATTTGCAATTCGAAGGCGGCGCGTAAAGCGCGCCTGAAAAAGGAACGCGAACAGCATCAACAGGATGGCGGCACCGCCAGTGCTGCTGCCGCATTTGGCAGCGATCCCGAGGGCGGTGGTGGTGCGGCTGGTGGTGGCGATGGTGCTGCCGGCGAAACAGCAGCAGCAGCGGCTGCATCGGATGCGGCTGCGACGGCAAAACATGACGATGGTAGCGCAAAAAAAAATATCAAAAAAAAAAACAAAAACAAAATCCAAACATGACCAATAAAAAACCAAGCTAATCGTATTTGTATAGCCACCACAAAGCTGAATGGAATGAGTCCAAGAATGTCCAAGAATGTTTAACAACCACCATATCCAAAAAACACACACCTACACTTCCACACACATGCACACTTACAACTCCAGCTGTATTGAGAATGTGAATCCCCGACATTTGCTGTAGCGCACCTTGAGGTTCCCCTACTGTCTCTCTCTATCTCACTCGCTCCATCTCTATTTCTCTGTTATACATATCTTTCTGTATCTTTATCAATATACTTTTGCTGTGCTGTTCTCTATTTACATAAATGTATAAATATATATATTTATACTGCTTATTCTCAACATCTACACATATGTTTTAAAAACTGTTCCCACTTTTGTGCTTAGTTTATGATGATTATTATTATTCTATGTTATATATGTAGTGCTTGCTCGTAGTATTGTTCTATTGCCTCTCTCTCTCTCTCTCTTTACCCCGAGTTGTGCAGTGTACAGTCCTTATTTTAATATATATATATCTGTGCATATTCCCCTTGCCCCCCAAAAACGTCAACTCTCGTCTAGATGCGGATGGTTGTGAACAATGCACCAAAGTGCTTGAGGAGCTTGAGAACATTGATGATGACTGCGATAAACATGGTATAACGTTTGTAAAGACAAGGGATTTCTCTGTGGCGGACGGATATGGAGTGCACGAGTATCCAGCCCTGGTTTACTTTGAAGGCGGCATACCGAATGTATTCGAAGGTAAGAGTATTAGCTTAAACAGCTGTCTGGGATCACTTCAAAAACGTATTAACAGCACGCTGTTAAGTAGCATTGCAACAACTGTTTATCAGCAGATCATGTTACGCGTAACAACGCATAGTCCTATGGGCTGTTAACAGTCATCTGTAAAACAATGTTCGCATACAGTAACTTAACATAAGTCTGTAAGCTAACAGTTTGCAATTGACTGTAAAATAATTTAAATTATCATCGAACTATAGAGTCAACTTGAATATGTCTGTTTTTGGGAGTTTTTGAAAATTATTAAAAATATTTTTTTAATGCAGGTGAGCTTAGCGAGGAGGAGGAAGTACTGCAATGGTTGATTACGCAGAAAACCGAGGATCGCATTGAGCTGATCACGCGACAGATGCTGGAGACCATGGTTGAAGAAACCCAATATTTGGCCGTATATTTCTGTAAGTTATCAGCAAATTGAATATATCCTTCTTTTTCAAAAACAGCATATCTCATAAATATCACACAATGTATTGATTATATACCCTGGCACTCCACAACCAAATGCATCAACCAACGCTACAACACAAAATCTCTCTGAAACAACTTATGAAAATTTTCAAAAAAAAATCAAAAAAAAATGTGATTTGAAAAATATTAAAAAAACGTATGTCAGTGCCGATTGAGCGCAAGGGCAAGCAACCCGCTTACTGCCGAAGTTTCTGTTCCCCCTCTAGTCTTAAAGAAAGCAACCTGACCACCACAAACACCAACAAACACTCATCCAGCCAATTCGTACAAAACTACATTTCACGTAAAAGAAAACGTATCCAAAAACAAGGTATTCCGTCTGTACAAAATCGCAACTCAAAAGCTCAAAAACCCAAACAAATATAAATATATGATAAATCTATGCATGTCTTAGAGCCTCTAACCACAGATAAATTGAATAATTGTAAGAATACTATATGTCCATTATCTATAGAACTTTTACTAAACACGGCTTCTAATTGTATGACCGACCAAACTAAATTCTTCCCATTTTTTAAATTATTCGAAATTAAGTTGCGAATTTGTTTATATCAAAAAAAAAAAAAAATGTAATGTATACAAATTTAGTTTGGGCGCGAATACCGATTGTTTTGGCGTTTTCTTTCTACTATCCACTTTCTGCGAATAACTTTCCTAACCTTCTTCTGGCTTCATCGGAAATATGTTTTGAAATATAATATTTAATATATGAATTTCTTTGCTTACCTTAGACAAAATCAATTGTAATATCTGTGATCAGATATTGGAGGGCCTTGAGCTGATTGATGATGAATGCGATGTCTTTGGCATACATATGGTGAAGATCCAAGATCCACAACTGGCCAAACGCTACTCTATCAAGACCTTCCCTGCTTTGGTCTACTTCCGGTAGGAAATATGCAGATATTTATAATGTATTCTATAGACGAATTCATCTCTTACAGCAATGGTAATCCTCTGCTCTTTGAGGGTGATCTGCAGAATGAGCAATCGGTGCTGGAGTGGCTGATTGATGATGACAACCGTGAGCTGGCCGATGAGATTGAGGAGGTGAATGAACGCATGTTGGATCGGCTCATGGCGGAGTCCACACTGCTCGTTGTATTCTTCTGTAAGTCGATATACTATATTTACTATATATAGTAATATATATATTATCTTTGCTTAGATGATGACGATTGCGCCGAGTGTGAGGAAATTCTGGAGGAGCTGGAGGAGATTGATGGTGAGGCCGATATGTTTGGCATTGATTTTGTGAAGATTGCGAGCGTGGAGGCAGCTAAAAAATATGAAATTGTTAATATACCATCGTTAGTGTACTTCAGGTAAATTCGAAAAATATTTATATTTTTATCTTCCATTATAATTTATAATGTTTTGCAGAAAGCAAGTGCCCGTGCTGTATGATGGCGATATGCATCAGCATGATAAGGTTATTACCTGGTTAACTTCACAGGATGTTTTCGAAATCAAGAATGAAATCGAAGAAGTCAATCGAAAAATGCTTGACAAATTGCTCGAAGAAAATGAATTCCTCTCGGTGTTCTTCTGTAAGTTCACGATGAGTTATAAGTTATGAGATTTTTCCCAAGTCATCTATTCTATCCACAGATGAGCACAATCAGCTGGATAGCGCTGCGGCCCTGGAGAAACTGGAGAATATTGATAGTGAAACGGATAATCTTGATATAACATTTGTCAAGATGGCGGACTCACGTTATGCCAAGAAATGGGGTGTGACCAAATTGCCAGCCATGGTCTACTTCCGACGACGTTTCCCCAGCATATATAGAGGTAGGTCGAATCCCATGTTTATAAGAAGATTACCACGACTGTTCTTTTCAGGTGATTTGCTGTCCGAGGATGAAGTGTTGGAGTGGCTGCGTAAGAATCGCTTCCGCCAGCCGGAGTTGAATATCTTCATGTATGCTCTGATAGCGCTGGCGTTTGCCTTCATGGTCTACACGGCGTTCCTGCTCAAGTGCTTTAAACCGGCGCCCCCGCCACCCGTGCAGCATCCCAAGCAGTCGTGATAACGATGATAACGAGTGTTGATCCTTGGATATAGCCTGGCGCTGATGCTGCTGCTACTGCTGCGAATATAGAAAATTGTTAAATGAGAATATAAAACATACGAAACTATTGCTACGAACAACTACAACTGCAGTCCTTGGCCTGCGTGTAGAGGGTGTATGAGATAGGGAGAGAATCAAGAGTAAATGAGAAACGAAAACGAGAAAATAAATACACAAACACACACACACAATTACATCCATCATTATAACAAACAACGAAATCATCATGGAGAAATCGTCTAAATTAGACGATCATAACAAGTATACATATGTATATATATACACATGTACATATATATGCCGATTATGCTGCCCCCCAAGTATTGTGCGACTAACAGGGACAAAGAGCGAGAGAGAAAGAAGCAATCCATATATATATATAAATATATATATAAATATATAAATCCGTATATTATTATAATATCAATCAGTTCTTTCACACAGTCAAACTTTCTGGCTGCGTTCATTTCAATCAATCAATTTAATATTCACGCCACTCTCAATCAATAAATCAAGTCATAGTAATTACTTTTAAAATTTAAATAATATTTTTAACTGCAATTATAATACTATTAAAGAGAAGCAATATATAGTCCACACTGTAAAGTAAACTATTATCAAATAATATAAAATAAATAAATAATGACAAAATTCTTGAATAATATTTGAACCAGAAAAGACTTTTCTTTTAGTTCTGAAAATATGAATAAATAATATTTTCTAAAATACTGCTCCAAATCGACTAGGATTAACATTTAGTTTGGATTACGATTCCAGAAATAAATTGGCCTAAAAAAGTTATAGCTGTTCAAAGATTGCAGGAAAGGCCTTCTATTGAAAATTAAATTTTAGTGTCAGTTTTACAGAATTCTGGCCACATTTTCTAAAATATTGCTCCAAATTGACTTCTGTAAAATAATTTTAATTATATTTTGATGCCAGACATCGATTGGGCACAAAAAATTTTGATTTTATAACTTTCACATTTTTTCACGTTTTGTTAAGGGGTCAGTATGGAAAAATGGACAAAAAATTTGAAAAAAATTCAAATGCCCAATTTTAACAATATTTGAATGCAGTTTTAATATTTCATAAAAACCATTATCAGAAGTGAAAGAATTTTGAAAATCGGTTGATTTTTGGAAAAGTTATGGCTGTTCAAAGTTTACAAAGAACCCTTTTCATTGAAAATTCAAATTTAGAGTAATTTTTACACATTTTTGGTCATATTTTCTAAAATATTACTCCAAATCGACTTCGGTAAAGTAATTTTAATCATATTTTAATGCCAGAAATCGATTGGACACAAAAATTTACGATTTCAAGATATTTCCATTTTTTGACATATTGTTTAGGGGTCTGTATGGAAAAATGAGCAAAAAAAATTAAAAAATTTCAAATAGCCAATTTTAACAATATTTGAATGCAGTTTTAATATTTTATAAAAACCATGATCAGAAGTGAAAAAATGTTTAAAATCGGTTGATTTTCGGCAAAGTTATGGCTGTTCGAAGTTTACAAAGAACCCTTTTCATTGAAAATTCAAATTTAGAGTCATTTTTACACATTTTTGGTCATATTTTCTAAAATATTACTCCAAATCGACTTCGGTAAAGTAATTTTAATCATATTTTAATGCCAGAAATCGATTGGACACAAAAATTTACGATTTCAAGATATTTCCATTTTTTGACATATTGTTTAGGGGTCTGTATGGAAAAATGAGCAAAAAAAATTAAAAAATTTCAAATAGCCAATTTTAACAATATTTGAATGCAGTTTTAATATTTTATAAAAACCATGATCAGAAGTGAAAAAATGTTTAAAATCGGTTGATTTTCGGCAAAGTTATGGCTGTTCGAAGTTTACAGCAACCCTTTTCATTGAAAATTCAAATTTAGAGTAATTTTTACACATTTTTGGTCATATTTTCTAAAATATTACTCCAAATCGACTTCGGTAAAGTAATTTTAATTATATTTTGATGCCAGAAATCGATTGGACACAAAAATTTACGATTTCAAGATATTTCCATTTTTTGACATATTGTTTAGGGGTCTGTATGGAAAAATGACCAAAAAAAATTAAAAAATTTCAAATAGCCAAATTTAACAATATTTGAATGCAGTTTTAATATTTCATAAAAACCATTATCAGAAGTGAAAGAATTTTGAAAATCGGTTGATTTTTGGAAAAGTTATGGCTGTTCAAAGTTTACAAAGAACCCTTTTCATTGAAAATTCAAATTTAGAGTAATTTTTACACATTTTTGGTCATATTTTCTAAAATATTACTCCAAATCGACTTCGGTAAAGTAATTTTAATTATATTTTGATGCCAGAAATCGATTGGACACAAAAATTTACGATTTCAAGATATTTCCATTTTTTGACATTTTGTTAAGGGGTCTGTATGGAAAAATGACCAAAAAAAATTAAAAATTTTAAATAGCCAAATTTAACAATATTTGAATGCAGTTTTAATATTTCATAAAAACCATTATCAGAAGTGAAAACATTTTTAAAATCGGTTGATTTTTGGAAAAGTTATGACTGTTCAAAGTTTACAAAGAACCCTTTCATTGAAAATTCAAGTTTAGAGTCATTTTTACAGAATTTTGGCCATATTTTCTAAAATATTGCTCCAAATTGACTTCTGTAAAATAATTTTAATTATATTTTGATGCCAGACATCGATTGGGCACAAAAAATTTTGATTTTATAACTTTCACATTTTTTGACTTTTTGTTAAGGGGTCAGTATGGAAAAGTGGACAAAAATGTGAAAAAAATTCAATTGCCGAATTTGAACAATATTTGAATGCAGTTTCAAAATTTCATAAAAACCATGATCAGAAGTGAAAGAATTTTGAAAATAGGTTGATTTTTGGAAAAGTTATGGCTGTTTAAAGTTTGCAAGGAACCCCTTTCATTGAATATTCAAATTTTAAGTAATTTTTACACATTTTTGGTCATATTTTCTAAAATATTACTCCAAATTGACTTGGGTAAAATAATTTTAATCATATTTTGATGCCAGAAATCGATTGGACACAAAAATTTCCCATTTCAGATATTTCCATTTTTTGACATTTTGTTAAGGGGTCTATATGGAAAAATGACCAAAAAAAATTTAAAAAATTCAAATGGCCAATTTTGACAATAATTGAATGCAGTTTTAATATCTCTTACAAACCATTATCAGAAGTGAAAGAATTTTGAAAATCGGTTGATTTTTGGAAAAGTTATGGCTGTTCAAAGTTTACAAAGAACCCTTTTCATTGAAAATTCAAATTTAGAGTTATTTTTACACATTTTTGGCCATATTTTCTAAAATATTACTCCAAATTGACTTGGGTAAAATAATTTTAATCATATTTTGATGCCAGAAATCGATTGGACACAAAAATTTCCCATTTCAAGATATTTCCATTTTTTGACATTTTGTTAAGGGGTCTGTATGGAAAAATGACCAAAAAAAATTTAAAAAATTCAAATGGCCAATTTTGACAATATTTGAATGCAGATTTAATATCTCTTAAAAACCATTATCAGAAGTGAAAGAATTTTGAAAATCGGTTGATTTTTGGAAAAGTTATGGCTGTTCAAAGTTTACAAAGAACCCTTTTCATTGAAAATTCAAATTTAGAGTCATTTTTACACATTTTCGGCCATATTTTCTAAAATATTACTCCAAATTGACTTGGGTAAAATAATTTTAATCATATTTTGATGCCAGAAATCGATTGGACACAAAAATTTCCCATTTTAAGATATTTCCATTTTTTGACATTTTGTTAAGGGGTCTGTATGGAAAAATGACCAAAAAAAATTTAAAAAATTCAAATGGCCAATTTTGACAATATTTGAATGCAGATTTAATATCTCTTACAAACCATTATCAGAAGTGAAAGAATTTTGAAAATCGGTTGATTTTTGGAAAAGTTATGGCTGTTCAAAGTTTACAAAGAACCCTTTTCATTGAAAATTCAAATTTAGAGTCATTTTTACACATTTTTGGCCATATTTTCTAAAATATTACTCCAAATTGACTTCGGTAAAGTAATTTTAATCATATTTTGATGCCAAACATTTTCGATACCAACATTTGCACTGTAATGCAAGTATGATTCATTTTTAGGGTATCTACAAGTTGAGTATTCTCAAAAAATCAATTTTGTCATTTTTAATATTAGCTCATATTGTCAATGGATATTGTAATCTCATTTGTTATAAATAAGAATTTCAGCTCGTGCGAGGAGAGTGTTATCAGCTGGTGGATACAACGAAGTTATCAGTCTGAATTTTCGCCAACAGACACTGTAAACCGAAACACATGACGGGGAGTCATGAATGTTAGGCCTACCAACTGATAACGTTGAATGGTGGCTGCCAACTACTATCTCTGGTGAAATTTCAGGTTGGTAGCTCCAGCAAGTTACAGTGAGTGTTCGCTAAGTTAGTTGGGTAACTAGGGTATATGATAGAGTACAAGTATGATATATAATGGATGTTAGATGAATTTATACAAGATTAAGGTATGAATCTTTAGTAATCTATCTAAGAATTCATCTTTTTCCCCTTCATTGAGTACATTGTTGCGAGTTACTACTGTACTTAAAAATGCGCCACTTTTAAGTACTGTTCCTAAGAGTTCTAACCCTCTGATAATATCAAGACTTACCTTAGGATCAGTGTGGTTTCCTTAAGTAGATATGCAGAAGGTATATATAATGCTCCTGGTTAGCATAGGTATTGAGTAGTGTTGGTAGTGCTCGCCATCACTATGAACGATCATCAGCTGCTGGTTGCCAAAATCGTGGTCATCGTGGTACTTCTGGTGGTCACACTGATCTTCTGCTTCATACCCTATGTGCTCAATCGCTGGTTTCGGTGGACAAGTCGCTCTGTGAGCAATGCCCGTGAATTTCTGGCCGTGCTCTGCTTGCTGAACTTTGGCGGTGGTGTTCTCATTGCCACCACATTCATTCACATGCTGCCCGCTGTAATTGGGGTTGTGGATGCACTGCAGCGGTGCCATATGCTTGCCACGACTCCCTTTGCACTGCCCGAGATACTCATGTGCACGGGATTCTTTCTCATGTACTCCATTGAGGAACTCATGTACTTCGTAGTGGGTCGACAGCAGCGCAAAAAGCGGAAGGCACTGCTCCAGCAGTTGGCATTGGAGGCAGTTGAAAAGAAGCCGGAGGAAGTGGAGTCACAGCCGCAGCTGGAGTTGGAGTTGGAGGTGGAGGTGTCAGTAAAGGAGCCGAAACTGGAGCAACCAAACTGGCTGCGTGGACTGGGCATCATTGTCGCGTTCTCGCTACATGAATTCTTTGGCGGCATGGCTATTGGTCTGGAGGAGAGCGTGGATACGGTGTGGTTCATGTGCGGGGCCATTGCAGCCCACAAATTGGTCTTGGCCTTTTGCATCGGCATGGAGATCATGATGGCCCACACTCGCTGGCTAATTGCCGTCATCTATCTGGTTGTCTTCTCCATTGTCACGCCCATTGGTGTGGGCATTGGCATTGCGGTTAGCGACACTTCCAGTGCTAATCATCCGAGCATAGCCGCTGGCATATTGCAGGGTATCGCCTGTGGCACCTTGCTCTATGTGGTCTACTATGAGATTGTGGCCAAGAATCATGCAGGCTGGCGCATTTTTCTCTGCTCATTGGGAGGATTCCTGCTCATGTTCGGACTGCAGATTGCAGGTTAGTTAAGATCTTTCACTTATTGTAGAAGTTTTTGATTAATCCTTATTTTGATTACAGTGGTGGAGGCTCAAGGCAAAAACTCCTTTGTGTGCCCAGGTTAAGCTACGAATACATAAAGCACAACATAAAATGTGAAGCTCTTAAATGCGGAGCTTAAAAGCTTCTGTATACATACTGTAAAGGCCTTTACATAATGTAAAAGCTCTTAATAGACGAGTATGTTAAGGTAAAGCAGTTAAATTTAACCTTATGTTATTTACATAGGGTTTAATTTTTTACTTAAAATGAAGTAGCTTTTAAAGCTTAGGCTGCTTCATTTTCAAATTCTAATATTTAGAATAAATATTAAATAAATATAATTCAAATTTCTGAACCAAATTAAAATCACAATCTAATGGAATCTATAGATCCATGCTCTATAATTATAATCAACACTATCAGCACTGATTGAAATTACGATATCATTTTGAGTAATTGGAATCAATATACATACCTGAAGTACAAATCAGTGAGAGTCTCTCGTTGCGATCGTGGTCGTTGTAGACGCACCCTAATCAACTTCCCGGGGCGGTCGTAATTTCCCCTGTCAATCAGGTTCACTCGTCAATAATTTACGATTCCTCTGATATGGGGTCGACGAGTATATCTATGAGGTGTCTGGCCAAACAGCTCGCATTCGCGTTTCACCCACTGTATGGTAAAGATGTACCCAGATCCAACCAGACCAACCGCCGTGGAACTAAGTGGATATAATATGCAGCAGTTGCTCGACTTGAAATCTTCACCAGCGCCGGTGGATCGCCATGCGCTGCTGGTGGCTAAAATAGTATCGATGGTGGTGTTAATTGTGGTCACTGTAATCTGCGGCAGTTTACCCTATATGTTGGATAGGTGCTTCAAGTGGACGAAACAGAGTCCCGAGGAGACGCGTGCCTCCACTGTGGTGCGTTGCCTGATCTACTTTGGTGGCGGTGTGCTCATTTGCACCACATTTCTGCACATGCTGCCCGAGGTGATTGAGGTGGTGGAGCTGCTGCAGCATTGTGGCATACTGGATGAGACACCATTTGCTCTGCCCGAGATGCTTATGTGCACAGGATTCTTTCTCATGTATGCGTTGGATGAGATTATGCACTCGTACATGACGCGCCACCAGCAGAAGCTGAGCCGGAAGGAGTCCTTGGCTAGCCATGCCTTCGAACGTGGCCATAGCATTAGACATAGTGTCCTGATGCGCAGCACCCGCCGCAGGCAGGAGGATCAAAAGAATCAAAAGGATATACTCAGCGAAATGGAGCAGCCAGCAGTGGAGGATGCTCACGGACATGGACACAGTCATATGCCTGTCGATAGCAATGGCTCATCTATGCGCGGCTTAGGCATCATCTTGGCATTGTCGCTGCATGAACTGTTTGAGGGCATGGCCATTGGCCTGGAGAATACAGTGGGCACAGTGTGGTTCATGTTTGCCGCCGTTGCTTGCCACAAACTGGTCCTGGCCTTCTGTGTGGGTATGGAATTGTTGGTGGCCCGCACACGCTCCTCGCTGGCCATCATCTACTTGATCACCTTCTCCATAGTCACGCCCATTGGCATTGGCATAGGCATTGCCATCAGTCAGAATACGGATGCCAACCAACCGAGTGTTCCGTCGGGTATATTACAGGGTATAGCATCGGGTACGCTGCTCTATGTGGTCTTCTTTGAGATTGTCACCCAGAATCATGCAGGATGGAGAGCTTATCTGGCTGCACTGGCGGGATTTGCCTTAATGTTTGGACTGCAGATACTCTGTAAGTAATAGAGATAACGGTTTAGTCAATTTTTTTTAGTATTATTGATAAGCGTAGAGGAAATACGGGGTATTGGCTGTGATTGACAGAATCAAGTCTTAAGGTATCAGCTACATTTGATTGATACAAGCTATGGCATTAGAAATGGTTATAGGCACACGTGAAAATTGTTTAAATAACTTATAATATTATATTTTATTCTTATCTCACTTTCACAGCTGACGAAGCAGAGGGACCTGATAGCGATAGCTGCTCATAGTCTATATTCATTTTAACAAAATAATATGGATATAAATAGCATAATAAATTTCCTTATTAAATTATATACAATATCTAATGATTTTACATTTTGAATTAAAATTTGAATCTTATGTGGAAGCTTTAAACATATTTCGTGTGTACACACTGTTTAGTTACTGTTAAGTTCAAAATCAGCAACATCTGTTAAGTGCCTAACATCAACAGCTGATTGTAAGCGGCACAATATTTTAACATTACTACATCCCAATTTATAGTCTTAATTATAAAAATATGTTTAAATGGCAATTTAGAAAAATAAATACATACTATATGTTTATTATATAAACTTATGCTAATTTAATCATCGATATTGTACCTGATCAGTTTATTGCGTTTAACAGCGCTCAGTTAGCAGCTCATATGAGCATAACATTTTTGCGTTAACAGAACCATATGAGTATAAAAGCGAGTCTCTCGTCATAACAGTTTATAGTCGTGGAATCGAACGGTTGTGTTAGCGGAAGAAATCTAAATAATTGAAATATTCGAAGCAAACATACTAAAACGCTCTCGTCATAAATCATTTTTTGTATGCGTCTGTCATTAATTGTCGTGCTAAGTTACAAATTAAACACGGTTAACAGAAAAGTGATGACTTTAAGCTGTCTTAAAGTCTAACACTATATATATATATATTCAGAACTCTTAATTTTGCGTATTATTCCCAGAACTCTCTGTGTTGTCGGTTTTCGTCACTTTTTTTCTTGTCATTGTGTGGGTGCATTTGTTTATACCAAGCGATTAATACATATATTATTCAGCTGAACTTGCCGTTGCTGGGCCCACCCACTAGTGCCACCACCATCACTAGCAAGATAACAGTAAAGCATAACCCCTCTCGCTCTTCACCGCGCTCTCGCTCTGTTTGCAGAAAAATCGAAACTCCCGCACATTGGTTTGAACAGCTCAAGAAAGCAACGGGAGAAACAATTACGGAGAAATACGAAACGAATAGCACACAAAGCGAATGCCGTAAAAATATAGTGTGAACAGAAATATAAACGAAAATTACATTTAAATACAAAATACAAAAAAACAACGAATAGTGTGCGTGACATGAACTTTCCTTGAAATTAGTATTCATATTATACATACAAAAATAACTTTAATACCACACGTTTATGTAACGAAAAAATATATGTATATACATCTACATATATTCCAAAAACCTGACAATAAATAAATTCGAACAACAACAAAAACAGTGCAATTTGTATACAATCAACAATTCAAAACAATCGACAGAGCTTTAATACCAATCGAGCATTTTTTGACGTGCCCTGTACCACTGTGCGAAACAAACAAACAAAAAAAAATAAATTCTTTATTAAACAAAATTGTTTAAATAAAATAAATTATATGAAAATACCTTAATGCAGTCTAAAATGTAAACAGTTAAACAACAACTAAAAGATAAGAACAATTTGCAAATCCACAAAAATGGTAATAATTTAGCAAACCTTTAACAACAAATCGAGTAATAACTGAGGAAATATATTATCAAAATTAAGAACTGTCTCAAATAACAGGTGAGGAACTTAATTTTTGCAATCTTTGAAATGTACTTAAGATATTACACACAAAATTATTATGCTTGGCAGCAGCTCATTGACCTTGTTCGCTCGTCTGTTTGCCGTTCCGTTAAACGATATAGTATTTATCGTATATAAATGCTGGCATATGTATACATACATAGATATATTCCATTGAATTTGCGTCAGATATACCACCATCATATATAGTAAATATAACTATATAGTTGTGTATTTGTATTGTAGAGACAATGCATGATTAATGCTCTGTTTGCGACCGAAGAACTTAGCAGCGTATGTTGTCTCCCATAAATAAATAAATGTCTCTCCGAATCCGAATTCGAATCATATGTTTTTTTGATTTTATTTTTGGATATGTGATTTTCATATTTTTTGGCGTCAGCACAAACATTATTAATTATTAAGTATATTCTGCGGCGCAATTTAGAGGAAGAATTCAGACTGCATTTTCTATAGGAATCGCTTTATTGGGTGTGCATGCATAATACGATATTCGTCATTGCTTACGATCAAAGACACGCAATTGAAGTAAACCAACTGCTGCTGATAAGGCATATCCCCCATTATCTTCGATTCGTTGGGTTATCGATAAGTCTGGGAAGCACGTTCTTGGGCCAAAGTTGAATCACAGCTTGAGCAATTAATTTAATTAATTAATTGACAGCAAATTAAGCTAAATTAATTGCTGATGCGTGGATTTTGTGCGACCTTGCGGACCTCAACAGACTTCAACAGTGGGCCAAGTCATTTGCATAAGGGAGGAAACCGCATTCAAATTGGGACAGAAATATTTTCTTCTGTTTGCCATTTTCTGTTGGGGGCAATACACGCGCGACGCCATTTTGTCGAGTATTGTCTGAATTTTTTGTTATGGGGGAGAGTGGGTTTTTGGGGAGTACTATATGCCCCATTTGAGTTTTATTGTTTTTGTCTGTCCCCCAGACAGATATCGGCACTCGTAGTGGGATTTATGTTGATGTTGTAAATGGATGTTGTTGGTTGGGCACTTTGTTGGTTTCGTTTGATTTCTTTATGTTTTCGTCTTTTTCTGTTTTTCTTCTATCGTTTTGTGTTTCTAACTGCAAATTTGATTTCTTGTAATCGTATACCGTTCACAACTACTACTTTATACGGTTGTTGTCCTTGGCCTAAAGTATCTTTCAACTGTTTTTATCATTATTTGCTGTTTGCGGTCATTGCACTGTACAAAAACGAGCTCAGAACTTAACCTTAAAACGAGTTTTATGCAGCTTGTGAAATATTCTTGAATAATTAAAGAAATTAATTGAATTTGACAAACACCTTGTCGCAATATGCTGGTATTATTAATGCATTAACTCATGACTTGTTGTTCTCATTGTGCAATAATTCAATGAGCTTCTGATATACTCTGGCAAATGTTTTCAATTTCTATTCCACTCTAAATCTATTTACAAATACATACGTTTTTCAAATTAGTTGCACAATTACATTTACTAATGGGGACTTGTATAATTGTGGAGTATAACAATACTTGAACTATAGTCAAGAATTTCCAACAATTGTCATATGGTTGAAAGTTAGCTCCGGTTGGACAGTATTTATTTTTTCTTCTCCTTTTTGCATTTTAAATGAGTTTCAACAACTTGCGAATGTGTGTCAGTGTTAAAAATAAAAGTCAAACAGCTGATTGCTTACACATGTCACAGTTACAAACACACACACACACACACACACACACATTCACACACACACATTGACAACCCATACAGCTGTAGAAACAGCAGCTAAATAAAATCAATATAAAAGTATAACAGAGAAACCGGTTGACGGCAGCTGCCTGAGACGCATTCAAAAAAAAAAAAAAAAAAAAAAAAAAAATACTGTTAATGCCAACGACAATAAAGATGATAATGACAATGATGACAATGATGATGATATAATACCCGTACCTTGTACAAATAATATTCATGTTTCAAATTATGTTGTCGATACCATGCACAAATATTATTAATGTACGAAAGTGACGATATTGATATCTTAACTTGTTTACAGATATATCCAATAACAGTTGCACTTAAGTACACGAACTTTTATATCTCGTACACTTTTCCTGTTTGTAATTTTATGTTTATGCTTAATAATTTTAATGATGAATTCGGAATTATGTTAGATAACTTGATTAAATATTAGAGTTAACTTCTAAAATTCGAAGTAAGTACACGAACTTTTATATCTCGTACACTTTTTCTATTTGTAATTTTATGTTTATGGTTACTAATTTTATTGATGAATTCGGAATTATGTTAGATAACTTGATTAAATATTAGATTTAACTTGTAAAATACGAAATATTATATCTCGTACCTTTTTTTCTTTTTAATTTTTCATGTTATCAATCTATTTTGCTTACACGATTTTTTCATATCTCGTATTCTTTCTTCTATGACTAAATTTATTTAAAAAAATCGAAATTAATGTGTTTAACTTTACTATCTTATCAGATTGCGGCAGTTTCCTTGCGACAAAAACGACCAAGTTCTTAAATAGTGATGTCAGTTTACATAATAATTTAAAGTTAAATATTTTTCATTTCCTATCAGTTTATCCAAGTTTTACGTCTAAACAATTGCAAACAATTTCATGCGATTTATGGTTAAACTCAGACATGTTTATGACATTTTTAGTATATTCAATTTTAAATGATATAAATCAGAGAAACTCCCGAGAGGTATGCAAAAACGAACTTAGATAAAAGTTTTATGATTATGATGATTATGCCACATGAAAAAGTAACTTTAAGAACTGCACTTACGACAATCGTTGCAAGTTTATATACCGACTTTTTACGATAATTCATAACTTGCAATTAGCAAATTAATAGAGACGAGAAAACTGCATATTGTTGAAACGAGGGAAAACAGGGAAAAACTGAAAATTAAGGGAAAACTTTTACAAATGTGAAATGTTTTGAGGGTCACGTTGCCTTTTTTTACACAGTTTTCCATAATATATGGCAAGTATAGTAAAGAAAAATAATATAATTTTATTCTGAAATGTGCGAAATGCAAGGAATATTAAGAATCTCTGAGTTTTCTCTGTATTAAACAAGATTGATATTGTATGCTACCTAAGGAAAATAATAAAACTTACGCAAGTTCTATAGAGATTATATTTTATAGAGCATGTAAAAATATATGCACAAATTATTGTAAAAGTACTATAAAAATAGTACAATAATCAAGAAATTTCTTGGCACAAGACTGCAAATAGTTTCTTATAGAAAGATAATGGAAAGAGAAAGACAGAGAGAAACCTAGAGAGAGATAGAGAGAGAGAGAGCAGAGTTGGAGTGCATTTCTTTGGTAATTTTCCACTGTCTTGACAGAGTAAACAAAGAGGGAGCCTCTGCTTCTCTAGAGTAGTTTAGTGGTTGAAAAAAAGGGCATTTAGAAAATTAAAGAAAACCAAACAAAGGCAAAGATATCAAATGAGAGCAAAAGAGAGCATGAGAGGAGGGTAACTGAGAAGAGAAGTGTTGTTGATGCTGTTCCCCCATAATAATATATCCATATATCTTCAATCAACACACAAAGAAACCGAGCACTCGGTCACAATCGCATTCAACTTAGTTTATGTTTCGATTTGAAGTCGTGATGGTGTCTCCACAGTGACCATAAAGTGTCTTAAGAAAACAAATAAGTTGTTATTGTTTTGCCAATTGAAACAAAACAACAGCATCAATTTTGCACAGAATTTTTGCCAAGTAAGTTAAAAAAAAACTTTTGCTGTCCCTTGGCTAAGTTTTTACACTCGTTTTTTTTCTCAACTTTTCAACCCTTTTGAGTTTTTTTTTTTTATTTTGTTGTTGCCATAATTTCATCAAGTTGGCAATTGTCCTTGTGCCATCAAGTCCTTGACGCGCAATCTGTATTTCAGTTTCTCTGTCAGCTAAAAGTATGCGCCCCAAACCCTGGGGCTAATCTAATCTTTTGTCATCTCGAGGACTTTTTGTGGCCTTGATTTTCTTTTCTTTTTTTTTGCTGACTACCGGTTTTTTGCCTCTAATTAACTACAATTAGTAAGTAATCTTTTAATTAAGTTCAGCCGCATTATTATTAATAATGTTTTTTGTCTTATAAATTATTTATAAAGATATTTGAAATTTACTGCCATAAAGCAAAGTTTTATAAATATACTTTTTATTTATTAGATAAAATAGCATTTATAATATTTTTATTAGAATCGTTATAAATTTGATTTGCAATGATTTTAAATATTTGCATAATAGTAAAAAAAAAATGGATTGCAAAAAATTATATTAACAGACAATTAATTTTGATTTTTTCTTATAAGTTTAGTCTAAAGTCTCATCACATTTCTCCCATTAAACAAAATTCCAAAAAACAGAAAAAACAATATCTATGTAAAATTCTTCTCTTCAAATTGAAAATGGCCTTCAAGCTCAGTTGCACTCAAACTATAAAAAAAGAGCGTATTACTGGCATAAATTATTAAGTTTTTTTTTTATATTTTATAAAGCAAGTTTTTGTATAAATATAATTTTGGATTCGGTTTGGGCTGCTTTTGCATAAATCAGTTGGCAATTGCCTGACGATGACTTCATGCACACAGTAACAGCACAAAGAAAACATTTTCCACAGCCAGAGAAAGGGAGTTTTTTTTTTTTCTCTCTCTCTCTCTCTCTCTCTCTTTCTCTTTTCGAATGAGTTTTCATGCTGAGAGCAATGGGGCCGAAAGTCCAACAGAGAAATCTCATTTGATATGCACGGTATATGTACATACATATATACATGAAACAAGCACACGCACACGCACACACACAACACACAACACACATTTGCATTTTCAAAAGAAAAAAATAGAAGAGAAAATCAATACAGAAAAAAAAGAAGAATGTCTTTGGCTTTTGGGGTGACCACAAAATGTTTGTCAAGTTTAAGGCAAAAAGCATAAATAATCCTTTAGCACACATACATATATTGCGTTCTCATGTTCGCTGCCACTGTCTCTCTCTCTCTCTCTCTCTCTCTCTCTCTCTCTCTGTCTCGCTCTCTGCTTCTCTTTCCTTGTACTCTTCTTGCTTATTGTTGCAATTTTTCATTGCGGCTAAAGTCAAGTAAACATACAAACACACACATACATTCCCTATATACATCAAAGCTCGCCGACAATATGTGTACGTATGTGTGTGTGTGTGTGTGAGTTTCCATTTGACTTTTCCACAGTGACACCTCTTTTTTGTGGCACTTGTAGTTGTTGCTGCTTGCACTTGTTTGCCTGTCGCACAACTTTCAAGGGTTTTTCCTCGTATATTTTTTTACATTTTATTTACTTTAACTTTTTTGTTTGTTGTTGTTGTTTTTTATTTATTTTCTTTTCTAAGCTATTGTAGCATAAGCACTTCTGGGATGTTGCATGTGGCACGTGCAACTTTTCCAAACAGCAGAAAACCCCATACAGAGAGTAAAATGTCTAGAATTGCAGATTCTTAATCAACTAAAACTGTTAAGGGTCTAAAGGACATATCAGTAATTAAGGTATGCTATGTAGAGCTTGACTTTATAGGATAGCGTAGGTTCTGTTAGTTCCTTAATTAATTACAATGAATTTTAACTTCACTTAAGTTCGGTAGTTCTGCTCTCTAATTATTTTATGTTGTTAAGGTACTATATATTTATGTATGAATTAAAATGAAATCAATATTAAAATATTGATTTTAGTACGCTGCGTTGATATTTCCCAAAAAGAGCAGTGAATACACAAAAAAAACCAAAGTTACCTTTAAAATTTAAATTTTGAATGCATTTAACAGAGCTGTTAAAGCGGCTACTGTTAAAGCGGCATGCTAAGCATAGTCCACCTGCTGTTAAATAGCAGCGGCTATGCTCACACTGTAAGAACTGTTCTCAGCACGGGCAGCTACCATTTGAGAACAGTTTGCACTAGGCACGCACTGTGAACAGCTGTTAAGCCACTATCTCGCTCTTATTATTTTACATTACTAGGCGTCTATCTGCCTTGGGTTGTTTGGCATTCAAACAGATTTATTGAAATCATTCACAAATATTTGCTTAGCTTAACTACGTACAAATGTTTGTACATATGTGTGTGTGAGATTATGCAAAGCACATAAATAGAATAAATTTATCGCGTATATGCTTTTGCATTCAGTTCATCAAGTTGCACTTCAAATGAAGCATTAAATTGATTTCCTACAAATACTGATGAACATGACTTGGCACAAATTCACAAATCATTTGATGGACAATTAAAACGATGTTGTTGTAGTGCCAGCAAAGCAATTAAATACCAAACAAAACAATTGCTTGACATTTAAAGCTCTAATAAACACAATCGACGTAAGTCTAGCAATTAGAAAGGGTTACAATTCTAAAAGGTAAATGTAAAAATAAAAGAGAATCGCAAATAGTTGACGGACTTAAGACACAAGAGGGATTGGATTGGTAATCCCAGTCCATTGAGAACACTTAAGTCGAAACAAGCTAAGCTCGATATATCGAGTGGATTATGTTAAGATTCTAAGTAAATGAGTAAATTTCTTGCCAATCAAATTAAACAATTGGCAAGTTTTTAATTGCAAATAATTGTAAATAAAAGAAAATAATCAATTGATATATAAATTCCTTAATTGACAATAATCTATAATAATATATACTCGATTATAATAAGGACTTTTCTTTATGAAAATATCAATTTCTTTAAATTTTTTTTATCAATCAATTCATAGTGTAAAAAACTCTACTACGTCTCGAATATGTATTTATTTTTTCACTTTTTTTTTGTCAATGACATTGCTAAGAATTTTATTGTATTGGCCTAGTTTTGTTTTTGTATTTTTATTATTTGTTTATATTTTTGTGGCCACTCACAATTTCACAATTAAACAGCAAAAACCCAATTCAAACTGGCCTAGGTCAGCATCAAACCAATTTTTTGTATTTTTATCAATCCACACACACTCTTAGATACTCTTTCATCCAATTAAGTCATATTTTAGCGCTAATCTTTTATTTGAAAAAATGCGTTTTTGTGTTTATCATAATTGCCGTCCATAAAACCATGAACAATTTTAATTATTCCGTAGATAACGACTGGCAATTTAATCGACATGGTTTCTAAATTTCCATAGATTCTATAAAATTACATCAATTTTTGGCAAGTTATATGCGGAAGTGTATGCAAATTTTTATAATACAGTAATATAAGATATTTTTTTGTTAGATTTTTAGTGTACTTGTAAATTTTTACAATTGTACAAAAAATATTCAATATCTTTAGAATTACGCTTATCATCGGTTTGCTTTATTTAAGATTTTTTATCTGCACATATTTTAGAATTTGATTCTGTAAGAATCTAAAATTTATTCCTTCTTTTGAAAATGTATTTCATGAAATACATTTATTTTTTATTATCAGACCTGTTCTCAATTCCGAATTCGAACAAAATGTTCGGTTTTGCAATTTAGAACATGTCTGG
The DNA here is from genome assembly GCA_018150725.1 of Drosophila quadrilineata. Classification (NCBI taxonomy): domain Eukaryota; kingdom Metazoa; phylum Arthropoda; class Insecta; order Diptera; family Drosophilidae; genus Drosophila; species Drosophila quadrilineata. The sequence continues at coordinate 2,194,621 of JAECWN010000407.1, forward strand.
GAATAAATCTTTAAAATGTAAGCATTTACTCTACTTATGCCACTAAAGTTAGGGTATACAAATGTCGTTTTAAATTAAAGCTGGTATACAACGATTCCATGTTGATGCTGGGATTGTTGATTAGAAACTGTCGTTACGATTAATGATATTATTGGAATTATACGCTATATGGCTGATATTATAATTTACATATAACAAGAAGAAGCACAAGAAGCAGCGCACAAAGGCGACAAATGAAATGAGCAAAGCAAAAGCATAAAAGAAAATAATAGGAAAAGAGCAATAGGGATGTGAAGTGGCCGCGTGTGGGGCAGGTAGAGTGTGGCGATAACTGCGATTATACGAATACGACTTACTATATATACAGCTACACTTATATATGTATGTACATACATACATATATATTTGTGTGTAGTAGTAAGCGTCTAATACGAGACTTTTGGCTGATAAGAAATTTATTAGATTAAAGCAAACGATTGCCGCGATTACAGACTCGACGACTTCGCCTATCGTCTTCTCTCCAACTCAGACCCCTCTCCTAACTATCGCTTACTCTTTCTCACTATCTGACAGTCTCTTCGCTCAGTTCTCTCTCTCTCGCTCTCTCTCTCTCGCTCTCTCTCTCTCTCTGTGTGTCTGACTTCGTTGAGTTTTGTGTGTGACTCGGTTGGTTTTGTCGGCATTTCTCGTCTTCGAGGCTTTTGTCGCCATTTCAATTTTACTCATTTATTAGTCTGGCTGGCAACGGGCCACCGCACTGTAGTGTTTGTAGTGGCCGCACATCGTGCGACGTACAACTGCCACGACATGTCTTTAACTTAGACACGATCGCGTGTGGCTAACGGTACAACTATATACCACTATTACTGCACATGTGGGCAAAGGATTGATTAAGGATTGAAAAAATAACGTGTAATTCGAGTATTTTATTTAATTTTCAATTACAAATGGTTTGCGAAAAGTGAAAATTGAACGCGAGTGACTAACTAAGGACTACGGATTGAAAAATGGATGTGAAATTCCTTATTATTTCTCTTATTCATATGCAAATATTCATTGAAAAGCGAAAGTTGAGCTGAAAGAAAAAGTGTTGCCTACTTCGAGGCGCGCTCAAGGCCGGTTTCGAAAGATTTTGTGAAGAACTTCGAAAAACATAAATATGGAAAAGTCTCCTTTTAAAACAACTCATTTATTAATGGAATAAATTTATAAATAATATTGGATTTCAATAAACTAAGTTTACACGTGCTATTTAATCATTTAAAAATAAATTTAAATAATTCAGTTCAATAATTGAATAAAATTCGAAAAAATATTTATGTGAAATGTGTTTTTTATAACTTTTTAAATTTTAAAAATAATATTACAGTTCAATAAACCAAATTTACACGTGCTGCTCCATCATGTTTCGAGCTCATGTTAATCAGTGGAAACGAGATTTAATTGTCTGAGCGACTAAGTGACACTAACATAGATTATTTTAATTAGTTTAAATATAATCAAGGCCAAGCTTAACTCTCTCTATCTCTTTCTGTCTCTCTCAAATTCTACTCTAAAGTAGATTTGTTAAAGCTCTATTGTATTCTATTGTTATTCCCGGAAGTGCAAGCAAAATACACATTTACTACAAATGATAAGAAAAGTGAAATGAAAGTCAGTTTTTCATGGAAAATCGCATTACAATGGCGCGTGTGTCTGAGTCTGTGTTGAGAAACTCAAGAATTATCAGCTGACATTCTCTATTCCATTCACACATAAATGTTTCAAATATACTTATTACATACTTTAACGCTGTACATATAAAGATAATGATAATAATCATATAACACGAGCAGAGTAAAGAAATAGGAATAGACGCTAAACACACACCTCGAGAAGTGGGAGTGAGATTATATAGAACATCGAGATTATCAGTGGAAGTCGCGTTGAAACGCAAATCGACATTTGATAAGGCAATAGTTATTATTTTATTTACTCAATATTCGCTGACATGATTTTGGAATAACAAAGTGGCATTTAGTAATATATAGATTAATTAGTATTAAAAACGCATTTATATTATTAAACCCAATCCAATATATATGTATATATATAAATATATATATGTACTAGGCAGCACTTCAAGTGATTCAATCGCATATCAGCAATCAATCGTCAATCAGCAAACGTATCGAACGTTGAACTTGGCAATGTGCAAGGCAATTTCATCGCATTTTCATTTCATTCTACCCTATTTGACTTTTGAGTGTTATTCACTTATTCCACATGCGGAAGGACTCACTTGCCATTCATTGATAAACTGTGTGCAGTTTTGGCCCACAATGCAAATATTTTGAAGCTAAGAGCGCTTTAAAGCTCAAGTGGCAACTTCAACTATGTTAGAAGCACTGCTGCTTGAATTGCAAGTTGAGAAGTGAAATATTTATTATAGTATGTTAAAATCAGATCTATTTTGATTTTATAGTTGAGATGTGGCTGAAACATGCTTTAAGCTGAAAGCTTCAAAAAGCTGTTGGAAAGAAATTGTACTTGTCTACAATTCATTCAGAGTGAGCTTATGGCTCAGTTAATAACTTAAGAGTGAGCTTAAAGCTATTAAAGCTCTCTTTAATGTACTTTAGGCTTAAAGATTCAAAAAGCTCTTGGAAGTGAATTGTAAGTGAGCAGAATTATTTAAGCTCAAATCTATGTAAGCTTTAATTAATGCACTTTAAACTAAAAGCTTTGAAAATGTTACTTGAAATGACCAGAACTTTTTCGATTTCTGCTTTCATCAGCCAGCTTTAATCAAGAAAAAACTCTAATCACTTTTTTATATGGATTTAAAATATATATATATATATATATGAAAAGCTTTAATAAAAGTTCAAAAAGTTATTTAAAATTACTGCAATTCAAATACAAGCTTATTAAAGATTTAGGTTTATGGAACTAAGCCGCACAATTTCTATTTGATTAAATTAGTTAAGAGAAAATGTCCTATAGCTTACTTTCATTGTATGAACCCTCAGATCCTCATTACTAAAAGCTTATAGACCCATTAAATAGAGCGTGTTAATAGAGTTTGTTATGCCGACAAATATAAAACTTGTATGAACTAAAAATTTATATTTAGCAAGATTTTCGCGATCTTGTGAAACACTTTTTTTTTTTTGATTTATTATTTGCGTTTGGCGAATAAAATGAATGAGAATGAATAGAAATTTGGCGCACATTGTTTGGCAATTTCAGTCCATTGTTGACATCATTTGGAGTTCACTTCCATTGAAAAGATAAAGCATATATCGTACATATATACTATTATATAGATGTTGTATATCTGATGATAATGATGATGATACTTAATGCTGCTTGTCTAAATGGAATCATTTATATTAAAATGCTTACAGCGAAATGTAACTAATTTTGTTTTCTTCTCTTTCTCTCACTATTTTTATAGAGACAACATAGACGCAGAGACTGTGGCAGCATCAGCTGCTAATCGACAACAAAAACCTATAAACAACAGCAACAACATCAATAAGCATAAATCATCATCAAGACACGCAACTTAACAGCAACAGCAGCAGGACGAGCGATTGAGTTGCCAACAAATTCGCATTAATCATACGCCGCGTGTGCCGTGTAAAATTTGCCATCGATATGTTTGCCAAAAAGCCGCACAATGCGCCGCGCACTTGACACGCGTTGAGTTACAATTACCGTTCAATCAATCAATCAATCAATCAGTCAATCTCATTCGTGAGCTCCATCACTGTTTTTTTTTTGTTTAAAGCAAAATAATACGATTTTTTTTTTTTTGGGTTCGCCGCTTTAATTTGATTTTGTGAATTTTGTGTTGTGGAATTTCTGTGCGAATTTTTTCGGACTTGACTACGTGCCGCATGTGGGTGTCCGGGCTAATAACGTTAACTGGCAGCCACAACTGCAACAACAACAGCAATAACAACAACAACGAAAACAACAATATTGAGAAGAAGAGAAAGTCGGTTGATTGGCAGCCAATATATAAAAGTTTCATTTCCTGTTGCACAGTGTTAAACACTTTAACGTTCTTAATGAATGACTTTCGGTTCAAGACACTTTATCGCGCCACAACAACAACAACAACAACAACAACAACAACAACAGCAACAACACTTTCAACACCAACAACACCAACAACAACCACTTTTGGAAGTTCCCTGAAAAAGACTAAAAGGTGTAACAAAAAAATCAGTTTAAGTAAAAGTAAAATAACATTCGACAACAGCAACAACAATAATCCACGTACCTACAACAACAGCAGCAAATCGAATAAAGTGTTCCTGCATTATATACCCCGCGATCCCCGCCTAAGAATTTTCAATAAAACCGCCACGCTGAATAAACACTTGCCCCATCCCCAACGCACCCGCAGCGAATTGAATATAACTGAAGATCTGTGCAATTATGGCGAAGTGATTGGCGGCAGTGATAGTGACAGTGATCAAAACTTTAACCCAAGCTCCACAATTATCAACTATTATCGTTGTAAACAATTCAACAATTGAAATTCGCGCATCAAGTGTTTCTATTATCAACACAATTCCACTGTTAAAGTGCGAGTTCATCTTCTTCAAGTTGTTAGATATTTTGAAGTGCATATATCGCTCTTAACACCGGCGATCGGTAAGCTATATATTTGAGAACTCTATTATTAAGTTTTGAATCACTTTTAAAATATTGCTTAATCCGTACTATTAAAATTTTGAAAATCAGTTGAGTTTTGGCAAAGTTATGGCAGTTTAAGGTTCGCAAGGATTCCCTTTCATTGAAAATTCAAATTTTAAGTCATTTTCACACATTTTTGGCCATATTTTCTAAAATATTGCTCCAAATCGACTTCGGTAAAAAGGTTTAATCATATTTTGATGCCAGAAATCGATTGGGCACAAAAAATTTTGATTTTATAACTTTCACATTTTTTGACTTTTTGTTAAGGGGTCAGTATGAAAAAAAGGACAAAAATGTGAAAAAATTCAAATGATCAATTTTAACAATATTTGAATGCAGTTATAATATTTCATAAAAACCATTATCAGAAGTGAAAGAATTTTGAAAATCGGTTGATTTTTGGAAAAGTTATGGCTGTTCAAAGTTTACAAAGAACCCTTTTCATTGAAAATTCAAATTTAGAGTTATTTTTACACATTTTTGGCCATATTTTCTAAAATATTGCTCCAAATCGACTTCGGTAAAAAGTTTTAATCATATTTTGATGCCAGAAATCGACTGGGCACAAAAAATTTCGATTTCAAGATATTCACATTTTTTGACTTTTTGTTAAGGGGGGGTCAGTATGGAAAAAAGGACAAAAATGTGAAAAAAATTCAAATGATCAATTTTAACAATATTTTAATGCAGTTATAATATTTCATAAAAACCATTATCAGAAGTGAAAGAATTTTGAAAATCGGTTGATTTTTGAAAAAGTTATGGCAGTTTCAAGTTTGAAAGGAACCCCTTTCATTGAAAATTCAAATTTTAAGTCATTTTTACACATTTTTGGCCATATTTTCTAAAATATTGCTCCAAATCGACTTCGGTAAAAAGTTTTAATCATATTTTGATGGCAGAAATCGATTGGGCACAAAAATTTCGATTTCCAGACATTCACATTTTTTGACTTTTTGTTAAGGGCTCAGTATGGAAAAATGACCAAAAAAATTTAAAAAAATTCAAATGCACAATTTTAACAATATTTGAATGCAGTTTTAATATTTCATAAAAACCATTATCAGAAGTGAAAAAATTTAAAAAATCGGTTGATTTTTGGCACAGTTTGGCACAAAGAATCGCCAAAACAGCCGATTTTTAGTCTGTTTTTTTTTACTTTTTTGCCATATTTGCAAAAACTTTGCTACAAATGGAATCTGTTCTTTGCATAGTTTCACTGCTTGTTTACCTACCGTATTTTGCAAAGTCATTTTAGACGTTTTTTGGCAACCGGGAAGAAGTGCTCTAAAAATAGTCAGAAGCTGAGACAAAACAAATTTTGTGTGTGCCAAAAAAAAAATGAATGCAGAAGAAGACACAAATAATAGATGCCAAAACGTAAACAACGCAGCGACAAAAATTAAATGTAATTATTAGGTATTTCTTAAGATAGAACTAATTAGAAGCTGTCTGAAGAAAGACGAGAAAATCATCAGCTGTGTTGACGCAGATGCCATCAGATCAGGAAAGAGAAATACGAAAATTCGCATTTTCGTATTTTGCTGAGCATTTTCGTCTATTCTATTTTATCTATTTTTATGAGGTCAAGTTGATGGCAAATTTCGCCCGAAATGATTTGCATTGCTCGGCGAAATTGTTGAAAACAGTTTCTGTGCAAATTTTCAAACGAAATGTTTTCATGTTGTTTTTGTTGTTGCAAAGAGACATTACAAAACAAATTTTAATCGAAGCAATAATAATAGAAATAATGATATTATGGCAACTCTCTAAGTAAGTGCAATCTCATGCAATTTAACAAACTTTGGCAACTCTGTCGCAAGTTCAATTTAGGTTTGAAAAGTTTTGTGGCAATCAATCAAAGGTGACGAAATTGTTGGGGTTGGAAGTTAGTTTTGTGTTGAGTGGATGATTTGGAGTATTTAAGTAAATGTTAAGTGAAGGTGTGAGCTTTTAAAAGCTCCTTAAATTATGGTAAATAGCTAGAAAGTTTATTAGTTGGAAGAAAAGATAAACAATAATTTTATATAATAATATTTCGTATAAAATATGATTTTAAAATGGATGCTTGCGAGCACTTAAGTAAAAGCTTAGTGAATGTGTGAGCTTTTAAAAGCTCCTTAACAGTGGACCGTTAGTAGGAAAGTTTCTTATATAGAAATTGTTAAAATATATATTCTCTTGGTATAATATTCAAATTGAAAATAAAATTCTCTTAATTTTCTCGCCCACAGTTTTGACAACATTTGTAGAGAAGGCATAAAAAGCAAAAAGAGCAACAAGTGTTGCAGCCACTTAAATACAAAACAAAAAAGCTCATTGATTACAAATTATTATAAAATTATTAACAATTATTGCTGAAAACTATAAAAACTATAACTGTGTTCACAAAATTCAATTGCAACAACAACTAGTGCAAATTTTTACAAAAAATTCTTAAAAAAAAAAGAAGAAAATTATATAAAAATAAAGAAATTCATTTAGAGCCTAAGACAACATGGCAAAGCCAACAGTTATTCAAGGTGAAGGCGCCAACGACTCCAGACGCAGCAACACCAACAACAATATCAATCACAACAACAACAACAATAATAATAATTATAATAATAGTAATTCCAACAACAACAATAACGATGATGAGAATACTGATAACAGTAGCAAATTGAATGGCAACATTTGCCAGCCCATGCTGCCCGCTCCCGCCAACACCCCGCTGCACAAGGCCATCAAGCATGACCTGTTCCCGGAGGTAACCTTCTGCAATCTGTCCGTGGAGGAGCTGCACGATGACGCCGGTCACAGCACGAGTCGTGCGGTGCGGAACAGCATCATTGCATTGGATAGCGATGGTACGCTGACCATTGGCCTGATGAATGGCACCCAGGTGAAGAAACGGAAGCGTTTGATATCGAATGAGTCGGGGGATTCGATAGATTCGAGTTCGACGGACAAGAAGACGCCCAAGATGCCGGATGGCGGTTACGGTTGGGTTGTGGTCTTTGCTTCGCTAATGATATCCCTCATCTGGGATGGATTGTCCTTCTCCTTTGGCTTGATCAACACTCAGCTGCTGGAGTACTTTGGTGAATCCACCTCCAAGACGGCCTGGATCAGTTCGTTGTTCTTCTCAGTGCCGCTGCTGATGGGTCCCATTTGGTCCAATCTGGTGGATAAGTATGGGTGTCGCAAGATGACTATAGTGGGTGGCGTCATTTCCGCCTTTGGATTTGCCATCTCATCCCTTTGTAACTCCATCGAGATGTTGATGGTCACCTTTGGCATCATCAGCGGCTTGGGTCTGGGCATTGGTTATGTCACGGCGGTGGTATCGATTGCCTTTTGGTTCGATAAGAAGCGCAGCTTTGCCACAGGAATTGGTGCCTCTGGCACTGGGATTGGCACCTTTGTCTATGCCCGTTTGACGCAGTATCTGATAGATTCATATGGCTGGCGAGGAGCCACTCTTATCCTGGGCGGCACGATGCTCAATGCCTGTGTTTGTGGCGCACTGATGAGAGATCCGGACTGGTTGATTGAGGAGAATCGGCTGGAGAGTCGCTCACAGAGTGTGACCACGTTTTCCAATTCGAGTGTTTGCCTGGAGGAGATCAAAAAGCTGCTGGACACCGGCATTACCAAGGAGGCCGTGTTGGACACTCTGGTGACCAAGAACAACACGGAGGCCAATCAACAGATTGACGATCCCATGGACACGGGTCTGAAACGATATCGCAGTGAACTCTTCCTGCCCACCTTCCTCAGCACCCAGGAGCTGGACAGTGTCTGTGAGGTGAAGAGCCTGAGTCGACGTTCGTTGCGGCACAAGGATGGTGCCGAAGCTCCGTCACGTGAGAATCTACTGTCGCTGTCTTCGGGAGCGGCTGCCTGTGGACCAACGGCCCCCATTATGGGTTCACCGGACGATACGCTAATGGGCGGCATTCCTGCCGAGGTGGCCGAGGCGGCTAAGAAAACCTACTTGGCTTCCATAGAGACACTGTCACCGTCAGAGAAACGGTCCACGATGGCCAACACTCCGAATGGTTCGCTGCGCTCCTCAGACGAGGGATATCTCACCCAGAAACACAACGAGGCCAACTATGCCAGCTCCAGATATTCGCTCAATGAGAACATCTTCATGGCCAAACACACAACTCCCTCGCTGTCCAATCTGAAGGTCAACGGACAGCGCCATAATTCCGTAGATATTCTAAGCGATGAGATGCACTCCTATTACATGTCCATGAAGGAGGAGACCTTTGCGCTGCTCGAGCAGCATCCTCGCCCCCAAGTGGTGCCCGCCTCGACGGTCATCACCATACCCGAGCACGAGCAGAACAGCGAGCTGGCATTGCGTCGTTCCCGTCTAAACAGCATTACGGGCTTGAGGCGTTTGTCTAAGTCGAAGAAACCGCATCCACATCGTTCCAATCTGCGTCGCAACATCTCCATAAGGAACTCCAATTTCCTCAAGGATATGCGCATTCATCGCAATTCCATACACTATCGTGGCGCCATGCTCAACACTCATCGCTATCGGCTACGCGCCTCCTCCTGCCCCAACATCTATCGCAACTCAATGACTACCATTGCCAAGGAAGAGGAGGATGTAAGTATAAAATAGGTTGATGAGGGGAAATTACTGAATATGTAAATTTTGGAATATTTCGTCAATATTTTTGAAACGGAGGGATATGTAAACTGGCATATAACTTTAATATCTTAGGAGCTCTTATAAATGTAGCGATTCAAAAACAGAATATAAATTCAGATTTCCATATTTTTCAACATTTGTTGCTCCAACTATATTTTTAATATTATGAAGTTCTTCAATCCTGCTCTCTCAGCAGAACAGCTGTTCAGACGCGGTTATTTCTGACTGAATATTTTCGAAAAAAAAGGATATGAAGATAGATTTTTGAAGTGTAAGAGTTAGTTATGTCAAAATCTATTCTTTACTTTGAAAAACGTGTGCAACAAAAAATTTTCATCAATTATTCCTCCACGTAATTTTATTATTTGGATGATGTCACAGAGCTCAGACAGCACTATCAGTGGATTGAAATTGAAATACAAATGATTCAAATTACTCAAGAAATCATTTAACTCGCCCTGTCTCTCGTCGAGATTGACACTGTCTGTCCTTATCGGGCGACATTTCAGTCCAGTTCCAAGTCGGTTGAACGCTTGGCAACAACAGTTGCTTACGTATGTATTTGGCACAAGGCGTAATTATCGGACATTTTAACTGAATACTTATTATATTTATAATTATAATACATCACATACTTCTACCAAGTTGATAAGCTGGAAATCCATTGGAACATTTCCGTATTACCCTATGGTAGTATGTAGTGCCTCAATATAATTCAAATTATGTTATGTTTGCTTGGGGGATATCATCTATTTACAGACCTGGTATGATAATTTTGTGGACACCATGAAATCGGCCTTTGATTTTTCGCTCTTTTTGGACAAGAAATTCTCGCTCTTTAATCTATCCACCTTATTTTTGTTTATATGGTAAGTAAACAACAAAAATTAAAAAAAATATATATATATATATATTGATTTTATGTGAAGGCGACAATCTACGTAATCTGCTAAGAATTAATAGATTTGTATGTACATATGTTCAGAAATTGTCAGCTGTTAAAAACGGCGCAATTTGTTTTTTGGCAAATACTCAAAATTTCTCTTAATATTATTAGGAAAATCTTCGCCAAAAATGAATTATATAATACATAATTTTTTTTTTTTTTGTACTAAATGAAATGTTTTTAGAAGAACATTTCTTATATGTATATTGTAAGCCTTCTTTACCAGATTAGACCCGATGAATGCGGTTCAAATCGGTTGCTTATCATTACCAAAAACATCGCAGAAAAACATAAAAACAAAATAAGCCAGTGTAATAAAATATTTAATCTGTGTTGTATTACAGGTTCATCATACCCTATCTATATCTACCCGAATACATGAAGCAATACCGTTACGATGTGAGTGTTAGTGCGGAGCTGATATCAGCCATAGGCATAGCTCAGACTGTGGGCATGATTGGCCTCGGCTATGTGGGCGATAGGCCCTGGATGAACATCAATATCTGCTATTCCATATGCATGTTGAGTAAGTTGCGAGATATATATATATACTATAAGCGATATTTCTAATATATCCCTAATAAATTATAGTTTGTGGCGTGTCGGTGATATTTATGCCCATGTTAATAACGAACTATTATGGCCTGATGTTGGCCTGCATCGTGTTTGGATTTACGTTCGCCAGTTCCTTCTCGTTTACCCCCAGCATTTTGGTCAGTATTGTGGATCTGGATGACTTTACGTGTGCCTACGGTCTGGTGCTGCTAGTGCAGGGTGTTGGCATGATTGTGGGCCCGCCCATAGCAGGTGCCATCTACGAATTCAGTGGCAGGTGAGCAAAAAGCGAACTAATCAAACAGAATATAGCGCCAAAGGCACGACGCTTATAATTCTCAACTGGTTTAAGCTGAATTTGATACTTGTGCTGCTTGCAACGAAATGTTGTCAGGAAGCGTATATCCCTGTTTAAGGAGGGTAGTTCCTCCCCAAATAGTTGTGTGAATTAAATATTAATCTAAAATTGTCACATTTATATAAAAAAAAAATAAACTTCTCTCTCTTTCAGATGGGATGATACTTTCTACTATGCGGGATTATTTATAGCACTCTCTGGCATCTGTTCGTACATGATCGAGTTCTGCGAGAAGAAGGCCACCAAGGAGAGTGATAGTGATGTCTCAGAGACTAATAAAAGAGCTCAACTTTTACATTAGATGAAACAACTAGTGATGGAGGAAAATGAAGAGATACTAAAATTCAGTGCAATTCACTAGCAAAGCACTGCGGCCTATATAATTAATATTAATTAATTCATAACCTTAATCGATTAGCATTAAATGTTATCAAGTTTCTTATGTAAAATGCTGTTGCAGCTAACAAAAAAAACAAAAACAAAAAAAAAACAAATACAAAACTCAGAGCAAATTAGTAGTTAAAATAACTATAAAGTAAACTATATATATATATATATATACAGACAAATATTGACTTGAGTAAAAAAAAGCCTATATTACGGTAGTTAGTTAACGCACTAGAACAACTTCACACACACACAGTCACACAACAAACCTACACATATGCATACACTAATAAAACAATTGATAAGCAAAGTATCCTAAAGCAAAGAAAACCAACAATATCAATTTGCAGTGCATCACTGCCAGGCGCAAAAACGGGTTATCCATATTGTCTTCTTCTTATATATACATAACAAAATAAAAAAACACGAATAATAGCTAATAGTTTATAAAAAAAAAGCCTCATGCTTTCTAAAGAAATTCTTCAACAAACAAAGAAATACAATCTATGTAACGTATGCAATAAATTATTTGAAAAAGGATAAATTGAAATAAAATGCTTCAACTGATAAATGATGATGATATATGATATATAGTACTTACCCCCGATATTGCAAATGGTTTAGCCGCAGTTTAAACAATTTTTACACAACAATCTGTCACAAATGATAACCGCAAGAGTTCAAGTATTACTAATATGATATATGAAATGATAAGTGTAATCCGCGATAATGAGAATATTCAAATGAGCGCGCACTGAAACAACATAACATATATCAATTTTATATATATATGATATATTCATAAATATTATTTAGACATACATATAAAGCACATTTCGACTTAGCTTAAATGAGAATAAACTTACCAATACACACATACACACCCATACACACACACACACACCTCTTATATTAGTATAAAACACACAACCGTAGCCTATGTAGTTGTTGTTTCAAAAAGCAAAACTGAAGAACATTTTTTCTAGACTTAAGCACAAATATGAAAATATAAAATGCAATTCTAAAAGGTTTACAAACATCAATTAAATAAATAAACAAAAAAATAAAACAACTTAAATATACACTATATAAGAAATTATTAAAATTAAAATAAAATCACATTTTCCAACAAAAGAAAGTTAAAGAATTGTATTTTTCTGGGGGAAAAAAAAACATTAGTGGGGATTTTTGTTGTATATTTATATATATTTTTATTAAACTGCAGATTTTTTCGTGTCTGGCAAATACAAAAACAAATGTTTATAAATAAATTTGATTTTATTTTTTGTATTTTTTTTTTATTTGTAATTATTTCGCCGTTTTTTTCATTATAATTTATATAAAGTTTCATAATTGTCGGCGACTTTATCGAAATTGATTTAGCTTTATCACCACGATTTCATCTCTTTTTATTTTGTATGTATAGTAATTATATATTTAAACTTATAAAATATTTATATGTTTAGGCATATTACATGAGAAACAAAACAAAGCAAAATGCGTTAACAAATTAGCAATACGAATAGAAGAAATGAAGTCTGCCGATCAAAAGAGGGAAGTTTGCGGATAAACGAGATACGCGAAAAGTTGTTCATAGTATATTTAAATATATATGTATATTATGTGTATATTTTATATATATTTTTATATTACACGCAATTTACTGCTCTCGCCCAAAAAAAACTTTGTGTAACTTGCAAAACTAACTAAAGGTACACAAAAATTATACGTACGTTTTTATAATTATTATTTTTTTTTTTTTTTTTTGTTGTTATGTTTCTTTGTTGTTAAACGTTTACAAAAATTTAGAAATCACGCACGACACACAGTTGACATATACAATTCTCGATCCGTATTTTATAGCTTGTATAAGTTGTAAGTATTTTATTTTATTTTTAAAATTGTATTTGAATTGTTTGTTTTTTATATTTTTTTGTGGGAGGAGGGGATTTTCTGCGATTAATTCATCAAGTATACAAACATTTGAAGGTTACTCATTTCCCATCACTATTATGATTAGTACTTTAATTATTTTTATTAGTTTTCATTTGGAAATCATATGAAGAAGAAAACAATCATACCCAAACTGCTTCCAACGGCTACCATCTGGGGTCTGGGTGTTTCTTTTTTAGTCTCTAGTAGCTTTTACAGAAGCAGCTAACGGCTAACTGGACTATCTGGTCTATTGATGGGGGAGCTATTATTGGATTGGAGGGGATGTCGGCTACACAGCTACATATTTAAAGATACATATATCTATATAGATCTCCCAAAAAGTACAGGCATCGGCAATGTGCTTGTAGTTTGGTTTGTTTATTCCTAGCAACAACCATTATTAGCTGCACCGCCCGCACCGCCGGCTCCAGGCAACGATGGATTTGTGGGCGTGGCCTGTTGCCCGATTTTGATGCCATTTGCCTGCAACATACAGGAATAAATTAATATCAATAGTTGTTAAATGATAAAGCATCTTATAAAATTATAAATGAAATAAATCTAAAAGTAATTGAATAAATTTAAATTATTGATAGATTATTCGCATTTTTTAATTTATATTTAAAATTTTAAAACAAAGTAGTAGTAATACATATTATATTTTATTTAATATATTCACCTTATTTCTATTGTTTTAAAATTTTAAATATCAATTTAAATTAAAATTTTAAATATTTTAAAAAATTAAAAAATATGAGTTTCTTTAATTTTTTCAGTTCTAGTCAGTTTATTTCTTTTGATATATTTATTTTGTTCGAATTTAATAATAATAATAATAAAAAAAAAAAATTAAAAAAAAAATTGCAAAAAAATATCGTATAAGAAATATTTGCATTATTTATACAGAATTCATAGCTTACCTCATTATTGATGTCAAAGACTCCCTCCTGTATCTTCTCGTATATCTCTTTGGCTGTATTTATGAAGGCCTCCTCAACGTTGGCCGCTGTGCGTGCCGACGTCTCCATGAAGACGAGTCCGTGCTCGCGTGCAAAGGCTTCGCCCTCCTCCTTTTTCACCTCGCGCCGCGAATCCAAATCGCTTTTGTTGCCAATTAGCATAATCACCATATTTGAGTTTGAATGCTGACGTGCATCCTCCAGCCATGTGGTTAGATGATTAAATGTCTCACGCCTCGTGATATCATAGACAAGCAAGGCGCCAGCGGCGCCTCGATAATATGAACGTGTTATAGATCTGAAAAAAAAACGAAAAAATACATATTAAAAATGAAAATTTGGTCACTTTTTGGAGTGGGTTACCTGAAAGCTTCCTGTCCGGCAGTATCCCAGATCTGCAGTTTGATTTGTTTGCCATCGATGGTGATCATGCGTGCTCCAAACTCAACGCCAATGGTTAGATCGTGAACGGGCTGGAAACGCTTGTCGGTGAACTGCAGCAGCAGACATGACTTACCAACGCCTGAGCAAAAGAAAAAGTTGGTTGGGAAAACTAATTTTAGTTAATGTTCAGATAAAGTGAAAGCCCAAGTAGAAAATGATCAACAAAGCAACGAGCCAATAACTATCATTAGAGTAATCTCAATACAGGCAATTATATCTAATTTTAAGTTAAAGCTAAATGCAGACAAATTAGAAAAAAGTCGACAAAGGAACTTCCAATTAGAACTTCCCTTAAAGAAGATAGTTTTTTTTCCCCAATTGGAACTTCTTTAATCGCAATAAAAGCAACAGCTGGTGAAAAGCAAGAGTTCCTCACACACATACATAGATACATGCACACAAATATGTGCACATGTGTGTATTTTACTGATAAGCATAACGAACGCGTAATGAGCCATTATACATGAGTCGGATTTTAATACCGCAATTTTTGCACTAGCAGCATTAAAATTGATGCTGAAAACTTTTGTGGGAGTGTGCACAGTGGGATGATAGGCAGGATGATTTGGTCAAGCGGATGGTTGACTCAGCGCCGTCAGCAGTCCAGGGGCGCCGTTGAACATACGGGCAACCCCCACAAAAAATACTTTGCCCTCCCCCTCCCTGCACCACCACGCCAACTACCTTTACGACAGGCAACTGTTAACTTCCAGCAGTGTGGAGTAACGCCCGCGCCTTTCTCACTCTCTCTCTTGCTCACACTCTCTCTGGCTGCGCTTCTATCTCTCGCAGTGACAACAACGTAGAGGCGTTGATATGGTATTATTGATTTTTCCTTTGCTGTATGGACACACACACACACCCACACGGACAGGCGTCTCAGAAAACATATGTATGCAGTTAAGGCTAAGGGATATTCAATTGCAGTTGACAAAGAGACGTAATTACACACTACAATGGTCACTACGCAGTTTGAGCGTTGTTTTTGTGTTAACCTTTGTTTTGTTGTATGACAAAATCGCATACGAAATTTTCACTCTCTCATATGGGAATGACGATGGATGGTCCACACACTCACACAAACAATGCAACGCACTGAACACTCACCAGTATCGCCAATGATAATATATTTGAACAAATATGCGTAGGACATTATGTAGTTGTTTGCAAAACTTGCTTTAGTTATTATTAAACTTAATAATAGCGATTTCAATAATACGCAATTCCAATACGAGTTAGATTTGCAAGCTGACTGATGATGACGACGAGTAATGATAAACGATAACGATTGCAGCTACACAGTCCAATCGCCAGGGCTGCCATGCTTATCGACCAAAATGAGCAGCGTTGCCACCTAGTATCCATCGAATCACTTTTTTCGCTATCGATAACACCCAACCCTATATGTATGTATGTAGCAGTTTCTGTCAGAAATTTTCTCGCACAAAGCGAAGTGTTTTAGCTCAATTTACATGAAGCAATAATTGTGAAATGTGTAAAAGCAAATAAATGTGTAGAGCATAACGTCAAGCGTTAAATAGTTATATTTGCGAGACGTTAATCGTTTCGTACTTTGGTCTCATTTAAAAATTTTCAAGTTCTGTTGTCTACACACAACTCTCATCAACTCTCGCTCCGAAGGCGTAGGCAAGGGTGTGCGTGTGTCCGTGCGTACGTGTGCGTGTGTGTTTGTTGTGTGTATGCGTGTGTCTTGTTTTGCTCCTTCCGGCTGAGGCAAGGTGAAACATGAAGATGGCTGACGGCTCGACAATATTGCGTAGGAACCGACCAGGCACAAAAGCAAAGGTAAAGAAAACCACTTACCCCATTCTCCATATTAGAATAATAGTAATAAAAAAAAATCTCTCATAGGATTTCTCTCGGTGGCCCGATGAACCGCTGGAGGAGATGGACAGCACATTGGCTGTGCAACAGTATATACAGCAGCTGATCAAGCGCGATCCTTCAAATGTGGAGCTCATATTGACGATGCCCGAGGCACAGGACGAGGGTGTGTGGAAGTATGAGCATTTGCGGCAATTCTGCATGGAATTGAATGGTCTGGCTGTGCGCCTACAAAAACAATGCTCACCATCGACGTGCACACAGATGACGGCCACGGATCAATGGATATTTTTGTGTGCGGCACACAAAACGCCAAAAGAGTGCCCCGCCATTGATTATACGCGTCATACTCTGGATGGTGCCGCTTGTCTCCTCAATAGCAACAAATACTTTCCAAGCAGGTATGTGCGATAAAATCCAATAAACTATCGATAAGTGAGCAGCATACGCAGGCGCAACTGATATCGATGTTGGTTCTGGAGCATTTTTGCGTTAATTGGCGCAATAATTTGAAAATTCATTTTGTCAGTGTTTATGCTGAGCACTTTATATTAGCATTAAATTAGCAACTAGCCATATGATATGTCAAAGTCTTGATTTAATTCACAGAGTGTCCATCAAGGAGTCGTCGGTGACCAAGCTGGGCTCGGTGTGCCGGCGCGTCTATCGCATATTCTCGCATGCATATTTTCATCATCGTCGCATATTCGACGAATTCGAGGCTGAAACGTATCTTTGCCACCGATTTACGCATTTCGTCACAAAATACAATCTCATGTCCAAGGAGAATCTGATTGTGCCCATCAATGAGGACGAGAATGCTGCTCCCGGTGAAAGTGAAGCCTAAGCAGAAACAAAATGGCAAACCACAAAGGATACAAACACAATAACAAGCAGCAGCAGCGGCAACAACAACAGCATAAGAAATTGACAGGCAACAAAATATGAAGTCAATAACCATACAGAACTCTCACTTAAACATATTTATAATATATATATATATATTATTTACTAATAGCTTGCATTAGATTCAAGCATAAAAACGCATACAACAATTCTTTGTTTTTGATAATTCACACAAACAACACAAAAATAAACAATAAAGTAAATTAGAGAATGATTATAGCCAGTTTGGAGACCCTGAGAGCATGGGAGAGAGCACAAGAGAGAGAGAAGAGAGAGTGGCTATGCGACAGAATCGATTAACAATTTTTTGTATGTAGTTGAAAATGAGAAATATATATATATATAAAGCTATATAGCAATCATAAGTCGGATAACAGACGGTCCTCCCCCCTCAATTCTACATCATACACAAAGTCAAGTCGTACTCATCTGATATTCTCCCATCTTCCCACTCAATTAATTCCGTAAAGTTATAAATTATATGATTATGTTTAAATTCTTATTTTAAATAAATTATATGTAGACACAAACAAAAGGAAATGTCTCGAAATCGGTATTTGAAACTTCATTCAAATGGGAGATTCTGTCCCCTCTTTCCAACATTCTTTGCCATTTCTTATAAAAATATCGTCCATCTTTCCTAGAATATCTCTTCAATAGACTTTTATTATGTGGTCAAGTAGGGACAAATGAATAATAAAAAAATAAAATAGCCAATATCAAAATTATAATGCCAGAAATCAACTGGGCACAAAAAATTTCGATTACAAAACTTTCACATATTTTGACTTTTTGTTAAGTATGGAAAAAATGTGAAAAAAATTCAAATGACCAATTTTAACAATATTTGAATGCAGTTATAATATTTCATAAAAACCATTTTCAGAACTGAAAGAATTTGGAAAATCGGTTGATTTTTGAAAAAGTTATGGCAGTTTAAAGTTTGCAAAGAACCCCTTTCATTGAAAATTTAAACAATTAAGTCATTTTTACACATTTTTGGCCATATTTTCTAAAATATTGCTCCAAATCGACTTCGGTAAAAAGTTTTAATCATATTTTGATGCCAGAAATCGACTAGGCACAAAAAATTTCGATTTCAAGATATTCACATTTTTTGACTTTTTGTTAAGGGGTCAGTATGGAAAAAAGGACAAAAATGTGAAAAAAATTCAAATGATCAATTTTAACAATATTTGAATGCAGTTATAATATTTCATAAAAACCATTATCAGAACTGAAAGAATTTTGAAAATCGGTTGATTTTTGAAAAAGTTATGGCAGTTTCAAGTTTGAAAGGAACCCCTTTCATTGAAAATTCAAATTTTAAGTCATTTTTACACATTTTTGGCCATATTTTCTAAAATATTGCTCCAAATCGACTTCGGTAAAAAGTTTTAATCATATTTTGATGCCAGAAATCGACTGGGCACAAAAAATTTCGATTTCAAGATATTCACATTTTTTGACTTTTTGTTAAGGGGGGGTCAGTATGGAAAAAAGGACAAAAATGTGAAAAAAATTCAAATGATCAATTTTAACAATATTTTAATGCAGTTATAATATTTCATAAAAACCATTATCAGAAGTGAAAGAATTTTGAAAATCGGTTGATTTTTGAAAAAGTTATGGCAGTTTCAAGTTTGAAAGGAACCCCTTTCATTGAAAATTCAAATTTTAAGTCATTTTTACACATTTTTGGCCATATTTTCTAAAATATTGCTCCAAATCGACTTCGGTAAAAAGTTTTAATCATATTTTGATGCCAGAAATCGACTGGGCACAAAAATTTCGATTTCAAGATATTCACATTTTTTGACTTTTTGTTAAGGGGTCAGTATGGAAAAAAGGACAAAAATGTGAAAAAAATTCAAATGATCAATTTTAACAATATTTGAATGCAGTTATAATAGTTCATAAAAACCATTATCAGAACTGAAAGAATTTTGAAAATCGGTTGATTTTTGGAAAAGTTATGGCAGTTTCAAGTTTGAAAGGAACCCCTTTCATTGAAAATTCAAATTTTAAGTCATTTTTACACATTTTTGGCCATATTTTCTAAAATATTGCTCCAAATCGACTTCGGTAAAAAGTTTTAATCATATTTTGATGCCAGAAATCGACTGGGCACAAAAAATTTCGATTTCAAGATATTCACATTTTTTGACTTTTTGTTAAGGGGTCAGTATGGAAAAAAGGACAAAAATGTGAAAAAATTCAAATGATCAATTTTAACAATATTTGAATGCAGTTATAATAGTTCAAAAAAACCATTATCAGAAGTGAAAGAATTTTGAAAACCGGTTGGTTTTTGGAAAAGTTATGGCAGTTTCAAGTTTGAAAGGAACCCCTTTCATTGAAAATTCAAATTTTAAGTCATTTTTACACATTTTTGGCCATATTTTCTAAAATATTGCTCCAAATCGACTTCGGTAAAAAGTTTTAATCATATTTTGATGCCAGAAATCGACTGGGCACAAAAAATTTCGATTTCAAGATATTCACATTTTTTGACTTTTTGTTAAGGGGTCAGTATGGAAAAAAGGACAAAAATGTGAAAAAAATTCAAATGATCAATTTTAACAATATTTGAATGCAGTTATAATAGTTCATAAAAACCATTATCAGAAGTGAAAGAATTTTGAAAATCGGTTGATTTTTGGAAAAGTTATGGCAGTTTCAAGTTTGAAAGGAACCCCTTTCATTGAAAATTCAAATTTTAAGTCATTTTTACACATTTTTGGCCATATTTTGCAATTTATTGCTGCAAACTGAATATTTTGATGACAGAAATAATGAATTTGTTTTAGCACAAACATTATATACCATCGAAGCTTTGGTACGTAAAATAAAATCTCCAAGTATCCTTTGTATTCAAAACTATTAAATAAATTTTAATAACATATCTAAATAGAAAATCTATACACAATATGGAGGATTAACAAACCCACTTGTCAAACGATGTTCACCTCCAGCATGCGTCGATTCGCCACTAGACGCTCGAATCCCAAGCGACTTAGATCTATAGTTTTGTATTGTCCATCCAAGATGAGCTCGGAGATGGCGCGGCCCACGGCGGGCGTCTGTTGAATGCCATGGCCGCTGAATCCGGCGGCTATATAGAGATTCTTGTAGTGCGGATGACGACCAATGATGCCATTGGCATCGAAGCAATTGTGGTCATAGTATCCGGCCCAACTGCTCTGCACCTTGACTGACTCGAAGGCGGGAACACGGCTGGCCAGAGTTGGCCAAACATCCGACTCAAAGTAACCATGATCCACATCGAGGGTGGCGCAATCGGGCTCCTCATCGTCGGCGGGACTACGACCGCCCAGGAAGTTCCCTCCCAGTCCATCCCGGCGGAAGTAGGTCCCATCGGGATCGATGGTCAGCGGAGTGCCAATGCCAGGGCAATTCCTGCCCTGCGTATTGAACACATACACATAGCGCTTGCGCGGCTCCACGGGCAGCGGTACACTCAACACATCCTGCCCTGTACCGATATTAGCCAGACGAGCCACCTGCCCCGACTGAGCTCCCGCTGCCAGCAGGCACTTATCAAACTGCACCGTTCGCTGGCTGCCATCGGCACAGGTGACAATCACCGCCGACAACTGTCCAGCTGGACTCCATTCGAAACCGGAGACCGCGCCATTGGCAAACTGGGCACCGTAAGCGCATGCCTGCCGCTTGAAACCCATCAGCAGGGCCCAGGGATCGAACCAACCCTCCTTATCCCGTCCATAGCAGCCCAACTCGATGTCCTGAGTGGAGATCCAGGGAAATTGCTTGCGCAGAGCCTCCGGACCCAACAGCTCATTGCAGGCACCCAGTTCATTCTGTAGCTTAGAGTTCCGTGTCAAGGTGTCCGCGCCATTGGCCGATGCCAGTATCAAATATCCATGCTGCTGCAGATTGAGGTCCACATCGCCCAAGTGCTGACGGGCATTCGAAATGAATTCATATCCGAAGAGCGACATTTGAATATTCTCCGCCAGTGAGAATTGCTGACGCACGCCACCCACCGACAGCACAGTCGACGCCGTTGTGTACTGTAAGGATTACGAACACTTGTTGGCTATAGAAGCCTCTCCAGGTTTTTCGACGTGATCACTTACGCAAGCATCCCGCTCCACAACAAGCACACTGAGGGGCTTGTCCTGCGTACGTCGCTTCAACCAATATGCCGAGGAGGCACCCATGCCACCGCCGCCAATGATGAGCACATCACAGCGTTCGGGCAAAGCATCCCCAGCAGGACTAGCTGTGGAACCGCTGCTGTTGCTGCTGCTCAGACAGCGTAGAGATTGACGCAGTACAGCCAATTGTGTGACTCTTCCCAAACGCTGCATATTTCGCACTGATCACGATGGATGGGGAACGATGGCTGATAAATGATAAACCTGGCAAATGATTAGATTTCCAGGCCACGCTTATCTAAGCTAAACAAAGTCAACTAAATGTTTAACAATGCACGCTTAATAATACAACAATTTCGCCTATCTGCGGGCTCGCTTATCACACAGTCGCTATTGTTGGGCTAAGCGAACCGGGGGGATCTCTCAATCAACTAGTAGCCAGGGGGACGGGTATATACGACTTGTGGAGAGTTTGGTGATGGGAGGAAATTTGTGACATTTCATATTGATCTTAGATTATGAATCTATAACAAAGTCTACAATTATCAAAACTGAACTCTACACAATTGTGTAGAGCATTTTCTCCAATTGTATTACGATACTCATATTGACTTAATAAAACCTCTTTAAGGGACCCCCTGTGAAACCCTTATGAAGTCTACAAAAATGTAAGATTATCTCTACACAAAGATACGCGGAAAATTATTATTATAAATTAAATTGTTATCCTTCTTTAAGGGTCCCTTTGTGAATCTCTTATGAAGTCTACAAAAATGTAAGGTTATCTCTACACAAAGATACGCGGTAAATTATTATTAAAAATCTTTAAGGGACCCCCTGTGAATCCCTTATGAAGTCTACAATAATGTAAGGTTATCTCTACACATTAAGCTACATTCATGAATGTCTTAAGAAGTCTACAACAAACTAACTAAATCTCTACACACAAATCATTTCAACGCTCCAGCTTCATAATGGAATTGTTGTAACTCTACACATAACAAAGATGTGATACGAACATAATTTCAACATAATCTAAACGAACCTAAAACAATTCGACTTCATAGATATACCCCATGTATAATCTCAATACAACAAAACTCTACACTTGACAATTGTTTGACAAATTCTACAGACTTATCAAAGTTTATACTATGCCTGAAACCATAAACAATTGTAATAAGAGCTGATAAGTTCAGTTTTTACTGATTAGATCAAACAATTCAAAACGCTAATTAGTCAAGTTCGTTGTCAGGAGCAGCATGCCCTCGGTTTTGTTGTTGCTGTTGTTGTTGTTGTTGGCGGGGGTGTTGTCCTTGTTGTGGCTTGTGGCGGCCAGATCTTTGACGTGTGTTGTTGTCTCTGCCAGCTCCTGCGTGTCTGTTGTTTTGCGACATTGGTTCATCCCAGAAATCGCTTTTCGAGTTGGGTTTTTGGAGACTGGAAGGCAACATTTTGTAGAGATTTCTTGATTTTCTGTTATTCATAAGCATTTACCCATCTATGCTGTCCGACAGCTCATCCAAACTCATAAGTATGTGTAAGGTGGGTATTTGGCGTTTTACAATTAGCTCTTCCAGTCCTTCCATTGTGGGCTTCCAGTGTTCCTCCACACTGGAAGTGGAGGTAAAAGACACCACATTAGTTTAGCTCTTTAAGTTGTCCAATTCCAAAAAGTTCCAGCTCACCTGGTGTAGGCCATGCGTGTTACTTGGTAGAGTGGATAACTGCGTTTAAGCACCTCGGCGCAGGATATCGTTTTAACGACACCTCCACCGGAACCACTCCACACAAGGCTACGATATTCACCCTTATCCAATGCCGCCTGCGCATGTCCAATCACATTGCTCAGCTTCGTGCCGCCCTTCACCTAAAATATGTCCATATTCTAGAAAATCTCGTTTGGGATTCATTTCGATGTTGACCTACGTGCATCCAGAGAAAGTCCTTGTGCTCCTTAGGCATACAATCCTCGAATGGTAAATCCGATTTGCTCAGCTCCTGCTCCACATTCTCCGCCTTCCGATAGTTCATCATTTTTGGGACTGCAGCTATTAAGCCAAACAACTCGATTAGTGTCCGTTTTTTTTTGCGGTTTAAAATATAATTTTTGTTGGCCTTAAGCGCTGGCCGTAACCTTGTGCCTCGAAAGAAATCTATGCTAGGCAGCTGTTGAGTGTTCCCCTCACCATCCTCCTATCCAATCCAATTCAATTCAATTGAAAACTCTTCGCGCCGTTAACTGTCCTGCGCAGTTATTGCCAGGACACTCGGCGGAAAATTGAATAATTGCTGCTTTATGAGGGAGGAGGACTCAGTAACGCTTGCCATCTAAAGGACAGCACAGAAAAATCCCCATTCCCAGCTAAAGAAAAACAGAAACTATGCAGCTTTCGGCTATGTGGAAGCATAAAGTAGCTACAGGCTATGTAATTACTTAAAACTAACTATCGTATGCGATAGTTTTAAATTTCAAGAATATCTTGCAATCCATTGTTAGCAATATAATTTTGGGCACATCAAGGTAATATAAATATGATCTTCCATCTTTCATTTGGCTACTTTAACTATAGAATAAAAAGCATACGATAGTTCGCAAATACTATCGGCAATATACACAAAGCAACTCGAATAAATCTAAATAAAGCTATTATTGGAGGTATGATGAAAAATAAATCTCCGGCAGTGTATTTAGTCTGACCTTAATCTAATCTTAAGCTTAGGTATATAATGTCTATTATAATTGCTTTCAGATCCAGTAAAATGTTATATTTTGAAACAGTCGTATGCTATTTTTAAGAGTTGAGAGATCGAAGAAAACCTCGAGTTTCACAAAAAAAAACATGTTTGAATAGACTTAATTCCTCATTAAGAATCCAAGAAAAAATATTGATGTTCATAGAATGAAATAATAAATAATAATCATAAAAGTTTTCTAGAAAAGAGTAGACATACATATATCAAAATTGTCGACTGTAAACTAATCAAAATTGTAAACTGTAAAGTTGCCGATTAATGTAACAGAATTTAATAAATTTATAAAAAAAAAAGGTAAAATCAGAAATGTTTCCATTCAATTCAATTTTTTTTATAAGGTACTCACTCTCCCTATCGGCAAGTAGATAACCTCTCAGAATCTTATATACCCTCTTATATCATCTCTCCCTGGTTTAACTCAACGTCATCACGTTAATATCTTAATAAGTGGATAAGGATAAGTATTTCATCACTTCAAGCAGTTATTTCAACATTTCCGACAACATCTTGAACTTTAATCTGTATTGCAGCCCATAAAAGCAAACCCTGAGATGGTACAGAAACACCCCAATGCAGTAGGGCATAGAAACCGTTTCTCGAGGAGTTGAGGGCAAAGTCAATAAAAAAAAACATTTCTACAGCAATTAAATGCGCGCGGTTGCAGTAGATGAATTTCCCCATTAAATGCGGTAAAAGCTGTTGGTGACTCGCGAGGAAATTCAGCCACGAAGCGGCATGCCACTTGTTGAGGCTAAACAACAAGCATCCTGGTGAAGAAGGAGCAGCAGAAGAAATGCAGATATGAGACTGAATTCGACAGCATCAAAATGAAAGTTTATTAATGAAGTTTTTCAATAGAACGTGGGCTGTGTAGGCGTTATGCCATGACCCAGTCACACACTCACACACACACAGACACACTTATACAATCACACACATACATGCACACTCACACTCTTACATCCATTGAGAGGCAACGTCGCCCACATGCAGACAATTATCTATCCTATGTCCCTATTGAAAGCGCAAAACACAGACAATTCCAAGACTCAATGCAGCAGAAAATTTCGATATGAAAAGGAAGCGTAGTAGAGTAGATGGCGGAAGGTCTGAAAGTTGGGGAAGAAACGAGTATATATCTATATATACAATATGTATGGGTGTGTGTGTGGCCTGGTGTTGTTTTGGAATGTCAGAAGGAATGCCTTCAAAATACCAATTGACAGTCGTTTTACGGCAGCTTCTCCGTCATCTTTCTACTCCTGCTCCTAGCTGGAATCTCATTGAGAACCTCAGCAGCAGCAGCAGCATCGTCATCGTTAGCGTCATTGAATCATTATCAACTTGGCAGCAGGCAGCAGAGCATCATCATCTAGAATTCTAGACAAGTAGACAATAATCTTCACAGCGCAACAGGTTCCAATTTAAGCCTAAAAGTAGGCAACGATTTTTTGGAATTCAAAGGAAATAATAGAGAGGTCTGAAAATTCCTTAATAATATTTCACAACGAAAAAAATATTTAGTTTTTTTTTTGATACTGCTTTATTTCTGCAGAGTAGTGTATTTTTTATACGCTGACGCAACTTAGTAATGAAATTCGATAGCATAAGAAGCTTTCCCTGCTTTGGACCTATTATCACTTCTTGGTCTGTCTTTGTCAACACATGAGCTCACAAAACACGTACTTTAAATTAACATTATAGATACTTAGCTTAAATGCATTACGCAAATTACTGCGGAAAGGGAAAGAGAGAGAGAGAGAGAGAGAGAGAGAGAGAGGCAGAGAGAAAAAGAAAGAGAGGGTAGGGTACTTTCTCTTCAATTCAATTTTTCTTGAGCATTGAGAAACTCTTTTTCTGTTTCAGAAAAACGCTGCCTGCATATTTTCACGCACAATTCTCATACTTATATCCACACTCACACACACACAACCTCATTGACACACACACACACCCACACAAAGCATGTGAGAGCGAGAGCTGTATATATATATGTATAACTGAAGAGCAAGAGGAATAGCTAGAGCAGGCATATCTCTGAGTGATGATGAACGTAGCTTTTCATAAATTTCAACACATAAGATTAATCAACAAACAATATATAAAAGAAAAAAATTTTTAATAAAAAGCATAAAAAAAATAAAAAAAAATCAAAATTATTAAAAATAAATTAAATCATTATAACATAAAAATAATAAAAAATTATTACATAATAAAATATTTAGAAGAAAACAACAATTAAAAACAAAGTTTAAAAAAACAAAGAATATAATTTTAAAAATTAAGAAAATTTAACAAAACTAAAAATGGAAATAGAACTAAAAAAAAATTATTATTTCTGTAAATTTTTTAATTTTATAAAAAAATCTAACTGTTTTTTAAATTTTTTGTTCATTTTGTCATAAAAAAAATAAAATAATTTTAAAAATATCGAAAACAATTTTAATAATTTTAAAAAATTAAGCAAAACTAAAAATTAAAATAAAACTAAAAAAAATTATTGTTTCTATAAATTTGCGAATTTACAAAAAATTATAAACTGTTTTATACATTTTTTGTTCATTTTTTTTAATAAAAAAAAATATATAAAAATAATATAAATATGTGTATTCAAATTTTAAACATTAAACAGCAGACATCAGGTCTTTTCAGTTATATGTATTGGTTTACATAATTTAAAATGAAATCAATATTAACGAAAACAAATGTTTTTGCCCAAGTTTTTAACGAAATGTTCCACTGTGCCTGGGCAAATATTTCATTTATTTGCCGCTACCCTAACCTTAATAACTTCCCCTCTGCTGCCTACTGCTTCTCCCCATTTCTCTCAGCAACCCCCCTCTATGGTTTTTCTTCAGCTCCCCCCCCCCCTCCCCGTATTCCTTGTCAGCATGTCTGCTGAAGTATGCATTCATTAGACATGCCACAGCAACAGCATCTTCTGTGGCAGCAACCGAGCTTAGCTATGGGCCAAAACCACAGAGCCAGGATCATTTGAGGTCTGAAAGCCGTGGCCAGCAGACCACAGTCGCGGTGAAAAGTAAGTGCCACAGTTACAACAAGTGTTGATTACATTTAAAAAATTCTATAAATGTCGGGAAAATATACTAGACTGCAAAAAATCCAAATTTCATTAACCTACAAAATCAGAAACTGTATATATTTTATAAAACAGCATTTGCGAAAATAAACTACATTTTCTGGAATCAAATAAAATAAATAAACTACATAAAGTTGTGTTGTTTTAGTTTAAACCAAAATGTGATTAAACAAAATCTTTTAAGTGTTATTAATTTTCCAAAAAAAGCTAAAATTGCATAAAAGCCAAAAAAATTATTCAGTTTGAACGAAATAAATTTGAACCCACAAATTTTTCCGATAAGAATAAATTCACAAGTCAAAAAAAAATTAAAATAAAAAGGTTTCAATGCAATGATATATCTAATTAAAAAAAACTTAAAATCATAAATGAAATTTTTAAAAATTTTCTAAATAAATTCAGAGAAATTTTCGATTCAAATAAAATCTGCAGGCACAAAAAAATTAAATTAAAATAACAGAAAATCTACTTCATTTAATAACAAACTAATTAAGAGTGTATATTATTGCTAATCATAAATGACCTCCTAAGTACTAGATGCTCTCTATTATATATCGAATCTGAACAACATAATTTAACTAAATTAGTTTCTAATCAATTAAAGATTGTTTTCAATATATTTTTCTCTCCACATGTTGCCTAGTTGATTCATTCACAAAGCAACAAATAAATCTAAATAAATATATAGAAAGAACAGAACAGAAAAAAAAGGAAGATGGATAGCACTGAATTTCGAAAACGTGGCATGGAAATGGTTGAATACATTTGCAATTATCTGGAAACTTTGGGTGAACGGCGCGTAACGCCCAGCGTGGAGCCTGGATATCTGAGGCATCTGTTACCATGTAAGTTTTTCCGCAATTTTTCACAGCAGGGTTAATACACTTAGTCAATGCCACAGTCAGAAAACTAGAGAGAAGACAGAGAGAGTATTGAATAGAGAGTGAGAACTATAGATGTATAGAATCCCTTCTAGAAAATTATATGCCCTCATCATGCAAAATATTGAGTATTCATTGCAGGAAAATTTATATTTCAATTTATGGTTCAAAAATTCTGAAAGTTTCCTAGTAAATAAATCTAGGGCAAAGCTTATAAAATATATATTTCTGGAGAAATTGAAAAAGTTCTTTGTAGAAATCAAGTTTCCCAAAATATTTGAGAGTATTTTTCTAAAAATATTCAATTTTTCACAAGGAATCCAATAAGTTGGTCTACTTGTTAACTTTTGTAGAAATAATTTGATAATTTCCCTCCTAAACTGTCGACCTCAGCGGAAGCCCCTCAAGAACCCGAAGATTGGGATCAAATAATGCTCGATGTGGAAGATAAAATCATGCCTGGCGTTACGCACTGGCAGCATCCGAGATTCCATGCATATTTCCCGGCGGGAAATTCATTTCCCTCCATTTTGGGTGATATGCTGGGCGATGGCATCGGTTGCATTGGTTTCTCCTGGGCAGCGAGTCCCGCCTGCACCGAACTGGAGACCATTGTGTTGGATTGGTTGGGCAAGGCCATTGGGCTGCCGGATCACTTTCTGGCACTGAAGGAGGGCAGCACCGGAGGAGGTGTGATACAGGTGAGCTTCCATCTATCCCAATATATGTTTCCTATTAGAGGTACCAACTTGATTTAGACATCCGCATCGGAGTGTGTGCTGGTCACGATGCTGGCGGCCAGAGCACAAGCCTTGAAGCGCCTGAAGGCGCAGCATCCATTTGTGGAGGAGGGACATCTGTTGTCCAAGCTGATGGCCTATTGCTCCAAGGAAGCGCACAGTTGTGTGGAGAAGGCGGCCATGATATGCTTTGTGAAGCTGCGCATTCTGGAACCGGATGAGAATGCCAGCCTGCGTGGCCAGACAATTGGTGAGGCAATGGAGGAGGATGAACTGCAGGGACTAGTGCCGTTCTTTGTGTCCACCACACTGGGCACTACCGGCTCCTGCGCCTTCGACAATCTACCCGAGATTGGCCAGCAGCTGAAGAAGTTCCCCTGCGTCTGGCTGCACGTGGATGCTGCCTATGCCGGCAATAGCTTCATCTGCCCGGAACTGAAGCCTCTGCTCAAGGTAATCTAACGAGATGACAACCTGTCTATGCTAATTATCATTCACATACAAAAAATGCAGGGCATCGAATATGCCGACTCATTCAATACGAATCCCAACAAATGGCTACTGACCAACTTCGATTGCTCGACACTTTGGGTAAGAGACCGCATCCGTCTGACATCAGCTCTGGTCGTGGACCCGCTCTACCTCAAGCACGGCTACTCGGATGCGGCCATCGACTATCGTCATTGGGGAGTTCCACTCAGCCGTCGCTTTCGTTCATTGAAGCTGTGGTATGTAACAACCTCAGACAAACAAAACATCAACTTCATCAAATAATAGAGACATAAAAACAAAAAAAAAAAAAAAAATAAAATATCAAAAATAATAATAAAAAAAAAACTATGAAGACCCTTAAGCGACAGACTTGAATGACTTTTTATGTTGACTATTGTCAAATAATGATGATTTCTTATATACATATATATTTATTTTACGAATTTGACTTTTCTGTTTTGGACTCTGATCTTCAAGTGCCCCCAACATGTCGCTTAGCATTGAGCATGCTTCAACTTCAATAATATTTTTGTCTTTGCCTTTGTTATTTGCATGTGATTTAGTTGTAAAATAAACAACAACTTTTGACAATCATTCAACATCCCATCCCAATGGTTCAAGTCCATATCCAAAGGAAGACACACCTGAAGACTTATATAAACTATATGACGCGGTTTTCTACACATTCTTAGCCATATTTTCTAAAATATTGCTCCAAATCGACTTCGGTAAAAAGTTTTAATCATATTTTGATGCCAGAAATCGATTGGGCACAAAAAATTTCGATTTCAAAACATTCACATTTTTTGACTTTTTGTTAAGGGGTCAGTATGGAAAAAAGGACGAAAATGTGAAAAAAAAATCAAATGCCAAAATTTAACAATATTTGAATGCAGTTTTAAAATTTCATAAAAACCATGATCAGAAGTGAAAGAATTTTTAAAATCCGTTAATTTTTGGAAAAGTCATGGCTGTTCAAAGTTTCCGAGGAACCCCTTTCATTTAATATTAAAATTTTAAGCCATTTTTACACATTTTTGGCCATATTTTCTAAAATACTGCTCCAAATCGACTTCGGTAAAAAGATTTAAACATATTTTGATGCCAGAAATCGATTGGGCACAAAAAATTTCGATTTCAAAACTTTCACATTTTTTGACTTTTTGGTAAGGGGTCAGTATGGAAAGAAGGACGAAAATGTGAAAAAAATTCAAATGCCAAAATTTAACAATATTTGAATGCAGTTTTAATATTTAATAAAAACCATTATCTGAAGTGAAAGAATTTTGAAAATCGGTTGATTTTTGGAAAAGTTATGGCTGTTTAAAGTTTGCAAGGAACCCATTTCATTGAAAATTCAAATTTTAAGTCATTTTTACACATTTTTGGCCATATTTTCTAAAATATTGCTCCAAATCGACTTCGGTAAAAAATTTTATTCATATTTTGATGCCAGAAATCGACTGGGCACAAAATATTTCGATTTGAAAACTTTCACATTTTTTGGCTTTTTGTTAAGGGGTCAGTATGGAAAAGTGGACAAAAAATTTGAAAAAAAAATCAAATGTCCAATTTTAACAATATTTGAATGCAGTTTTAATATTTAATAAAAACCATTATCAGAAGTGAAAGAATTTTGAAAATCGGTTGATTTTTGGAAAAGTTATGGCTGTTTAAAGTTTGCAAGGAACCCCTTTCATTGAAAATTCAAATTTTAAGTCAATTTTACACATTTTTGGCCATATTTTCTAAAATATTGCTCCAAATCGACTTCGGTAAAAAGTTTTAATCATATTTTGATGCCAGAAATCGACTGGGCACAAAAAATTTCGATTTCAAGATATTCACATTTTTTGACTTTTTGTTAAGGGGTCAGTATGGAAAAAAGGACAAAAATGTGAAAAAAAATTCAAATGATCAATTTTAACAATATTTGAATGCGGTTATAATATTTCATAAAAACCATTGTCAGAGGTGAAAGAATTTTGAAAATCGGTTGATTTTTGGAAAAGTTATGGCTGTTTAAAGTTTGCAAGGAACCCCTTTCATTGAAAATTCAAATTTTAAGCCATTTTTACACATTTTTGGCCATATTTTCTAAAATATTGCTCCAAATCGACTTCGGTAAAAAGTTTTAATCATATTTTGATGCCAGAAATCGACTGGGCACAAAAAATTTCGATTTCAAAACTTTCACATTTTTTCACTTTTTGTTAAGGGGTAACTTTGGAAAAAAAGACAAAAATTTAAAAAAAAAATCCAAATGCCCAATTTTAACAATATTTGAATGCAGTTTTAATATTTCATAAAAACCATGATCAGAAGTGAAAGAATTTTGAAAATCGGTTGATTTTTGGAAAAGTTATGGCTGTTCAAAGTTTGCAAGGAACCCCTTTCATTGAAAATTCAAATTTTAAGTCATTTTTACACATTTTTGGCCATATTTTCTTAAATACTGCTCCAAATCGACTTCGGTAAAAAGTTTTAATCATATTTTGATGCCAGAAAACGATTGGGCACAAAAAAATTCGATTTCAAAACTTTCACATTTTTTCACTTTTTGTTAAGGGGTCAGTATGGAAAAAAGGACAAAAATGTAAAAAAAATTCAAATGCCCAATTTTAACAATATTTGAATGCAGTTATTATATTTCATAAAAACCATTATCAGAAGTGAAAGAATTTCGAAAATCGGTTGATTTTTGGAAAAGTTATGGCTGTTTAAAGTTTGCAAGGAACCCCTTTCATTGAAAATTCAAATTTTAAGCCATTTTTACACATTTTTGGCCATATTTTCTAAAATATTGCTCCAAATCGACTTCGGTAAAAAGTTTTAATCATATTTTGATGCCAGAAATCGACTGGACACAAAAAAATTCGATTTCAAAACTTTCACATTTTTTCACTTTTTGTTAAGGGGTCAGTATGGAAAAAAGGACAAAAATGTAAAAAAAATTCAAATGCCCAATTTTAACAATATTTGAATGCAGTTATTATATTTCATAAAAACCATTATCAGAAGTGAAAGAATTTCGAAAATCGGTTGATTTTTGGAAAAGTTATGGCTGTTTAAAGTTTGCAAGGAACCCCTTTCATTGAAAATTCAAATTTTAAGCCATTTTTACACATTTTTGGCCATATTTTCTAAAATATTGCTCCAAATCGACTTCGGTAAAAAGTTTTAATCATATTTTGATGCCAGAAATCGACTGGACACAAAAAAAATTCGATTTCAAAACTTTCACATTTTTTTACTTTTTGTTAAGGGGTCAGTATGGAAAAAAGGACAAAAATGTAAAAAAAATTCAAATGCCCAATTTTAACAATATTTGAATGCAGTTATTATATTTCATAAAAACCTTTATCAGAAGTGAAAGAATTTCGAAAATCGGTTGATTTTTGGAAAAGTTATGGTTGTTAAAAGTTTGCAAGGAACCCCTTTCATTGAAAATTCAAATTTAAAGCCATTTTTACACATTTTTGGCCATATTTTCTAAAATATTGCTCCAAATCGACTTCGGTAAAAAGTTTTAATCATATTTTGATGCCAGAAATCGACTGGACACAAAAAATTTCGATTTCAAAACTTTCACATTTTTTCACTTTTTGTTAAGGGGTCAGTATGGAAAAAGGACAAAAATGTGAAAAAAATTCAAATGCCCAAATTTAACAATATTTGAATGCAGTTTTAAAATTTCATAAAAACCATGATCAGAAGTGAATGAAATTTGAAAATCGGTTGATTTTTGGAAAAGTTATGGCTGTTTAAAGTTTGCAAGGAACCCCTTTCATTGAAAATTCAAATTTTAAGTCATTTTTACACATTTTTGGCCATATTTTCTAAAATATTGCTCCAAATAGACTTCGGTAAAAAGTTTTAATCATATTTTGAAGCCTGAAATCGATTGGGCATAAAAAATTTCGATTTCAAAACTTTCACATTTTTTGACTTTTTGTTAAGGGGTCAGTATGGAAAAAAGTACAAAAATGTGAAAAAAAATTCAAATGCCCAAATTTACCAATATTTGAATGCAGTTTTAAAATTTCATAAAAACCATGATCAGAAGTGAAAGAAATTCGAAAATCGGTTGATTTTTGGAAAAGTTATGGCTGTTTAAAATTTGCAAGGAACCCCTTTCATTGAAAATTCAAATTTTAAGTCAATTTTACACATTTTTGGCCATATTTTCTAAAATATTGCTCCAAGTCGACTTCGGTAAAAAATTTTATTCATATTTTGAAGCCTGAAATCGATTGGGCATAAAAAATTTCGATTTCAAAACTTTCACATTTTTTGACTTTTTGTTAAGGGGTCAGTATGGAAAAAAGTACAAAAATGTGAAAAAAAATTCAAATGCCCAAATTTACCAATATTTGAATGCAGTTTTAAAATTTCATAAAAACCATGATCAGAAGTGAAAGAAATTTGAAAATCGGTTGATTTTTGGAAAAGTTATGGCTGTTCAAAGTTTGCAAGGAACCCCTTTCATTGAATATTCAAATTTAAAGCCATTTTTACACATTTTTGGCCATATTTTCTAAAATATTGCTCCAAATCGACTTCGGTAAAAAGTTTTAATCATATTTTGATGCCAGAAATCGACTGGACACAAAAAATTTCGATTTCAAAACTTTCACATTTTTCCACTTTTTGTTAAGGGGTCAGTATGGAAAAAGGACAAAAATGTGAAAAAGATTCAAATGCCCAAATTAAACAATATTTGAATGCAGTTTTAAAATTTCATAAAAACCGTGATCAGAAGTGAAAGAAATTTTAAAATCGGTTGATTTTTGGAAAAGTTATGGCTGTTTAAAGTTTCCAAGGAACCCCTTTCATTGAAAATTCAAATTTTAAGTCATTTTTACACATTTTTGGCCATATTTTCAAAAATATTGCTCCAAATCGACTTCGGTAAAAAGTTTTAATCATATTTTGATGCCAGAAATCGATTGGGCACAAAAAAATATGGTTTCAAAACATTCACATTTTTTGACTATTTGTAAAGGGGTTAATATGGAAAAAGAGTAATAAATAAATGAAAATTAATAACTTCCAACAAAAATCATTGAAAACCTAAACAAGTTTTGAAAATCGGCTGATTAAATTAATCAAAGTATAATTTTACCAATATTTTGAATAAGTTTTTCCCTCTGTTTAGCATATTTTTTAAAATACATCTCCAAATAGACTCATGATTTCGCCGTCATTACTCCTACTAATGATGAGATTTCAATTTGGTTATCATAACAAAATTAATGTAGGTTTGTGCTACGCTCATATGGAATATCCGGACTACAGCATTATATACGTCATCATATCAAATTGGCCAAAAGATTTGAGGAGCTTGTGCTCAAAGATAAACGATTCGAGATTTGTAATCAAGTCAAGGTGAGTTACATTTAATGATTTAACCGTAATCAATCATACGACGAGTTCAAAGCACTTTTTTTTCAAATTGTATAAACAAAAGATCGATACAGAAAAAAAAATATAATGTTTGGTACATTTTTATAGCCCCAAAGTATGTGGGTGGCTGTGTGTGTTACGGCGGTGTGTGTAAAACCCATTGTTGTGATGCTTGTTAAAGATTTATCAAATGTTTGCGTATGAAAATTTGTTTTTGGCTGACGCAAAACGCCAAGTCCAAGTGTCTAACATTGACTTTGACTTGAAAACACCAAAATCTAAATCAAATTATGAAATAACGTCTTGGATTGCTCCAATCCGTATATCGAACAGTATATATAGTATATATATATATATATGAAGCGAAGGCGAACGTGCGAATTGGCATGCCAAAAGCTGACAGAAAGTGACGCGAAACTAACTGCAAAAATATTTTTGGTAATTGAAGTATTTTGGCATAATTGCCATATATTCAAAGAAAAAGCCAAAGCAAAAAAGAAAAACTCGCTTAAAAGCAATAACAATAATCATAAATGGGGATATAACAACAATGAATATGATTCATAAAATCTACTCTTTATTGAGGGCCACCAGTTGCTCTTTCAAGTCAAATTCAATTGGCATTTATGGAGTACAGAAGTTGTTGGGAGAGTAACAGAAGAGCGATAGAGGGGGGGCTGAAGAGGGAAGTGTGTATGTTTAAGGTAGCGGGGAAAACAATGCATATTTATATAATTAATAAACTGTTATGCAAAGAGTGAGGAATTTCTATCAATATTATTCAATTATAATTTTTCCACTAAACTGCTCACGCTGCGTATACTTGATTTCCTTTGTGTTGGCTTAAAAGACTGAATTTCGATAAAAAGAAATTATAATAATTATTAATAATTCAATATTTACAACATGTAAACATAATACTATCTTTTTTCATTAAATTTCTGTCTATTTCTTCCAATATCTCAGTTGGAAATTGCGTATACGCAAGATTTCTTTAATATATTAACAAATACTTAAATAAACATTTTATTATTTTAACAAATTAATTTATTAGAAATAAAATACAATTTACTGCAAAATCTACTATGGTATTTATATTTCTCATACATTTCTTTGAATATTCTACAACTTACTAAAAAATTTACTCATATGGCGTATACGCAATTTTTTAAGTAGTTAAAAAATCAACTTAAAATCAAATAAAAAATTTTTTAAAATATAAATACTACATATATTCTTTTACTCAACCCCCGGCAGCTTGGCTTAGTTTGCTTTCGCCTCAAGGGCACCGACAAGCTCAACGAGAAGCTGCTCAGCACCATCAATGAGTCTGGGAAGCTGCACATGGTGCCCGCCAGCGTGAATGAAAGGTACATCATACGCTTCTGTCCGGTGGCACAGAATGCGACAGCCGAGGACATCGACTACGCCTGGGACACTATTGTGGACTTTGCCAATGAGCTGCTGGAGAAGGAGCAGCACGACGAGATCACGGAGATTATCAATCGCAAGAAACAGGACACTTTGGCACAGAAACGATCCTTCTTTGTGCGCATGGTCAGTGATCCGAAGATCTACAATCCGGCCATCAATAAGGCGGGCACACCGAAGCTATCGATGGAGCTGCCCTCGCCAGTTGTGAGTCGAGGCAGTGCCCCCATAATACGCACACAGAGCTCTGTGGACCACAACTCATGGATATCCTGGCCATTGGCCTTCCTATTCTATGGTAACAACGAGGACAAAGGCAACAATTGTTCGCTGCGGTTCGTCGAAGATAATATGTATATAACTTTCTACTAATTTGGATATTTACTATTTTTTAGATTCCGTCATTTGGATACCAATGTGCGTCCCACTTCATCTTCACGACGTAACTCTGGTGCAGGATCATCACCTTCCCCGGAGAATGAACTGGGATTTGTGAATGTGCCACAGCAACAACAAATACAACAACAACAACAACAGCAGCAGCAACAACAGCAATCTCCAAGAAAATCACCCATGGTATTACGAAAATTATCCTCCGCTCGGGATAATCAAAATTAAAGCTTTAACACAAAAAAAAAAATGTTACCAAAAATTTAAAACATATTTCAAAAACGCGCTCTAATATGTTAGTTGAATTCTAGACCAATTTACAGTACCATAAAGAAAGTATATTATATTTAACTAATTCTCTAAAACAATGTATCTAAAAATCATCATAAAAACTATAATTATCTTTGAAAATAAGAATTTGATTTTTAAGTTAATTTTCTCTCTGCTTTTAATGACCAGAAACAGACTATTTATGAACTTATAATAAATAACAAATTATGCAATGTTTAAATGGTTATTTAAATAATTATGATATGGGGAAATTTATTAAAAAAAAAATATGAAAAACTTAAAAAAATATAATATTAATTTATAAAATACTGCAAATTTTTACATTTTGAGATTTTAATATATTAAAAATGGTACGATTTTCAGAATTTCTCGAAAATATCAGAAAATAGAACTTATCCAACTTGTTTCTATAGATTTTTCACTTTTCAATTTTATAATAGTTTCTGTTGCATGAATTGTAGGTTAATTTTAGCAAAGATGATGACAAATTCATGCTAAAACAGATTACCAAATGCCTAACTTATCCCCAAGATTTATGTCTTCCTTTTGTTTGCATGCCTCTCTTTTCAGCTCACATTCTCTTTCTCTATCTCCACTCTCTTTGCTGAGGCAATTGCGATATATTCGGCACACACAACTGACCACAATTATGGCCAAGTTAGTACAGAAAGACCTAGGCCAGACGTGGTACAGTAAACAAATCATAATTCTTTGCCTGATGCCATAACCGTGACGTACTTTGCCATGAGCAAATCTACCAAATAGACCATGAATCAGACTTCCAACTTTCAACACAAATTCATATACTTCATAGAACTAAAAGCAATAATTATAATAAATTCCAAATAGTTTTCTACTTCGGTTGCAATGGATATTTCATTGACTGCTGCTTCTTCACAAATTTGCTAATTAGATTATCCATATATTTATCCTGGGCACTGGTTGAGATCGTTTCCAGTTTCTTATTGTTTATATCCCAGTTTAGACATTGTGGTGCCTCAATCTCGATTTCAGTTGACGACGGTTTCGGGTCACTGCAAATGACGTGAGGTCTAACGGTTTTATCACGATGTAAACTATACGTACGTACTTAAGGACTTTGGGGAAACATATTCAGACTTTGTTTCCAGAGAGTTCAGCATAACTGAACTTCCAGAGGAACCTGCTGCTGTTTGAGGTTTTGTCTTTTCCAAAAGCTGTAGTAAATAGTTAATGGAGTTGGGCTTAACCTCAGGTTCTGTTTTCGCGGAAGGTTGCGAACCTCGCTTCACCTTCTTACATATGTTCACTTCTTGGTCTTCGTGCTCAACCCGCTCCAAGCGCTTCATTAGTGCATCCAAGCTGGGCTTGATCTTTGAAGTATCCTCATAATCTTTAGGTAAGTAACCAAGTTGCCGCAAATATACTATGGGTGATTCCCAGCTCTTGATCAATTCCTGCACAATTCCATTATAATTATTATGCAAACCCAATTTATCAGCATGATAGTCCCGAAGACCTAAAGCAAAAAACTGCGAACCCAAACAACTGAAGATCAATAGGCTAAGTAAGAGAAGTTTAGAGAAAGACCTTTAGAATGTAATCTTAACTCATTTTACCTGCTAAGCAAAGACATGTCGTCACTTTAGATTCTTAATGAATATATAATATAGTCTAATGAAGTCTAAAATTGATTTATAGAGCAAAGCTCACAATTGTCATGCTCCCAAATTAACATCCAATTCCAAAATATTGTAATCTGATCCAACTACAAATGGGTTTCCAGTGAATAGCGGCCCACTCTTTATTTTTAGCTGATTTAATTAAGTCACGAGTTTCAACAAAACACGCAACAAGCTCATAAAAGCTCGAAATCAAAATTACAACAACAAAAATATAATAAAATAAAACAAAATTCATTTAAAAAACCCTAAACAAATCATAAAATTGACAGCTGACGAGCGAATCCGTAACAATTAATTAGCATAAAAAAAAATTTATTGTTAACTCCAAATGCCAAAGCTCTGATTTGGCAAAATCTCAAGAATAAATATGAAAGAGAATACCTTAAAAAAAAAGTATATAGAGAGGAGGGAAGAATGCGATGGCATAAGTGTGTTAGGATTGTTGTCAAGCGCGTTGACAATGACGAAAGCAGAATCTCAACACAAGCCAAAAAAAAAATATAAAAAAAATCAAAATTAATTCAAAAAAATATTTTGAAAATGATGATTATGAAGATGAGTATGTATTTCGATATATTGGGTTATTTCTGTGCGCTTTGGTGGTTGGTCGTGCCAACTACAACAAATCTGATAATTAATGAGATGAGATCGCTGCAAGTCTTTGGCATGAGTTGGTGCCAGGCCCAGACATATAGACATAGACATGAAGCCAGAGCCAGGCACGTAGCAGGCGGATGGACGACGACTACATATACATATGTATGTATATATGATGTTGGCCCTCGAGCAATCATTTTGAAGTGTGACCGCGTAAACTGAATACGAGTTTTGGTTTTATTTTTAGAAGTATTTTTAGCCAAACGACGTCATTCCAGTTGCCAGTATGAATGAAAGTTTGCCATGTGTGCAAAGTGCGAAGCCGACAAAAGCAGATCATCATCGTTGGGCTTCAAGTTAACATAGCAATAATGTCAAGTCATTCTCCACCCATACCCATAACCTGCCAGAGACTTTGCTCCACAAGTCCAAAAAGGCGCGTGCGCCGCTGCCATGAATCAGCTCACAACTTTGTATGATTGATTTATTTTGAGGCGGAGGTGGCTTTAACTACATATGATGTGATATATTGAACTCTGATTTACAGGGAATTCATTATGTAAGCACTAATCATTCAGAAAAAACTCTGTTCACTATGTAAACACTTAGCATCTTGCCAGAACTTGGGCAATTAGCGTTTAGAGCACACAATGCATGGCATTCATTGATTTAATCTATCGTATATTCACACCCACTCTATACTATAACTAGCATATAATTTATTTCAACCAAGTGGCAACTACGTCACAGTGTTGCCACACAGTTCACATTTTTCATATGTCCCTCGAGAAAAAAAGTATCAGTCATCTAGTTAAACATTTTTGGCCAAATATTATATTATTTGCACAATTATTTGCCACATTTGAAACATGTGCCAACAAGTAAATCCCCTTGACGAAAGTGAGCCCAAAAAAAAGGCAAAGAAAACACGTCGAAAAGACAGCACATAAACCAATACCAACAGCCTATGCTCTCAGGTTTTAGCCAGTTTCTGCTAATTGTCTACTACCTTTTCAAGCCACATTCTTTCAAATAGTTCGCCGCAAAAATTCCCCCAAAAAGAAGATCCAGAAAAAAGAATCACTTGAGAGAGTAGGGAACTCTACTCAGGAGCATTGCTGAAAATAATGATGTATCATTTAAATTCTAATAAGTAATCATGAGATCAACAAAAAACTAAAAGTAATGGAATTATCAATTAAATGAAAGATCAACAAAGATAAAAACAGGAATGGAGCGGAATGAAGCGGAAAATATAATGGATAATCATGCAATTATATTAAGCTGGCAATTAAAATATATTTTTTCAAATACATGCAATATTCTAACTGAATTTTGATAGAATTGAATATTTGCTAACCTACCTCAACCTTTTCTTTACTAACCATGTTTTTACCAATTTTTTTAAATAATTTTGATATGTATTTATGAAGATTATAACTAGATTAAAGCTGTATTCTAACCTTTCCCAATTCACAACTTTTATAGATCTCCAACTGAAACTGATTCATTTACAGAAATAACTAACTGGGCTTATCCAGATCCGCTGCTAACTTAATACTGAGAATACTAAGGGGCTCGACTCTAAATGACCCCGTACAACTTTTTTGTACAAGTTTAACAAACGTAACGAACTAAATATATCACAAGTGAAGCTCTGTGTTTATCTATTGAATCATTAAAGGAAATGGGAACAGCTGCCGTGCTTTAAAATAAAAACTTCCCCATTTACATCCATTCACAGTTTCCTTTCGATATATGCTTAAACAATTAGCATTGATTCATCTATAGGAAAGATACGAGACTTTCCCAACTACACAAAACGTAAACATACATAGAAATTAACCAATTAAATTTGTATTCGCATGTAATGTGCTATTAATAAAGACTCGATTAACAATCACAATCACGAAAAACTTCACATTCGAACTATATAATTATGGCAAATAAATAGGGAATTTTTTGCAACCATACCGTTTTTTTTTTTTCAATTTTTTTTAATTTTTTGCAAACTAACCGAAAGCAGCCCACACACAACAAAAGGCGGGCGAAACAGTGGCTTGAGGCGAAAGAGCGGCGAAATGACAGCGAAACGGGCAAATTGGCAACATTTGCGGATTTCCCAGAGAACAGCGGGCCAATGACGACGACCCGACGTCAAGCACAGCAAGTAACACGAAAGAAGACCGAACGAAGACAATAATCACGAGACAATTCACACAACAGGTGCGCACGAAGATCAAGCGACAGAGAGAGAGGCGAAAATACTCGCAAATAAAAAAATTGGAGAGCGTGCAAAGCACGGGAGAGAACGCGCTGCTCCGTCCGTTCGCTCACATAAAAACGAATGCAGCCACAAAGTTCGAGTCATTCGCGCAAAGGAAGCTGCAACGAGCACACATACGCAACGTGGATTAGATTATAAAACGGATACTTAAAAAGTGTGAAAATTATAATAATCAACTATCTAACAAAGTGTGATAAACAAGCAAGGCATTAAAAAAGCAACAATAAAAACGAAGAAAACGAACAACATTGTTAACAAGGTGCTAAAATCAAGTGTCAAATCAATTATTGTATAA
This sequence comes from Drosophila quadrilineata, assembly GCA_018150725.1. Lineage (NCBI taxonomy): Eukaryota > Metazoa > Arthropoda > Insecta > Diptera > Drosophilidae > Drosophila > Drosophila quadrilineata. The sequence continues at coordinate 2,236,778 of JAECWN010000407.1, forward strand.
TAAATAAGCAAAAGAAATACAAAATGAATGTGGAAGAGTTTCGTAAATATGGCAAAGAAGTTATCGATTACATATGCGAGTATGGCAGCAATATCGAGGAACGCGATGTGGCGCCCACATTGAATCCCGGATATTTGAAAAAACTACTGCCAGGTATGTCAAAAGCAAACCCCACATGTGGGGGAATATATGTTAAGAAGTGCAATGAAAAACTATAAATAAAATATATACATATATAGAAAATTCCATTGCATTTTGTGAATGAAGCACAAAAAAAAAAAATTATAAAATTCTGTTACAAAAATAGTACAGCAAGTTATTATTTGTTTATGATTTTTGCTCAAATATTTTCAAATACTCTGATCTACTGTAAACATCAATTAGTTAAAGGCAGCTAAACAAAAGCAAAAAAAAAATATATGTATATATGAGAAAATAAATACATCACTTAACACTAAAATACAAGGAGGTAGTCGTACGTGAAAAATACACAAATAAAATTTCAATAACTTAAAAAGCAAAAAAAAAAAAAAAAAAAGCATCGATCTCGAAAGTCCACTTCACAATTGCTCTCGTACAATTGTGGGATTCATGTTGACTAATTGTTTTCGCGTTAAGTGTGTGCAAATAATATGGATACAAGATGTTGGGACTGGACTCCACGTAAATCCCACGTACATATAGTAAAAAAATATATAAAAAAAATTTTATTTTTTTTTAAATCTCTTTTACTTTAATTATGGCGTGGGTTTGTTGAAGTTGAGTTCGCCCAAGTTTTCCAAAGAAATCACTATATTTTCGAATGAATTTCGAGCGAATTGCGCACAGTTTTTAGCTAAATATTTATAACTAAATTGAATATCACAATGTATCGCATCATCCATCTCACTCTTTGGCTAACTATGGCTGAACTAAACAAATCAATTAATTATGCCAAAACACACACACACACATACACATACAACTAGACACCTTCAGGTATCTTAACTTGATAAAGAGCGGGAGATACGTCTTCACAAGCAATGCCAAAAATAACAAAAATAATGAGAGGAAAAAAAAGAAATATTTGTATATGAAAATTTGTACCATAAATATTGAATCAGCGAAATCAGCAAAAACTTTTATAGGCGCTAAAAGATATATCTAGTGGCGATCTACCATACCATATATAATTTGTAGCCAGGGCCAAACTAACTAGTTGCCTGATCTCTATATTGTTTATCTTATAGCGGACGCACCCCAATCCCCCGAATCGTTTAAAGATGTGCTGGAGGACTTTGAGCAAAAGATAATGCCGGGCGTTGTCCATTGGAATCATCCGAAATTCTTTGCCTACTTCCCATCGGGCAACTCATTCCCCTCCGTTCTAGGTGATATGCTGAGCAGTGCCATCGGTTCCATTGGCTTCAGCTGGGCAAGTTGTCCGGCTGCCGCTGAACTCGAGACGATTGTGATGAACTGGTATGCGAAGGCCTTGGGTCTGCCCAAGGCATTCATATCGGATGCACCCGGCAGCACGGGGGGTGGCGCCTTGCAAGGCTCCGCCTCGGAGTGTGCCCTCGTCTCGCTGATCACGGCACGTGCCCGCGCCATTAGCGAACTGAAGGGTCAGACCACAGTCCATGACAGCGTCTTTCTGCCCAACCTGATTGCCTATGCCAGCCGGGAGGCGCACTCCAGCATCGAGAAGGCCACCAAGATGGCGCTGGTGAAGCTGCGCATCATTGATGCCGATGAGCATGGCAGGATGCGTGTGGATCTGCTGAAGCAGGCCATCCAGAATGATGTTAATGCGGGACTGACACCGTTCTTTGTGGTCGCCACTGTGGGCACAACAGGTGGCTGTGCCTTCGATGACATCTCCGAGATTGGCAAGGTTTGCCGGGAGGTGCCCAGCATCTGGTTGCATGTGGATGGCGCCTATGCCGGCAATTCCTTTATACTGCCCGAGATGCGTGTATTCTCCGCTGGTCTGGAGTATGCCGACTCATTCAATACGAATCCCAACAAACTGCTCCTGACCAACTTTGATGCATCCGCATTGTGGGTACGGGACGTGATGACCCTGAAAAGTGCCCTGAATGTGAATCCGCTTTATCTGCGGCATGAGCATCTCAATGGCGTCGACTACAGACACTATGGCATCCCATTGAGTCGTCGATTCCGTGCTCTCAAGCTGTGGTTTGTATTCCGCACATATGGCGTGAAGGGACTCCAGGAGTACATACGCAACCACATGGTGCTGGCCAAGAAATTCGAGATGTTAGTGCGCAAAGATGAACGTTTCGAGGTTCGCAATGATGTCCATCTGGGATTGGTGTGCTTCCGTATGCGGTGAGTTTCCACTTCAACATATGATTTCCCCACAATTCCTACAATGTTATGTCCTTGTCCTTCCGCTTGCAGCACTGGAGATGAACCCAATCATCAGTTGCTGGCACAGATCAATCACTCTGGCAAGATGCATATGACGCCGGCCAAGTTCAATGGACGTTATGTTATACGATTCTGTGTCACCTACGAACACGCCACCGAGAAGGATATCCTAGATGCCTGGAGTCAGATCAAGGCCTTCGCCGAGGACATCCTGCGGGACACTCAACTGGAGGCGAACTCCGTGCCAACAACACCCGAAACGGAGCGCACTTCATCAGAACCTGCCGCGGTGACGGGCAAACCTCCAATCAAGAAGAAGCTGACGAGAACGAAATCTCTGCGCTTCTCCTTCACCCGCAGCATATCACGGGAACAATTCCAGAGCCAAAGCGAGCATCTTATGGATGGGTGTACGCCCATATTGGTGGTGGATCCCAAGACGATTCAACAGAATTTCCAGCAGGCAACGGAAGATAATGCCAGCAACAACAACAACAACAACAATAATTGCACAACGAAACTGAAGGATATCTCAGATGTGGATACGGATGAGGCGAGCAATTAAAAAGCTCCTTCGCACAAAAGTAGGGGGAGGGTGGATCCCACCCTATGAATGATATGATAGTATTATGTAATGATTTTGACCTGAAGAGAGGCCTGTACCTAATTAAGCGGAAATCTGAGTATATTCAGCGACCAAGAGGGAGAAAAAGTATTTATATAGTTTATAAGTTGCGCTGCTGAATTTGTTTTAATTTATTGTCGGGTTCCTATTACCACATTTACGAAGTATGCATATTTGTAGTTAAAGCTCATGAACAAAGCTCACACAATTATTTATGAACATAAACATTTACTTAGCATTTGATATGCACATTCTTAAACATTTTAAATATAAATATACAAATAATCGGAATTTTTCATTGGCTCACGTTCAATTTGAATTTGGCGCGATTTTTACAGGTGCACAACTTAACGAAGCTTCGTTCCTTCGTGCGCAGGGGTGGGGGAACTCAATTGTCAGACTTCATTGCAATTGGCTTTTTGTGTAATTATAATTTGCATAACAAACATAAACAAAAGGAATGTAAACACTTAGACGCGGGGCTTTTATAATAAATCGCAATTTGCATCTCTATCTTCCAGCCACCGTAAGAATAATTAAAGCAAACAAAACACACTTACCGTACCAAGTAGCCGCCACAAAACAAATAAGAGTCACGCTAGGCTTAATGAAGACAGCAAATAGTCATTAATCACTATGTAACACGCCCACTGCCTAATTTATCTTAATTAAATCGTTCACCAATAGGCAACTTTGTTAAACAAAACAGATATTTACACTCCGCGATTTAACACATGTGTGTGGCACAGCTGTAACACTACTACGATAGCCGGTCGTCACTATCGATAAGTAGGGCTGAGCTGCATTGCGATGTTATCGATGACAATCTTGTTATCGCTGCAAAACGTAAACAAAACACAACCGGCGGCGGGTAAACGTTTGCATTTCATTTGTTTTATTTGTTTTAATCAATAAAAATGCCAAACTGGAATCAAATACAATCGCAACTGCGCAGCTCCAACAATCCAGTAGTGTTCCTGGACATTGCTGTGGGCACAACTGTAAGTAAAAGAATGATAAGCATTGAATTTAGTTTGTAACGTGGTTTGTTGTCATTTTGCATAGGAAATTGGACGCATGATTTTTGAGCTATTTGCGGACACTGTGCCCCGAACTGCGGAGAACTTTCGGCAATTCTGCACAGGTGAATATCGTCCGGATGGTGTACCCATAGGATATAAGGGGGCCAGCTTCCACAGAGTCATCAAGGACTTCATGATACAGGGCGGAGATTTCGTGCAGGGCGACGGCACGGGCGTCACTAGCATCTATGGCAACACATTTAGCGATGAAAACTTTACGCTCAAACACGACTCCCCAGGATTGTTGGCCATGGCCAACAGTGGACGGGATACCAATGGCTGTCAGTTCTTCATAACCTGTGCGAGGTGCAATTTCTTGGACGGCAAGCATGTGGTCTTTGGCAGAGTACTGGATGGTCTGCTAATCATGCGCAAGATTGAGAATGTCCCGACAGGACCCAACAATAAACCCAAGCTGCCCGTAACAATATCCCAATGTGGACAAATGTAGCATAAATAAGTTGTATAATAAACTGACCACCTAATTAAATATTGAATCTATATATATATATGTATATATCATGACTAATAGTATTAAATGTCCTTGTTGAAGTAGGGATAAGCCTCTGCCAAAGCTTTCTCCTTGCGCAGCGTCTGACAATCTTCGATCATGAAGCTGAAAGGACAAAGGATTAGCAGCATTTCTTAAAGCATATATATTTTTTGGAACCCACTCGTAGTATAGCGTCACTAGTGGCACCGTGGCAAGATGCCACAGCGAATGTGCATCCAGTACCCATAGTATGGGCGGAAAATCGAGCAGCTCCAGGCTCATGGCCAAGGCGAACAGCACATAGAATCTCAAAATTCGTCTAAAATAGGGACGCCTGTGTCGCACCCTATGACACCAGATGAACCAACCCACCGCGGAGAGCACTCCCGTGCCAATATTCACTTTCATGTTCATGGAATAGTTGAACTTGCCCACGGTCAGATAGGCAAAGTAGTTCACATACAGCGAGACGAAGGCCAGGCTGATGACGCTCCTCAGGAACAACGAATAGCGATGCAACATCCTCATCAACATACAGTACAGTGTGCACAACACAATGGAGTAGGCGAAGGCATAATCCAAGAGCTCCGTCAGCGGGAAATCCCGCGTATGAAAGATCGCTGACCAGACCCAACCATTCAGGCAAGTCTGAAATGGGGAGAATATTTAGAGACAATAAATGTATAAAAATTATGTATAAAATATACATTTTTTTAAATTCATATACATAAATGTATATAGCATATAATATAAAAATCTGATAAATAAAAAAAATAATATAAAAAAAAAATAATTAATAATAATGTACACATAACAATAAAAATATATAAAACCTTATCTGTATAATTTATAAAAAATAATTACATGAATAATAAAACAATATAAAAAATATTTAAAACAATATTAAAAATATATGAATAAAAATGTAAAATAATCAAAAGCAAAAAAAAATAATAATATCATACCACGCCAAAGATGTGCGCTAACTTATAGCACGGACTGTCGGAGCGCACTTCACGTCGAAATTTACGTAGTTGACGTAAGTGCATTACGAAATTTAGCACAGAGAATATAACTGAGGCGGGCTCCTGCATGCCAAACAGTCTCAGGAACGGCCACTTCCCATAGAACTGAGGTATGGGCCAACCACGTTCCAGGAAGGCGAACACTGTGCGCCACATGCAGCCATAGGAGCACTCGTCGGCGCAGCTCCAGCCGAAGATGCGATCGAATATCGTTTGGCCATAGAAGCTAATGGCCTGCTCCTGGATCTCCAGGCCATCTGAAATGAATGCACTCTCAATGAAATGTTTAATTAGCAATTTATTTAAATGCTTACCGGCTGAACAGTTTGTGCGTTCGCAATTCTGCCGACAGTTGTGAAAAAATTGTGTCCGATCCCCGTTGGATGCAGTTGCCAGCTGGAGAACGCTGCTGACGATAAGCAGGCATATTGCACATAGTCTAAGCATTATTATGAATTTTGTCTAATTAATTTAACTTATTAAAATACACTTAAATTTGGAAATTACTAAATTGTCGCATTTTGTAAACAAAATCACGGCACTGTTATTGATTTATCTCTGATTAGGGCTGTCAAGCAGCATGCTGCAAATGCCTACATTATGTACCACCTATCACTTAATAATTATAATATGACAAACAAAAATTTGCACTGATTAAGTCATAATATTGTAATTGTAACGTATTGCTCATTTATTTATGGGCGTTTGTTTATGAGTTGATTTTTAATTGATTTGTTTACAAAAGTGCCACAACCCTTTGAACAGTCTGGCAACCTTCAACAGCTGACAGAACAATAAACTGTCTATCGTTTATCGACATGTTTATGCTGCACTTTATGCTATGATTTAACATATGTACATATGTTATGTGATTAAAGGCAATGCTTTAGAATTGTCGATAATATTTGGCTTAAATTTGTCTAAAGTAGAGATATTAAATATGTATGACAATATTATAGGTTAATTTTGTGGCAATATACTAAATAGTATGTCTAAATATTAGCTAGTTTCTGCTTATCATGATGACAAGTGTACACCGTGTGAACCTAACTACAGTGCTGCTTCTTCTTCATTAAAGTTGTGTTTGTGTTTGCCTTTTGCAGTGCGCTGAGTGTGAGTCGGAGTGGTATGAAAAAAACGTAAATTTATGGAAAATAACATATGAAAACTGCTAAATACAGCAATACAATGAATTATTAATAATCCCACAGCTGTAATAATAATGTAATCACTTAAGTACTCACTGCAAATCCAACGAAAAGAAACAACAACGGCTATAATCGTCCTCCTAGTGCAATATACATATGTAATTTCCAAGAAAAACTCAAACTAAACGACTTAATAATCATGTGCAATTCTAAGAAATTCCATTTATTAGTGCCATCGAAACCGAATATAGTTTTGGTTGCACCATTTTATATTTAGAATATGACAAAGTAGTGTAATAAAGTGTTCGTCGAGTGAAAAAACGGAGGGAAGGCTCGAAACAGTGTGACCAGATTACGTGATCTGCATGTCCGAGTATCTGGCATTGGATGCCACCAAAGGCAGCCACACTGTGAGAATCCCACAAATCGAACAGCAACAGCACCAGCAGCGAGAAGCTATCGGTTCCATCAGCCGCAAATCGCAGGCCATTAAGGTATAGATGCCTCTAGGTCATGTCCCACTACATAACTAATCTCAATCCTCTGCAGTTACAGCGTGAGCCCTTGGTATTCTTCATTATGCGTCTGAATCTGAAGGCAGCTCTTATGCTGCTCATTGTGGCTGTCATGGTCATCACCTTGGGCATCTATATGCGCTGTGCCGCCTTCAGTTTCTCGCCGGATTTCGTGCGTCAGCTGAGCCGCCGGCAAACCTCTGATGCCGTTGCCAGCTCTGTGCCGGGCCAGGAACAGCTGTCGGTGCTACAGGACATCGAGTGTGCCATCAATCAGGAGTACAGCATACACTGTAAGCGGGATGAGAACGCCAATGAGGTGTATGTTCCATTCTCCTTCCTGCGGCAATACTTCGATGTCAGTGGCGCTGTAAGCACGAGCGGCACAGGCAACAATCCGCCTGCCAAATTCAATTGGATGCATAGCAATGCCAAGGTGAATCTGCCCAAGGGCAAATACGATCCTCGTGGCGTATTCATGTACTTCGAGAACTACAATGTGGAGGTGCGGGATCGGGTGAAGTGCATCAGTGCCGCCGAGGGTGTCCCAGTGAGCACACAGTGGGAGAAGCGTGGCTACTTCTATCCCACGCAGATAGCACAATTTGCGCTGGCCCATTACAGCAAGAATCTGACGGATCCAGCGCCCCGAGTACACATCCTGGAGGATGCCGATGGCAATCAAATGGACTGGACGACGCCCAAGACCAGCAACATGACACGCATCTGGCATCCCAAGTTCAACACAAGCGTTGTCCAGTTCGAGACGACCATTGGCTACGAGAGCGCCATCAGCATTCCGCTGAATCAGACCCAGGATCTGGTGTTGAGCGTGGATCTGTTGCTGGTGACCAACAGCAGCAGCCTCATGGTCAGCGTCATCAATCATGGTACCAAGCAGACCTACCACTTACACTACATTGCCGCCGAATTGCTGCTCAGTGTCCAGGAGTCCAACATCTACTATGGATTGGGTAGTGGTGCCCTCAACAAGTGGCGTCACATCACCCGGGATCTGCATATCGATGTGCAGAAGGGTATCGTCATGGGTGATAAGCGGTCCCCGTTGAAGGTGCGTCGCACGGATCTGGAGGTGGTGTCCATTGCCTTCCTTGGCATTGGCTTCTATGACAACATCACCCTCTCGACAAGCGACCATCTGGCGCAGTTCTATGACGCCGCCGAGTGGTTTGTCCACAATCAGGATACCAAGACGGGCGGCTGGACGAATCCCGTGCGTCGCAGTCTGAATGGATTTGCGGAGCTGCGTCCGGGCTGGATATCGGCCATGGGTCAGGGACATGCCATCTCAGTGCTGGCACGTGCCTATTGGCATTCTGGCGGAGATCAGCGTTATCTGAAGGCAGCTTCGCTGGGACTCCAGCCCTATCGCATCTACTCACGGGATGGCGGAGTCCTGGCGCAGTTTATGGACAAATATTATTGGTAAGTTAAAGAACATCTTTGTATAGTAGAGTACTTGGAGTTATCTTTGGGTTATTTGTAGGTATGAGGAGTATCCTACCACGCCGCCATCCTTTGTGCTCAATGGTTTCATCTACTCGCTGCTGGGACTCTACGATCTGAACAGCACAGCGCCGGCTAAGATTGCTCGAGAAGCTGGAAAACTGTTTGCCCAGGGCATGTATTCGCTGAAGAAGATGCTGCTGCTGTATGATACGGGCTCCGGCACCAGCTACGATCTGCGTCACTTGAGCTTGGGCATCTCACCGAATCTGGCGCGCTGGGATTACCATGCGACGCATGTGAATCAGCTGCTACTGCTGGCCACCATCGATAGCGATCCGCTGATCGCTCAGACCGCGGAACGCTGGAAGGGATACATGTTTGGCAAGCGGGCCAAACACAACTGAGAACGCAGGAAGCTGGCGGCTGTGGCTGCGGCTGCATCCTGGCAGCAGTCACGGCCACATCGCCTGCTCCACATGCCCGACAAGTGATATTTTTAAATCCGTTTGTTTTTGAAACCATTTGAAATGGTTTTTTTTTTCGCGAAACGAATTTTTCCGTTTAAGTGTTTAAGTTTCGTCCACAAAATGTGCTTAACTCGGTTTTATATTTACGACTATTCTTGAGTTAGGATTAGGGTTTAAGGATCTGTACCTAGTAGCTTCATCGTGTATACCTACTATTTGCATAATCAAACTATTAGCTGACTATATATACATATATAACCATTTGTTAAATCGTATATATTTAATCGTATTTAGCATAGCATCAATTGAATCCTTAAGTAGTTTTTGCACGCGTATCTTTCACTGGACAATATCAAACGAATTATGAGATAAACCTTAAGATATAGATAATATATCTCTTTTAAAACGTGAGTTGTAGCTTAAAAAATACCGTAGTTTCTTAGCTTCGATGCGATGGGGTATTTCCAACTATTAAAGTATATGTAGAGAGTAAAAAATTAAAACTTTTTTTACGGCGCTTAACTAGGTAGAGTTCGTTACATGTCACGCCCCCTCTTGCCCCGTTAGTAATGCTCCCCCTGTATAAAGTAATTGTAGAGAGCTTAACTATAGAAAGGAAAAAAAAATCACTCGATTTATTATACTAGTTTGTAACTGTTAGATCTATAGATATATACACTCACACAGACACTGAAGTGGGAACAGTTTTTCCACTGATCCACACTCGACTGGGAATACTTCTCCCACTGTTCCACACTCGACTGGGAATACTTCTCCCACTGTTCCACAATCGGCTGGGAACACTTCTCCCACTGTTCCACATTCAGCTGGGAATACTTCTCCCACTGTTCCACACTCGACTGGGAACACTCACTCACTCTGTTCCCACTGCATAAACTGCCCAAGCGATGAACACTTACCAGATTTATATGTCTGTTAAGTTGAATTAACCTATTATTAATTTTGATTTAATTTTCAGTTTTAATTACTTAAAGTTTCATCGCAGTTTCTTTCTCAAAACGATGCCATTCCATAGTAATTTAATTTAATTTAAAATTCACTCATAAATAACCGAAAAATGTTGTCAATTAAGTAATTGATTAATGAATGTGTCGCAAATCATTATTAACATATCTTGTGTCCCTTAATAACAATTTAACGAGACTGTTAACAACAAATTCGCATGCGAATAACTTTCGAATTTTGTTTTAAAATGTTTTGAACTCGAAAAATGTTTTTGAATTTTAACATGTACTTATATAAATCGTATATATGCATATACATATATATCATGTTCTTGTGTTATCAAATTTATTTACAAATTACTTCATTGTTGTAACAAAAATATATATATATATGAACAAATAGATATATATAATGAACAGACAGATTTTAATTTATTTTTAACCTAAACCTATTTTAGTCCTGGGAATTCGTCCGACTGTCAAGATCTCTTCGACTTTAGCACGTGGGAACGTATGGAGGGCGGGCCACTGCGTCGTCTCACCTCCTCGATGAAGGCATTCTCCATCTGATCACAGATCAGATCGAAGAATATATTTGCTATGTTGCTATGCAGCAGAGATTTGAACCCAAAGGCGACTTTGAAGTCCAGCACACAGGAATTGGGTATATCCTTGAGACCAGGACTGAAGCGCCATTCGTTCAGGAGGTAGTTGAATAGACGGCCATCATGGCACTCCGACTTGACCAGACTGTGGGGCAGTAGCGTCACACGGGATGTGTAAGCCTCGTTCAGCGGTGGGAAGCCCACGATCAGATCCGCCTTGAAGCCATCGCTAAACCGGCTATGGACATGGGATCGCTTGACGTAGGGCACAAATTTGTAATAGTTGCTGACATCGGAGACCACACTGTACATATCCTGCATGGAGTAACTGCCAATGATAACACCCCTCATTCATCACAATCCCCTCGAGAATTTTCAAGCAACTCACCCGACAAGCTCCTTTTTGGTGTAAGATCTGCTGGTGTTGCGAAGGTCACTGAATGTTATGTATCTGCGTTGTATGGGGCAGGCATAGTGCTTGCAACTGCAACGTGAGAACAGACCAAATTTAGTTAAAACCAGTTTTTTATTGCCATTGTTTATTTTGTTCAATCAGATTTCAGATTTCACAATAAGGCTCAAGGGTTACCGAGTTATTTAGAGATTATATAATTAGTATTTACCTGCTGACCTTGATTTAATGAAGCTCCGCAGTATTCTTACATCCAGTGTCTTAATTGTGCTGCCCTTCAACATTTTTAAGTTAATATTTTTTAATGCAGTTAAGCGGAAAAAAATGTATAGCAAAATGTGGGCCACGGATAAAAAAATAAACCGATGACACCCCCGCCAAACAGCTGTTTGTGAAGCGTTGCCAGACGGCTACGAATAGCTGTCTGCAGTGTTGCCAAACACAACAAAACTATATATTGCCAGCTGCTCTATGTTAAATTAAGGACAATAAACAAATATAATATATATGTTTATGTAAATACTGGCTAATCTGCCTCATACACTTAAAAAAAAATAAATTAATATATGAATATATAATTTCTACATATATTTTCTTAAATTTGTTTCGTCCTACATTATAGCACAAAAAGAGCGTTCTTCTTCTTGCTGGACAGACACTCCCGACAGTTCCTTCTGCTTCAGCTCCAAGTATGTGTTCTCATTACGCTTCTGCAACCATTCGGGCAATGGACTCGCCCAATCCTCTGGCGGCTGCTTACGTTTCTCCCACGTATCGTTGGCAAAGTGTGCTCGTAATCTAGTCAGTCTACGCTCTTCCTCACTTTTGATTACTGCTGCTCCAGCCTCGATGTCACTGCCATTGGATTTCGCAAAGCGTTCACAGTTTTCGAAATCTGTTAGCCACTGGGAGCAGTCTGTGTCCTTGCCAAATATGAAGTATTGATGGAAACGTGCCTTAAAACTGGTGCAGTCATCGTACTCGTCTTTGTACAGATGACAGGGTCGTATCTGCAAATGATTTTTAGTAATATATTAAGTCATTCAAATGTTAAATACCTACAGCCCATGTATCTTCTAGTTTAGCGGTGGTATTATCTTCTTTTGACTCAACATTTTCACTTTTCGGCGACATTATTATATAAAATATTTGATCAAAAGGGCGCAACAGCTGTTTTTTGTTTACAGCGACAAGCGTGTGAGGTTGCCAGACCAGTCCAAAATCAACATTCACTTGTGTTGCGCTGACAACAAAGCAGTGTTGCCAGACTAAGCTGAAGTTCAATTGAATTAAAGAATTTATCTTGTTTGTAAACTTTTTATTGCAATTGATTGCACAATTAATGAATTTCATGTACATCGAAACATTTATGTAAATTGAAATGTTCAAAATGTCGCTGGCTGACCAAATAGATGACTGCTTAAGTTACAGAAAATGAGAAAATTATAAGAGTAAATATTTATATATTCAAAATATTTTGAAAATTTTTTTGTAATATGCAATTTTTTTTTGTTATCTTTAAAGCATTTAATATGTAAATCACGCATATATTAAATCCTTTAAACGACTTTTTTGTCTTTTTTTTGAGCATATTACAATAGAACTTAAAAAATTAAAATAACGTTTCGTTTTAATTTTTTTTTTGTTTGTTTACTTAATTAATTACAAAACTAAACCCGATGGCATGTTTAAACTAAATTGTAGTCAAAAAATATACAAAGAAATTGAGGGGAGGCGCGCTTAGAGAAAAACACTTGTAAATTGTCTCACAAACTACATACAAAATTGTTAGAAAAAGTTCTTCGAATTTCAAATATCTAGGGGAACCCAACTACTACGACAAATCAAGGAATATACTATACTATATATAGCTGATCTGTGTTCGAATAGATAATGTTAAATGTAAGTGAAGTGTTTTGTGGTTTTATAACTAATTTTTAAACTTTAGTTTGACTTTTTAAGACTTAGTTCCTAGAAGACAAAACACACACACACACACACACACTCCTTTTGTGGTGTGTGTGTGTGTGTTGTGTGTATGTATGTGTTTGTATGTAGCTGCTGTACTGTTATTAACGATCCTCAATCGATGGATAGTTAGTATTTGTTATGCTGCGCCAGCAATTGCATATCCGTCAGATACTTGATGATGTGCACCTTGGCCTCGGCCTTCTGCCGCACGCCCAGCGTGTTGAGCATATCGGTGACAACCATGCCAAACGATTGATCCTCGGCACTGACGGCCTGCGAGACATTATTCTGGAATATCTTGATGGTGTTCAGCATATTATCACTGTGCTCCTCCTCGCTCCGTTCACGCTTCAGCGCCGGCTCATAGAAATATGGCTTCTGGTCTTTGCCCACAGCGGTGGCCAGCTGTGCATCGCCAGTTACAGTGATTTCTAAAAATTCACAAAAATAAAAGAAAATTAATAAAATCGGGAATATATTTTTTGAGATTCTGTATAATCTTACCGTGCGGATGTGTTAGTGCCTGGGCCGATGTTGTGGCGCTGCCATTGAAGGGCTGTGCGAAGATGTCGACGACGGTCTGCTGTTGGGTCTGTTGCTGCTGCGTGGGATCGGCAACTTGATTGGCATTCTGGCTACCGTTGGCGCACTTGCCCAGCAACGATTCCCGGTATTGTCGGATCGAGTCCACCAGGAATTGCATCTGTTTGAAGTAGCGCCAGCGTGATTCTTGGCACAATTTCATTTCGCGCGCAAACTTGTCACGCAAACTCTTCCAACGTTTTGTACATTTTTGTTCTACAATTTCAAATCGAAAAAAAAAAGAAAAACAAATTAAATTCAACAGTCTGTTAACCCGCCATCGAATATTTCGTGAGGGTGGCAACGCCACGACCAGACGTCAATTCAGCCGCATATGTACATGCGTCAAAATTGCAAACCAAAACAAACCGCGAGACGTCAGCGAACGTCAAGCCCCCCTGCCCATCCCCACCCCATTCCGCTATGTACGTCTCGCTGTCAACGCAGACAACACTTGAACAAACGACGTTTGCTGTTGGCAGAAGCAGCAAACAGCAGCTGAGCTGAGGCTGAATCCGTGGCACGCCGCCAGCAGCGACAGCAGCTTCCGAGCACAGCCAGCCGCTTGGGTCGCCGTTGCCGCCGCCGCCGCGCACCCGCGCTGCTTCTGTCGTCGCTGACGTCGACTACAACTACGAGTTGATTCTGCCTGCTTGGTATTGGTAGCGTAACGTCAGCAGCAGAGGGAGACAGCAGCTGACACGGGCAGCGAGAATCTCTGGCAGTCTTGAAATGTTTCTCTGTTGTGTGGTTGCAACGATTTGGATTTGGTTTTTTATTTTTTTTTTGGCGCCAACTCTCCTTTACATTCAATTGAAATTCTTGCAAAATTCAGCACAAAAACTAGCTGATTTGTAAGTAGGGTGGGGCGCTCAGCAAATACATGCTTAATAAAAAAAAAAAAAATAAAAAACAATTTTGAGTAAGGGGTAGAGACGAAACGGTAAGGAACATTTTTGTCGGTATACAGTTTGCGTATACTCATGAAATGAAAGCGGTTCGGTTGGTCGCTTGACGATTCCCTGTTTCTCTGTTTCTACACTACACACATGCACACATACAAATATAGCGATGTATGTATGTATATGTGTACATAGTGCTCGTGAACCACCAGCAACAACAGCGGCAGCTGCAGCGACGGCAGCCGTAGCAGTTGTATAAAAATAAACGCTGGCGTAGGCAGCGTGTGTGCGACAGAGACAACTACTGCGACGCAAAAGTACAGCAACTTCAAAAATGTTGACTGCGCGTACACCGTCGACAGCGCAATGCCAGGAGCGCACTCACAACGCCCAAAACGGGGCGCATTAAATTTTATCAATTCATATGCAAATTGTTAGATATACAATTAATTTGGATTGTTTAGTTTTCAATTAAACAAAATTATGGCATTGCATAAGCAAAGCTGCCAATTGAGCCCTACAGCATATGTGGTAAGGAAGCGCCCAACCCGCACTGTGCAGCGCAGCGCACCTGACATTTCACAATCGGGCTGTCTGTCGCGTCTCCGTCGCGTCGCCGTTCACTTTTGCGTCGTTTCTCTGTACACTTGCTTTTGCTGCTGCCCGCTTGCTGCCGACGCCCGCTGCCGTGTATTATTGCTGCTATTGCTGCTGCTGCTGTCGACGATGTCGCCTCTGTTGCCAGCCCACACACACTCACTCTCCGACCCCCTCTTCTACACCTATGCATGTATGTGCTTTAGAATTAATCAATTTGCAGCGACGACGTTGATACCCAAACCAATTTCACTTGCCACAGCGTATGGTGGCTCCCTTTGGACCCCAAATATTACAACAAATAAAAAAAAAATATATGTATATAAATAAAATAATAAATACATAAAAGATTTCACTTACCGCTGACGCCGAGAGTTTCGGCAATTTGTTTCCAAGTTTGCGCCTTGCGTACAAAATGCTTGTAATTGTAATGTGAGCGATCGTAGATGACGGGATTCATTTTGACCGCCTCAATCAGATTGAGATCAAACTGCTGCTCCAGGTTGGCATCCAGTTTGTCCATCTCGATGGCTGCACTAAGCGTGTGCACTGAACAAAAAACAAAACACAAAACAGTTCACAAGTATTAGTTATATGTACAATTGTATATGTGTGTACGTGTATGCACATACTGTGTACATATGTACATACATTCATATGTAGATTTGTGTATTGGTGTATGTTATATTTGAACTCACTTTGTTTCTTTCGTTTGCTAATTGTTGTTAAATAATTGGCGCGCACACGCACCCTTTATTTAAGTTGTATGTATATATTTGTTTTTATTTTGATTTCTGTTTGTTGGGGGCTCTTCTCTTCTCGAGGAAGAAACGTACGTCGCGACGTCGACGTTCAATTTTATTCCTCAGTCGCTGCCAACAGTGAAATTTTGTGCTGTTCCAAGAATGCAGCTGGCAGCGCAGTCTACTTGGTCTAGTTATATGTATATTTTCAACACAGCCAGCCGCTGCGACGATTCGACGTCAAATAAAGAAGAGACGTCGACAGCGTCGCGACGTTGTAAGTCAGCGTTGGCTGAATATCGCTCTCTCGTTTTAACACATACACCGATATGTGCTGTCTGCTTCCTTCTTTTGCGCATGTTGAGTGCTGCATAAGTGTTGTTAAATATGCTCTGCACAAGCCACAGTGTTGGCTAACGCACACAACACTTGCCGAATAAACGATGAGCAAATTAATTTACGAAATTTCATCGATAAAGCATATTTATCATATAAATATATTTATCTATATTTATATTTTAATTTAAATTATATATGTAGCCCAATTATGCTTAATGTATGAATGTAATTGCTGCATAAGCCATATTTAAAATGTTCAATCGATAACAGTGCTCAATATGGCACTGTTAGCCTGGCAGCACGTTAACAGCGGCATGTTAAGCTGGCATATAGGGCGCCTGTTTCGAAAGTATATATTCTAATGTATGGAAACGAAATGTTTTTAAAATTATTTGATTTTATGTATTTCGGTTTCGCTTTCGGTGTTTATACAATTGCCTGCCTTTGAACAAACATATAGCATAGTTTGTGTGTGTGTGTATGTGTTTTGTTGATGAAATGAAAGGAATTCATTGTCTAAAACTTTTTCACGTTCACTTTGCTAGATTTTAAGAAATAATTGTTACTGCTATTGAAGAAATTGAAACAAAAGTGTTTATGGTAATATATAGTATTCGTGTTGTACTTAATAAGTAAACAAATTTGTTGATTTTTAATGCGTGCGTACAGAGAGAAATATTTATGGATATGGGTAACAATGATTGTTTGTTTTAGTTTAAGTTTATCTTTTTCACAAAGTAAGGAAGTATATAAATTATAACTGAGCTTAACTAATTTTATGTACGTAGTATGTGTATAATCAAAAAGGAATGACTTAAGAGTTAGTTGAAAGTTCTTCTTAGCAGTAAATATGTTGATTTTCTTTTCTTATTTTTTTTTTAACACGAAACCGGTAACTAATTTTAAAAATTAATGAATTATGTATGATCGAAAAAATATATATATCCTTCTCTTTGTTTAGGTTTTTGTTCAAAATTTAACATGAAAATCAATTGGTTTTTAAACACACATGTCGTTTTGTTTGTTTTGTAAATATTAATGAATAAACACTTTTTCAACTTAATGCTAAACAATTTTATTTTACGATGTTTTTTTTTTTGTATGTGCCAAAAGACTCGAATTTAAACTATTTCTTTGCGAAAATTTACTGTGTTTTGTTATTTTTTTAAATTGTTATTGGCATTATATAAAATTATGTTGCTTAATTTGATTATTACTTTAAGTTGGGGGTTTTTGAATAGTTTTGCTTAAAATTTAACGAAACAATTGTTGTTGTTTTCTTCTAATGGGACCCTTCTTTTTATAGTATTCGCTTACTTATGTTTTTGTTTTATAGTTGTTATTTTTTTTTGTGGTTTTCTTTTTGTTAATTTTTATCAAAATATGATGTGTGTTCTTGTTGCTGTGTCTGTCTGTCTGTGTGTGTGTGTGTGTGTGTTTGTTTATGATTTAATATTTTGTTTTTGTTTAATTTATAACGTACAATGACGATACACTTGCTGTTCCATTGACATCCCTCTTCTTAACCATCATGCTTTCTCTTCTTGCCCCTGGCATGCGTTTCCTCTGTAAAATTGAAAAAAATTTAAATTAAAAATTAAATTAAATTGATTAATTGAAATTGAATTGATTTTATAATGAAAAACTTACCTGGCTTCTCACCACCCTTATCATTGGCATTGACAGATGCGGCGGATTCATTTGCTTCCCCATCGCCATCGGCATCATCGATATCGGAATCCTCTTCCTCGTCATCGTCATCGCCGCCCTCGCCCTCCTCCCAATCGGAATTATCTTCCTCAAGATCATCATTATAGACCTGCAAATGATATTGTAATTAGTTACAATTCTAATCAAATAATTTACGAGAATTTACATCTGATAGCGAGACTTTGTCCTCCTCGTCGCTGTCATCGCTCTCGCCCTCCTCATCATCATCATAGCCAGAGACTGTAAATAAAAACAACAATAAAAAAATCACAAAAATTAAAAAAATTTAGTTAATAAATTTTGGCTTACAATGGGCGGCTTTTGCCAGATTTAAGATAGCTAAAAACCAATAAAGTAAGATGGCAAATTTAATGCCTGGTTGGGTGGGTTCTGTGGCTTGTGGTGGTTGTTTCTGCTCTATCACAGTTTGGATTGTGCCTCTCTCTTCTGCTTCTTTCAATTGCAATTCTCTCAAATATTCATCTAAATCATCAACATCATCGTGCTGCCTCTTGGAGCTGCTGTCGCCATCTGTATCGGTTGTTACAACCTGTAAACGCTTTTTGGCCTTTACACGCTCCTCGAATGCCTCGAGCTCCTCTAAATCGATCTCTAAACCATTTAAACAGAACGCACTGCGCTCATCTGCAAAGGTTGAGTGGTGTGTGAGATATGTTGGGATAACCGAGCGACATATTGAGATAACTAAGTAACATGTTGGAGATAACTAAGCAACATGTTTGAGATAACTAAGTTACTGAGAGAAGCACGAATTAAGAGAGACTCTATTGAGTTTTGAGAGTATTCCTTCATCAATTAGCATTTTAATAATTTCTATTCCAGACCATCTAAGCATATACGTAACTGATAAATTTCTTGAGATAACTGAGAGACATATTGAGATAACTAAGATAAAATTAAGAGATTCGTCATTCTTTATCAAGCTAAAGTTGTATTACAAATAATCCTTGCCTAGCTAATCTAAACACATACAAAACTGAAATATATGTTAAGTAAACTTGTCAGATAACTAAGACACTGAGAGTAAGATGATCAGAAACTTAAAGAGAATGCGTTAAGCAATTAGCAGAGACTTTCTCAAGTTTATGAGAGTTTCCCCAACAATGATATGTTGATTTAAGATTATAATTCCATGCTAGCTAATCTTATTGCATCCCTATCAATTTGTATCCTTTATGAATTTCGAGTTGATACACACCTTCCTCATCGTCATCGCCCTCCGACTGCACCTCCATATCATTGGCATCAAAACTGTCAAACGAAAAACAAAATTAATATTTCGTAAAATTGATATTTAGATATTGTCAGCTTACCCATCTAGAATGGTTAGAGAAGGCAACATTTTAAAGATTTTGTCACGATAATTTTCCACATGAGTGGCATCATTATTGAATAGATCGAGTGCTGCTAGATTTTTGAATTCAACCAAGGGTTTTAGCGCATCAAGATCCTTGATTTTGTTGCCCGACAAGTTGAGATATTGTAATTTGGGGCTGGTCGTCAGATAATTGAGGCCACTCGAAATTCGATTATCGGACAGCTCCAGATTCTTTAAATTGGGCAATTTGGGGAAACCTTTGAGTGTGGTAAGGCCCACATTGATCAAACTTAATGTTTCCAAGGCGGTGTATTCATCTGTAAGGCCAACAATGCTTGTACTCCGGCAATTATCCAGATTCAGCTCTGTGATCTATATAAATTATGATAAGAACACAATAAAAAGTTGGAATTAATTTGAATTTCTATTTATTTTTTACACATTTGAATTTATACAGTATTTTAAGGTGCACTTTAGTAACGGTATTAGGTATTTTTATTAGAGTGCAGCTCTGGTCACACCACGTGCTCTGTATTCAGCATATACCATCGACAGTCCGCCATGTCTGTGTGAACGTGTGTCAGAAACAAGCGCACAAGCAAAAATCAAAAGAAAAAAAATTCTCACAAAATGTATAACAATACATACGCAAAGTACGAAAAATCGATCAAACGCAAAACAAAACTACATTTTTTTTTGATTGCATAAATGAAATCTCTGTTGCACACAAAATCATGTTTAAAACATAACAAATCAATTCTTTTACAAACATAAAATATATGAAGAAGAAAAATCTGCGCATTCAGCAGCAGACGCTGCTGCTGCTGCTGAGGCTGAAAAAGTGGCAACGACGCGCGTTTATGTAATACCATTTTTTCAGCCCCGTGTGTACGTATGTATGTATATGTATATATGTGTGTGTGCGTGTACGTGTGACGTACGCGCGCCACAAAGCGGAATGCGCGAAAATGGGCATTGAAACAACAGCGAAAAGAACAACTGCTGATAACATGACAGACGAATCCAAATGAAACGAATCGGTGGGCATAAATATGGGGCGCAATGAGAGAAGAGATGGCAGCTGTGTTGTAGCTGCATGCGTGTGTGAGAGAGAGAGAATGAGTGCAGGCATATGTCCTGCAATTTGTGGAATTGAAACATGCCGGCAACATCAGCGACAGACAGACAGGCAGCCCCAACAACAATATGTGGACTTTATCCGTATTTGTTGCGTCGTTTAAGACATGAAAATAACAAAGAGACGGGAAAAACTTTCTTTTGTTTGTGGGCGGGGCAGCTACTCCACTGATTGATTTCTGATTAGCCCAATTACAAGCACAATATGAAAGCAGTTCATCGGTTTTGTGTCATTTCAATATCTGTTACAAAAATAAAAAGCTGGACACACACACACATGCACCACATGCATGCTGTAGTTAAACGACTGTCACACATACACACACCAATACTCACACGCTGCCTTAAGCTTTCAAGCGTATGCTATATCAGCTTAGCTTTGACTAAGTCTCTCTTTCTCTCTGTATGCGTCTCTATTACTCTCTGCTTGTAGGTGTGCATGTATATTGTCTCTTTTGTATGCATGCAGTGCAAATGGGCAGCTGATTTGATGGGCTGTGGGGTGGGGTTGTGGGTGAGGTTGCCAGCCTGATTGGTTAGGCCTTGCCAGAGCGCATGTTTATTAATCAGCAGAAGTGCCACACAAGAAAAATAAAAAAGACACAGGTTTCGCTCACAGAGTGTGCGAGTGAGCTAGCCATATTGGAACGGGGTATATAAATGCATGTAAACAGTGCATGTACCGTTTTGGGGCGGCCGGTTTTAAGCATTGTGAAAAAAAAGAGTCTAGCCTGTATATGTGTAATTACAAATGTGTGCCTGTGTGTGTGTGTGTTTTTATGTGTGTAAGTGGGTATTTATGACTGCGCAGTCAATATGCCTGCTCCGCAGCAGCGGCTAAAGCAAAGCTGAGGCAACCCAACGGGGCATTGCCGATGAGAATGTGTCGATTATTATACGTGTGTGTGTGTGTGTATGCATGTATGTTCGCTTCTTAGCCTGTATTGCTGCGACTATGTATACACATGTATTGGTGCTTGCTTGGCGTTGGCTCTTGTTGCGTACATACAAACTTACATACATACATACATATGTATGTATGTACATATATGAATGATGCGCGCGCTATAAAGCTGTTATAGATACATTTTGGTATCAAATAACCTGAAATTACAAGCAACACATACATACATATACATTTGTAAATACATATGTTTGTCACAATTGAAGGCCGGCAACAACAACAAACAATAAGAATACATATGTATATCCACATGTATTATGTTTAGCATTGCCAGCTGGTCGCGATTTCAGTTGCTGCGCATCGCGATCATCATCAGCATGCATTAGGTAGGCAGTGTGTCTCAGAGACAAACAAGCCCAGCTGCCTTTTTTCTGTTTATTCGGTTTTCTACTATTATTTACATAATTACAGCGCAGCAACAATAACAAATTAGAATGCAGTGGCAGCAACAGCAGCAGATTTTCATTTTGAACAAAGCAAAAGGCGCAAAAATGCGCGCACATGGCAACACTGCGACAACACACACAAATATGCAATACACGTATGTACACATGTACATATGTATATATGTATGTATGGGCATGTGTGAGAATTTGCTTATGGCGATCAATTTGCTCTGCTTCTTCTTCTTCTGTTCACTCTTCTTTCCAACGCTATGGATGTTATTTTGCCGCTGATGCTGCTTCTTCTCTTTAATATTCTTATTGCTGTGCCTTTTTTGCGCTCTTTTATATGGCGTCGACGACACAAATTGAAACTAGATTTACATTTATACGCTGCGGATATTATTATTGTTGTTGGGCACTCAACACAAACACACACACACTTTGTCATTACATGTTATAATGAAAATGTATAAATCGAAAATTAAAAATTTTGCGCGTTTTTCTCTTTCGGCTTGCTTTGCACTCGCCATCTCTTTCACACTCATTCACAATAGGAAGCATGTTTGAAAAATTCATGTTGACAATCAAAATTGGAATATAATATAATAAAAGTACTTTAAACATACCTGGTTCACTTTGCGTGCGCGTCTTTCCAATTCTATTCTCTTTTCCATCTTATGTTTTATTTTTTTTGGACTGCACTTCGTGTTTATTATTATTAGTATTTGGTAAAAGCGACTTTTTCTTCTCTCGCACGTCCCACAAACCAAGCTCGCAGAAATGCCAAAGGATACACCACTACCGATGCAATGCACGACGGTGTGTATGACGATGGTTGTATGTGTGTTAGTGAGTGTATGTTGGCTTTGGTCTCGTCCCCTGCGACAGCGCGCACGCACCAGAAGTAGCAGTAGCAGCAGCAGCAGCAGCGACAGCAGCAAAGTCGTCGCTTGTCGTTGTCACACAAACACACACACGTACACTTATCCACGCGCACACATAAACACCTTGCAAATTTTTCTCTTTTCTTCTTCGGTATTTCTTTTTTCTTTTTAATATATTTAATGCCGCCGCCTCCGGTCGCGTTCTTGCTCTCGGTGTTGTTGTTGTTGTTGTGTAGTAGGTCTTTTTGGGAAGAAAATTGAACAAGAAAATTAGTTATTGTAAGTTCCGAGCGACTTAAGGTATAGAAAATAATGCGTTAACAGTTGCAGTTTGTGTACTTTAAACGTACACTCACACACACATGCTCGCACACGCACACACTTGTGACGCGCTATTTTCAAACAGCACTTTTATCGCGTTTTTCATTAGTTAGTTGGGGCAGCAGTTGGTTTTTGTTGTGAAAATGTGCCGCTATTCGCACTTACCTTGTATACTTTGAATATTTAATTATTGAAATCAATTTTTGATTGTATTTTCCAACGAACAACAACAATAAGCAACAAAAAAGCAACCAGTATAAAGCGCTAGGGGTGTGCGATAATTATGTTAGAGGTGCAAAACTATCGCAACATTTGCAGCTGATGGTATCGGGGTTAGTTCTTATCTGGCATTATCGATACGATGCGGCGCCATAAACGTGCGGTTAACAGAAACAGAAATACTCCACACGCTACCTAAGTTGCTCCTCACTGCAAAGCCGGGAGTATTAAGTAATATATGTATATAAAACCATATTTGATACGTATTTTGAAATATTAATAAAATAATAAAAAAATTTCAAACTGAATTCTAGTTTATTGAAATGTATTTGCTTAATAAAACATAAATAATGCTTATGTAATATTTTATTTAACAGCTGTATGCAACAGGGTTTGTGTTTCAGCTGTCGTTTGTATATCTTACACTTCTCTGCCGAACACAAGATGGCGCCAGCAGACCGATTGTGCTGTTTCTATTAAATATCTTTTAGCGTACTATCGATAACATTATAGGGCGCCGAAATATTTAAATTTTAAGTTGAGGAAGAGAAATGTGTGTTTAAATTTAAACGCATAATTGAAGGTCGCTATGGTCGAGCAGCATGCGGCACGTGTTAATCACAGTGTGCGGCAGCTCAGCGCCAGCATACAAAATCAATAGCGTGGTCTTAATTATAGAATTAGCCAAATGCATTTATTCCAAAGCAAACAACGTCACCCAAAGAGTCCTTGAATTGACTAAATTTAGTAAGATCTGTCTGTGTGTGTGTGTGTGTATTGGAGGTAATGCGCAGCTGGCGTGGATAATACAGTTATTGCCTTTGGCTGTGAAAGAGGAAGCAAGGCGACACTTATAATTAGCCAATTAAAAAGTCAATGAACGGCCAACGGAAACTTTAGCCAAAATGTATATATACTTGTATATATATGTATTGTTATATATTTATGTAGCTCTTGACAAGCTTTTGAGCACACCAATACACACCCACCCAGAGGTAAGTTAATGGAACGTTGGCCACACATTCGGCCCTGAACTTGAATTGAATTTCCATCGTTGATTTTCATTAAATTAAGTTTTCTTGTGTTTTTCGTATTTTGCACATTTTTCGTTTATTTACAGCTGCGCCTGTTTAATTTAACGAGTACTTAATACACAATGCATAATTAATTGATATTAATTTAACATAATTTATTCGCGGTGTGAGAAAAAAATATATCTAAAATTATAAAATACAGCAAATTTATAACAACATCATTTGAAAACAAAACAAAATTATATATAAAATAATAAAATTTATAAAATTGATATATAAATACAATATATTTATATATGTGTATGTATGTGCATATGTGCACATATATTTTCATATATATATATATTTTCAGCTTTATTTAAGAATGCTTTAATTTTCAAAATAAATTAAATTAATAAATTAAAAAAAAAAAAAAAAAAAGTAAGAATTGAAACAAATAAATTTATAACTTATTTTATTGCTTTTATTATTATCATAAACTATTTAATTAAATAAGTTAATAAATCTATTATATACATATTTTACAAATAAATTTACTAAGTAGCGAAAAGTCATGATAATTATTATTATTTATTTTATTTATTAATTAAGTGCTGGACCCATACAAACATATTTGTATCATAACAACACAGATAATTATAAAAATTATTAAATTAATTAAATTATTAAATGCATATAAGTTTACTCTGAAAATTTCACTTGCGCCTCTTGGTATGCAACACTTTTCATGTTGACTCTATCAATTAGCCATGGCGCTGCGCGTCCTTCCGTTTCCGCTACGCCAAAAGTTTGCCAAACGTGCGTCCTTTCTCGCTGCGTGCCGCTGCCGTGGCACTCACCTTGAGTTGGCGGCACACTTTTTTCTTTCGTTGAGGCTGTTGCATGTGCCACACGGTTGCACCTGTAGCTCACAAGCTGCCCTCCTCTCTCCCACTCATCTCTCTGTATCTCTCACTCTCTCTCTTTCTCCTTCGTTTCTCTGTCGCTCTGACAACGCTGGAAACTTTGTCCGTTTCGCTTAAGCCAACGTAGTGCCGCAATTACACGTGGGCGACGTCTTTGTTTGCCCCAAAAATACAAACCAAAGCTTTCAGGCTCTTAAGCTGCCTCATTGTCTATGACTGTATAGGTATCTATATGTGTCTGTGTGTGTGTGTGTGCGTCCTTGTGTTGGACTGAGTTAACGTTAAGATTGACAAGTGTCGCTTTAGTAAACTCAACATTAGCACATAAACACCTCTGCTTTTGGGCCTACTTCTCTCTATCTGTGTGTGTGCGTGTGTGCGTGTGTGTGGGCGTCTGCCACACCCGCAAATTGTGTTTGTGCTTGGGCTTCTGTGAGTGTGGGTGTGTGTGTTTGGGTGTGGCCAAGTACTAAACTAATATCAACTAAATTAAGTAATGTGTCTATTGAGAGCCCAATGAACACACCAAAATATCTCAATTCAATTATCGTTTTAAGTTGACAACATTAAAGGCTCATTCAAGGCTTCAATCCCAACGACTTTATTTTTGATTTTGAAGTAGAAATACGTTACGCAAATCTCTGATAACTTGAATAGATAACAGCGCCATCTATTTAATCGATATGTTAATAAACAGCAGCTCAGTCTTGACTTTGTCAAGCGTTAACAGCGCCATTTACTAATTCCATATGTTAATTAACATTAGAGCCGTGCTGACGCTTTTCAATATAAATGAAGTACAAATAATTAAATTCACATTTCATGTACAAAGTAGTACTTAATTTAATAAATTTTAACTCATTTATGCAGCAGAAATGTACGTTTCGTAACTTCCTAATTATTTATTTGCAATCGCCAGTTTTGTAGCTTTGCATGTTGCGCCAATATTCTTAACAGCGATATTCACTTCTCCTGTTATCGGTTAACGCTGTTAGTCTGCTGCGCACTCTCTCTCTTTCTTACTCCTTCTTCGCTGACTTTCTTTTGTCGTGCGTCGCAGTTTCGTTTTAGCTTCGGTCCATTGCAGCTGCGCCAATTGCTGCTCGTCTTAATTCAGTGTGAATAATATGATTTTTTTGATATTTTGTTGTTTTTGTTGTTGTGTTGTGATAATTGTGCAATACATGGTGTTTAGAAGTTGCCAAGTTGTAATTACTTATATGTTTTATTGCGCTTCTCAATCAATTATAAAGTTGCTTTTGCTAATTTCGGCATCGTTTCGCAAAAAGTGTTGCCAGATTGTCGCGAGTTCTATTGAAAGTTTCCATGTATTGAGGAGTTGCGCTCTCTCTCATTCTCCTATGTTCACGCAGTTATACATATGTAAATAGTATGTTATTTGTTGTTGTGTTGATCCTGCATTGAGCTGCAATTGCTGCTTGTGTTAATTGTGTGAGAATTTATTTGATTTATGTGATGTGATTTGAAAATTATTTTCTTTTTGTTTATGTGGTGATTTGTGAAATTGTGCGCTGCTTATTATAAAGTTATAATTGGATTTACATGAAGGTGAGTTTATTTTCTTCTATTATGTGTGTATGTGTGCGTAATTATGATGCAAGCTTATGTTAAATGAGTCGGCAGTTTGCAGCAAGAGTGACCAGCTTAATTTGCAAACAAACTCATATAAAAAAAAAATTTTGTTGTTCCAAGTTTTTGACTCGAATCCATTGTGGGAGTTAAAAGTATCTACAGATTTTTATTTCAGTTGATTTCGATGAGTATTTCTCGAGATATGGCCGGAAATTTGACAAAAAGTTACCCAAACTGCCCTTTTCCTGGCAGACATCTTTCGCCCAACTTTGAACTGCAATAACTTCGCCAAAAATCATCCGATTTTCATGAAATTTGGATTTTTGTTAATGGTTTTGAACCCGGAATAATTTTACATTTAAATTTTTTACGTTTTGGCAAAATTAAATTTTTCGATTTTTTTACCATTTTTGTGTACTTGACAAAACTATCAAATATCGAAAAAATTTTGACACCCATTTTTTGACCCTAATCAACTTTGGGACTCATAACTAGCAATTTTGCTTTTTATTTGAAGTGTTTCTGATGAGTATTTCTCGAGATATGGGCAGACATTTTCTAGAAAGACAACCGAATTCCCCATTTTTCCGATATGACATTTGATATTAACTTTGAAATGTCATAACATTGTTAAAAACTTGCCGATATTCATGATATTTGCAGATCAATTGATGGTAATTACATTTTCCATAATAGAACTTATTTGAAGTGATTTCGCTAAATATTTCTCGAGTTATGGCAGGAAGTGTCAAAAAAATCCTAAAATTTCCCTAAAAATTACTTAGCATCGTTGAAACTGCCATAACTTTGGCTAAACTTAGATTTTTCTCTTTCTTTTTTTTTACCAATTTTAACAAAATCGTAAAAAATTTTAAAAATTTTTTGACTCGAATCGATTCGAAAGGAAAAGGCTTTAATTTTAGATAAAGTGAAGTCATGTATTTCTTTGAAATAAAATCAAAGCAAACCCCACAAATAAAATGGAAACTAAAAAGCAATACCAATCTTTGGTCAATAGTTAATTAATTAAACAACAACAAGGACAGAGAAAAAAAAAACAACATAATCATGCAGACTAAAAGATAGGCAGCTAGGCAAAGAGAGAGAGAGAGTGAGAGAGAGAAGAGGGCAGGGTGTTTAAAAGTTAGACAAAGAGAGGTAGATATAATGAGGAAGCTTTAAGCTTAAGAGCACAAATCCGTTGCATCACATACTCGACTCTCTTTGGACTAACGCGCAAGCAACAGTTTGAAATGATTGGCCAAAAAAAGCTTTCCACGGTTTTTGGCCAAACAGGAAAAAGCTCTCGCAGATGCAGCAGGCACAGCCACAGCCACAACAAGTTGCCTTTTCGATATTTGCAACAGTTGCTGTTGAGTGTCTTCGAAAAGCGGACGTGGCAAGCTCAACAAAAAAATATACGGTAAATCCTGGCAACAGTTGCACACAAATTTCAAGTGCCAACAAAACGCGTTTCTTTATCAAAAAAAAACTATCCACTTAACTACAATTTTCCACACAAATAATGAAATTTTATCAGTGCGATAGAATGAGAGATGTATAGAGTCGGAAGTGTGTTAGAGTGAGAGCGCTGTCAAGCAACAATGTTGCAAGTATTTTGAAGCCCACGCGTGGAAAATCTCGCCAAATTAAAATATATTAAAAAAAAAAGAAATTAGAAATTTTAAAAAAAAAAAAAAAAAATTATAATTTATGCGGCAAATAAATTCAACAAATTTATGATGATTTTCATATATGTCTAAAAGCCACAAATCATCTGCCTCCAAAAAAAATCAACAACAAAAGTCTCTCAAAAATGCATTTCCCCCCTCAGAAAATCAACTCGAAACAAAATTGAAATGGAAAAAAACTAATTACAAGTACCAAGTTGAAACACGCTCTATAAACAAATCGTAATTCATCAGAATTGTAAATAACATTAATAAAAGTCATAAAAGTTAAATTAATTCTTAAATAATGTGGAAAATCTTTGCCATATGCAGACTTTAATCTAAAAACTTGGCAACTGTCAAGTCAGCTTCAGTTTCCTTATTGACATTGCCCATCATCATCATCATCATCATCATCATCACAATCAACATCAACATCATCATCATCACAATCAACATCAGCAGTTTTTCAACAGTTGTAAATTAGTGATGATTGTTGAACTGTTAGAGACTCACGCGTGTCACGATGACGTATAATTGAAACAGTTTGATAAAATTGAGCTATTTGTTAGAAATAACATATAGAAATATATAGATTTTGAACATGTTTTTAGATTGCAGATTTTGTTGCAGATTAACGGCACAACACGGTTTTCAATAGAAAAACAATTTAAACTTATTTCATACGATTAAAAAAAGTAGTGTTAAATAGCAAGAAAACACTTTTTTTTTCGGAAAAAAAAGTTTTGTATTTATTAATTAACATGTATTTCAAATAAATGTTAGTAAAAATATCATTAGAATCAACAGCTTCAGGAAATATGTTTAGCCGATTTTTCAAAGGAATTTTATTTATTTAATTAATAATAAATAAATCAATGATACTAAAAATTTTAGTATTTTAGACTATAATCATAGCAATATGGTTTGAATATTTGGTTTTTTTTATAAACTGAAATTCTTTGTTAACTTTATTTCAAATAATAACAGGAATTATTCAAAAAATTTTCATGTATTTTTTCTTGATTAAGTGAATTATCAATTGATATCTGAAAACTAATATATTTCAACGATTTTTCGATATAATTTTTTCCTCAATGGCATAAATTTCTAAATGGTTTTTTTTTAGTTTTTATTAAAAATAACAGTTCAAAAAAGTTCAATTTGAATTTAACTACATTTTTTAATAAAGTTCATTGAATTTTAAAAATGCAAAATAAAATAAAATAAATTACATAAATTCAGTGAAATCATTTGCGACTTCAGCAACTGTTCACAAAGTTCCGCTTAAGTTAAACTAAATTTTAAAACAACATTTCGAAACAATAAAGAAAAATTCAAAATTTAAATAAATTCTGCAAAAATCAAGCAAAGAAATTTACTGCGTGGAGGGAGAATAGAAAAAGTGAAACCCAAAATTGAATGAAACTTTTTGCAAAGTGCAACGTGACACGCAACTGAAATGGAGAGCGACAGCAACAAATGTGAACTGTGTGTGGGATGAACTGTAACTTGTGGCACATGCAACAGATACATTTGCCACACTTGACACGCAACCCAATCGGAGACAGAGAGAGAGAGAGAGAGAGTGAGAGAGAGCGACAGCAATATGTCTGTGCATAACAAATCAAATAAATTTTTGGAAAATCTATTACGCATTTCCCACACTCTTTTCCCCTCCACTTTCACCCTTTGCCATCTCTGACTTTTCCCTTCTCCTTTGGGAATCGCATAACACGTTTCTTGAACTCTCACATATGATATTTGTGAGATTTTGTTGTTGTCTTTGCGGTTTCTCACATACAACGTTTGCTTGATTTATTTTTCATGCCACCTCAAAACAAATTTGCCGAAATTCGTTAAAAAAAATAAAAAAAAAAATAAAAAAAAAATCAAAAAAAAAGAAGGAAAAGAAAAATCCTATGTGAAGCAGCAACAAGCGACAAGTGAAAACAAGAAAGCAAATATCAAGTAAAGAAAGCAAAGAAAATAAAAAAAAACGCGAATATACGTATACAATAACAACAGCAATTACAAGAGGCGGCCTGAAGGCCAACAGCAAAGAAGAAGCAGCAGCACCAGCAGTAACGGTAGTAGTAGGGGTCCGCCCTTTAGGCCCCCCCTTCCCCGCCCTAGCGTCTAAAAGGTAAGCGTGCATTTTGATGTTTTTTTGTGCCAAAAATTCCATACAAAAATTTGCTTTAGACACACACTTATTTGCATTTCAAAGCCACGACTATGTGTGTGTGTGTATGTATGTGTGTGTGTGTGTGTGTGTGTGAGTGTGAATAAGACTGGGATTATCAGCAGGCCACAACGTCATCATTATCATCATCATCATCATCTTCATCATCATTTGCGTTATGGCGACAACGGCACACGCTGCGTATGATTGATTGATGCCTGTCCTGTCTATGGACCACACCACTATAGGGAATTTGTTCCGTTTTAGTGGCCAAAATTAAAATTTTTGAGATTAACAAGATTTTTGACTGGAACTTTCTTGTACATTGATCTTTATTACTAAAGGAAGGTAATTTAGATATGTGGGCGTGTCAACGCCTTCGCTGGCGTCGATATCATTTGCAGACACATCTGCAGATTCAATTTCACTATTTTCACCAATTACTGGATGATTTCTACTGGCAGAGCAAGTCTCTTGTGTTTTTCTAGCAGTTCTGCATTGCTGATCAAGATGTTGCTTCCTAATAGTTCAAATTACGCAAAAAGCCGCAAAAAACGCACAATGTGCTCATATATATTCTGAATTCCGAATTGACAAATCTACAACATCTATATGGAGACTCACTGATACTTTTTGAACCTTTTTCTTAGAACCCTTTGAAAAGTTGAACTTTCTTTCCAAAAGTGACAAGGGGACACCACTTGCTAAATAGGTAAATTGTTGGAAAGATACGAACGAAACGCGCAACATATTAGTATCAACATATACTACTAACCTAAAGAATTAAAATTCATTTTGAATTTGATTATTTTAAGACTTTTTGACAGAGATATGCCAATTTGAAACTGCACCGCAAGGTTAACTGACTTTAACAGCTGTTATTTTAACACTAAACTGTTAAGTTAACATTCTAGGTATGTAACATAGCAGTTTGATCATTTGTTAACATGGTAAAATTGAAAAAAAATCGTAAATTTGCATACTTGCGAAAAATGAGTTTTTGTCACAAAAACGGGTCAAATTCCATATAGTGCACACGAGCCTCAACTGAGTGTGAGTTTCTCTCACTCTCTGTCTCTCACTCTCTCATTCTTTCTCTCTCGCTTTTTGTGTCTCTGTTTCGTTACTGACATAATTATATTTACTGGCAAGCCAGAAAATTCTGTTCGATTTGCCCGCTTTGATTGAGAAATTCATTCGCTTTCGCCAATGTTAATAAGCTGCAAAAATTCTGTTTGGGATTTCGTTGACAAAAGCATCAGCCTAGCAACGGAAATTGCTTAAAAATATATATATCAATATTTTTTTTAATTTTTTTTTTTTTTTTTTTTTTTTTGTGAAATAATTCCAAATGTAATGGCAAAATCGTTTTGAAAACAAATCATCATGTGTGGAGTTCATTTGCTGCAAGCAGCAGCAATTCCTTTTGTGTATTTTTATAATTGCATTAAAAATCAAATCTAATTAAATGTGCACTCAATATTTGATGTGTGACACTTGAATATTGAATTTAGAGTACTATATTTATATTTTTTGTTTTTTTTTTAAATAAATTTAATTTAATTTATATTTAAACAGCGCTTCCCTTTGCATGCAAATCTAAGCGGCGCTGAAAAGCACGCTACAGTTTTGATAAATCAACATGACTTACTTTCGAACTTTGAACTGCCATAACTTTACCAAAATTCAACCGATTTTGATAAAATTTCGATTTCTGTCAATGGTTTCTGTCAATGGTTCAATTCTGCATTCAACGATTTTTCATTTAAGTTGATTTTATTTTTTCGACTTTTTTATAACAAATTTTGTATATTTTATACCTTAAGAAAATCATAAAAAAGGGAAATTTTTTTGATCCATTTCTTTGACTCGAATCGATTGTGGGTCTCAAAACTAGTAATCTGCTTTTTATTTGAGGTTATTTTAATGAGTATTTTCCGAGATATGGCCAAAAATGTTTACAACAAAAAGCCCGAATTTCCCATTTTCTGATATGACATTTGATTTTAATTTTGAACTGTCATAACATTGTGAAAACTATACCGATTTTCATGAAACTTGCAGCACACTTGAGGTTGATTGTATTTTTGATAATAACGGCCATTTGAAGTGATTTCACTAAATATTTCAAGGGTTACGGCAAAAAGTATCCAAAAATAGCTTTAAAATTCCCTCAAAATTTTTTTTTTTTTTTTTTTTATTAAGTGTAGGATCCGTACTTCTCATCGTACCTTAACCACACAATAATTGCAAGTATTATGAGGGCCAAACCCCTTTGATGGGGAGTTAAATGTTAAATAAATTATATTATGTTTGTTGTGTTAGTATGGATTCTGTGATCGTTTTGGCGAAGCCTAGTCGTTTGAGCCTTCTGAGTCGTCGGGCAGGTAGTAGGTCAAAATACTTTAGAATCTTTCAAACTGATATAACTTTGGTAAAACTCAACCGATTTTGATGAAACTTTTATCCCATAAACGTGATTTCCAAAGATTTTCTCAAATTCAATCAACTGCAACCGTCATCAACCTATTTGTGTCATTGAAATTAACGCGATTTGTAGTAAATCTGTCCACAAAGTTAATTAACTTGCAACTGCGACAAAATGTATTTTATATGTACATACATATATATGTGTGTATGTATTTATAGAGAACACAATTGTATTTATTTGTGCGGCTTTGCCACAACAGCAATTAAATTTATAACAATTAGCGAGTTGCAACAGAGCGAGAAAGCGAACGGTGGCAAGCTAATAGCATTAAGGTGGGGGGAAATGGCAAATGAATTAAACAATTAAAGTTGGGAATTGTAAATTAAGAGAGTTTTTTATTTTACTTCCACCTACATGCGGAGGGAGCTTAGAGGTCCTTTTAATTGAAGCTAAAGGCATTTTCATATTTTGCAGTTTCCTTTGCCAATTTTCATTCACACACACACAATTTTAATTTCTGGTTCTGCGCATTTAATTGGCCGTAAATGGAAATTTTTCTTCTCAACCTTATGCGCAAAACACCTGTCATCAGCATTAAAGACGTTCCCCCCCCTCGTACTCTGGTCGCTTTCCAACACTGGCAGGCCGCTGGGCATGAGAGTTTTTGTTCGCACCTCAGCTTAGCAGCTGCATTTTGTATAGCATACTTCTGTGCGCACGCGAACTTAAAGCTGTAAAATCCCAAAAAAAAAAACAAAAAAACATGCCATAAAAATCAACAATAAACCAACATTTGCTGTGCATCAAAATTAACAAACTAGAAATAAGTAATAGTCGTAGAATTTGCTGCAATCTCAACAGTTCTTCTATATATTATACCATTTTTACAGTTCGCCCATAAATGTTATGTACTGCAATATATACATACATACATACATATATATTATATATAAGTATGAGAGGAGGGCAAGCACTTTGCCAACTATCTAAAGCACTTGACCGAGTTTTTTTTTATGTTGGCTTACGCAGTTGGCACTTTGATTTTAAATACCCTGCAGCGAGCTGCTAAGCAACGGGGTCACAGGGCACTAAAAACTTTTTACATTCAAATAATATTAATAATAAAAAATGTTTTTTTATGCACTTTTTCCCATATTTTTAATTTAAAATAAACAGCTTTGCTGCTCTTGAACTTTTCAAAGTTTGAACAGTAAATATAGTGTCTGCAAAATGAACTTTATTTTATTTAGAATATTTTTTTTGTAATTTTAAATGCTCTAAGTGCTTTAAGGAAGTAATTGCAAAAATGACTTTGGTTTATAAACTTTGGCAATGAAGATATACTATATAAACAAATGAAATGCAGCAAAAACTGGTTGTGAATTATAAGGATACATAAAAGGAAATTTAATTATTTAGATTTTTACATCTTTTCCAAACATTTTTAAAACAGTTTCCAATTCACTTTCAATGAAGTTTAACTTATTTTGAAGTAAGTAATTAAAAAAATTCATATTTAGTTTAAAAATATATTTTAGAAAAAATACCTTTAATGTTTCTATATACATACGATAATTACACGCAATTATTTACAATTAAGCAGCTTAAAAATCAGACTTTTGATAAACTAAAATCACTTCAAAAGCTTTTCACTTATTTTAGTTTGTCAAAAAGCTGATCCTTTTGCTTGCTTCTGCAGAATTTGCAGCTGTCTTCAGGCATAAATTGATAACAGGTGACCTAAATCATCGAAGGATAACTGCTAAAATTCCAATTTTTTTTCCTTTTTCCTTTTTCCTTTTCCTTTTTTGGAAGAATTATAAAGTTGATGCTTTTGGCGGCAGTAAGGACACTTTTAAAGGTGGAAGTTCGGTTAGTTTCATTAGGGAAATCTATGATCTTGCTACTTTTTGGAATAGTCTAGCATTTATTGAATATGAAGATATGTTTCCCATAATATTGACATTCACAACAGATTCTTTGTAGAGTTATAAGCTTATATGAAATTCGCATTCTCCCGTTTTGAGGTATTTCTTATTCTGCAACCAAACATGGTACTCCGTATTATCCTTAGGCTAACAGTCTGAAGGTTTTTCCTTAGACTAGGTCTACGTTTGCTTGGATAATCGTAAGGATTCTCTTTCAATTATCTACTATATTTACTCCGAAACCTGGAAGTCTTCATCTCCTTCTCAATGCACTTAGATTTATAGACATGAGAACTATCGGCACTTCTCTGGACATTAAGCTTTAATTTGAAGTTGGCTGCATTTAATTGCGGTTTTCGTCGTCCTTGCAAAGGACGAGAATGTCTCACTGAGTAGCTTTGTTTATTTAGCTTGTCTAGATGCTCTTGCAACTCCACATAGTCATAAGGATTGCGTGACTTAAGCAGACGATCTAAAGCTGCCTCAGAGGATTCTTTGTGGGGTATCCTTTTCTGGGATGTCTTCTTGGCATCCTTTCTTTTTGTCACATGGAAACAATCTAACAGCTCCTTATAAGCAATATTATCACAGATGCGTTTATCAGATATGAATCTATCAGTCATAGGTTTGTTATGCACCAAGCATTTAAAAAAGGATGCGGCCCTTTTGTCCTGCATGCGTGGTGGTGGCGTCTCCTGTTGACGTTTCTTGCAGCCGTTGGCATAATAACTCCAATAGGAACGAAATGTTTTATCCTTCATATGGATCCACTCGAGTTTGCTGAGCATGGGCGACAATAGCTTCATCCTCTCGAGAAGACAGTTGTGGTCCAGTAATAATGGCTGCCGATTCAACATTTTCGAATATCCTTTATTCTACTTGCAATTTGGAATGAAAATTTAGTTTTCTGTTAGTTCTAAAAGCCTGAAATTTCTGTAAAATTCATTAATATATTCATATTTTGTGTTTTTTTTTTTTGTAAATTTTAATAATTATTTTGTTTAAAATTAGTTAACCGTAGTCTGCTGTGATTTCTCAGCTTTAAAAGGTATTTTTTTCAGTCGGCAAACTTTAGAAAATGTTCAATATTAGTCAGAAAACTTGCGATTTTATTCAATATAGTAAAGTTCTTTGTTGCTGGAGCTTTCGCTCGACAATTGTGCGGCATTTTTCTAGCACTTTATAGCAAATCAAAAGCTTTTCCTTTGCCGTCCCTGCGCTTTGAAAGCTTCTCTTTTTCATAATCAAATTCGTGTCAAGTTTGGATTTTGATTTTGATTTCGTGGCGCACAATATATGATTTTTATAATATAGTCTGTGCTGTTCCTTGAGCAACTTTTTACGCATTTCCAACATATATGGCGGATCGGGTTCGATTCGATTTAATCTGCTACAGATTTCGCAGCAACTTTTGTTTTTAACCAGATCTGTTTTTGATTCATGTGCAGCTTCAACATTGATTTTGTTGTGGTTTCTGTATTTTAATTCCGGCAAAATTGGCGCTTGTTTCGATTTAAATACTATATTATTTTCTATAGTATTTTCAATTATGTTCTCTAAATCGGATGACGAACTTGGCTTTACATTTACAGCATTTTCAAGTTGTTCTTCCTCTATATTCAATTTAGCTTTAACTGATAAATTATCTTTAGATTTGAGGGTAAATTTTTCTTGTTTTTCGAAAGTTCCTTCAATATAATTTTTCTCAATTTCATTGTCTGAATTTTCACCAATTTTCACTCTATTTATAGTAATTTTTGGTGGATTTTTCCAACGCTGCCATCTTTGTTTAGCTTTCCTTGTCTTCAGATTCTTTTTTCGCCTTGATTTGAATTTCTTTTCTACTTTTTTCTCTTTTAGTTTTATAGATATTTTCTGTAATGTTTCAATATTTTCAGGTTGCTCATGGGGATCTATTTCTTTTCCTGATTCTAAAATTTCGCTATTTTTTGACTCAAATTGAGGATTATCATTATCGTCCTTTTGGCTAAGTGCATTATCTTCAAAATAATACGATGGGAAATCTTCAATATCTAAAGAAGGTTCTTCCAATTTTTTTACTTCTGAGAGTGTATATAATTTATCAATTAGTTCTTTTTGTTTAATGCGTTTCGCTTCTTCCTCTTTCATATCTGTTGATATATTACTTATGATGCTGTTTTCTTCATTTTTTAAGATGTTTGCAGTTCTCAAAGAAATTTTTTTCTTTTTAGAACTCGTGGCGGTTTTCAGTGTTGATTTGTGCTTTGTTGACTTTATGACTTCACTATTCGGTTTTCTTTCAACTTCTTTCTCTCTGAATTTTTTCTCAATTTCGCTGAATTTTCTAATATTTCCTCTATTCCCAATCTTTCTTTCCACATCTTGTGCATTGTCCTTTTTCTCGTGATTTTTTTCGAAATTATCTGCAGATTTCTCAGAGAATCCTTCGCTTGAACTATTACTCCTGGAACTAAGTTTATTGGAGTAGGGTGTCCTTAGTTCTCTAAGTCTGCGAACTACAATTGCTTGTCTTTTTTTGGACTTTCCAGTCTTAAGATTTCCTTGGCCTTGTTTTCTATGATTTCTGCAGTTATTGGAGCACTTAAAGCAGGTCAAGAATTCGTTATACAATTGATCATAAAATTGAACTCCATCACTTGACGTGGAGTCCTTAGAAACCGGTAAGTTCTGGGAAGATTTCTTCTGGTGTTTTCCTTGTAACTCTGCAAAAGTTTCTGATGTATGTGCTTTGGCATAAAATTGCTGCAAATTGTGAAATACAGTGTAGTCCTGGAACTTATTGGGCGGAAATTGTTGCAACTGCTGAGTTGCAACATTTCTAATTTTTTGCTTGAGACATGCTTTATTCAAAATCTTTGTACACCGAGACTGCAAAATGGTCTCACAAGGATTCAAGATCCTGTGAGCGCCACGTAACATTCTAATTTCGTTTTTCACTTTTCTTTGGGGTTTTCAACTATAAATTTGTATAATAAATTTAAGTCACAATTTGACTTTATACTGCTGAGCAATGTGTTGAGTTTTTACACTGTTATATAATTTTCACTGCAATTTACTTAAATTAGAACAAAGTCTGTCTCTATTTATAATTATATTTCCTTTTTTTCAAGTTTAACTACAAACAAAACCTACGCTTCTTGGCAGAACAGAATCCTTTGTAGTCCTCCCCTTCAACTGCAACGAGCTGAAAGAGCACAATACTCACACACTGACACACTCAACCCACACACCCAAACACACACACACACACACATACACATACAGACATAAATACATAGACGCATCCTTGTGCAGCTTTTTACATTTGCATATGTATATACATTTATGAATATAATTTCAGTCTGTCTCTGCCTTGAATTACTATAATTCCATGGCTATTGTGAGTTGAGAACAAAGCGAATGTGGCAGCACTTTAGCAAACATATTTCAAGTGTAACATATGATACTCTAGATAGTCAGATAGCATCATTTTCTCATATTAGATAATATGAGTTTAAAATTAAAATACGTTACTCAAATCGTTGCCAGCTTAAAGCGTAAGCAGCGACATCTGCTAAATCTATATGTTAATTAACAGCAGCTTAGTCTTCATTACGATAACGCTGTTATCGATGAACGCTGTTAGTCTGCTGCGCACTCTGTTTCTTTTACTCCTTCTTCGCTGATTTCCTTTTGTCGTGCGTCGCAGTTTCGTTTTTTCTTCGGTCCATTGCAGCTGCGCCATTTGCTGCTCGTCTTAATTCAAAGCGAATAATATGATTTATTTGATATTTTGTTGTTTTTGTTGTTGTGTTGTGATAACTGTGCAATACATGGTGCTTAGAAGTTGCCAAGTTGTAATTTCTTATGTTTTATTGCGCTTCTCAATCAATTATAAAGTTGCGTTTGCAAATTTCGACATCGTTTTGCAAAAAGTGTTGCCAGATTGTCGCGAGTTCTATGGAAAGTTTCCATGTATTGAGGAGTTGCGCTCTCTCTCATTCTCTTATGTGCACGCAGTTATGTATATGTAAATAATATGTTATTTGTTGTTGTGTTGATACTGCATTGAGCTGCAGTTGCTGCTTGTGTTAATTGTGTGAGAATTTATTTGATTTATGTGATGTGATTTGATAATTATTTTCTTTTTGTTTTTCTGATGTGTTGTGAAATTGTGCGCTGCTTATTACGGATTATAAAGTTTTAATTGGATTTACATGAAGTCAGGCTGAGGTGAGTTTTTTATATGTAGTTGGCGTAAGCTAAGAGGCTGCAAGTGTGACCAGCTTTGTTTGCATGTAAAATGCCGCAAATGTACATACTAGACTTTGTTGCTGGCAGTTCGTGGTGCCAATAAGTTAGGAATATGTTTATTTTCTAAAATTGCTTTGTTGTTGAATTAGCAATATTCAGCAACCAAACTAACTATGTATGTATATGTTTGTATATACTTATGTATGTACGTATACTATGTAATTTTTGTTGTGGGCAGCAAGTACTTTGCAGCTACTCAATGTAAGACGTGGGCGTGTGCCTTGATAGTAGGCGTGCCATTTGGCAGATTTGTTTATTTGTTTGTTTGTATGTATGTATGTTAGTTTGTTATTGTTGCAGGGACTTATTTATTTATTTATACACTGTGAGTCGTGTGTGTTCATAAAGCATCGCGCATATTGACACTAAAATAACACAGGTGTGCCTAGGACTCGTATATCCAGAGTTCTTTATGGCTTCGATACCCTGTAAAGTGTGTGCCAATGGGTTGAACTGTTAATCGAATTGTGAATAGAATATCGTATCGTATATAATATTGAAGGGTAGTGTAGTAACACAATGTACTCTCTCTCTCGGGCATCTGTTGGTATTGAGAATTGTTGAGTTTTGGGGGCTATAAACAAAATCCTCGGCCGTGAGGATGATGAATATAAACAGCCTAGATCGTTGTCCGTTTATTAGCAATTAATTTGAATATGAACAGGCGGCAAAAGGTAAAAGTCCGAAAGCGCGTGGACATGTTAAATAAACAACATTTCAAATATACTCGGAATTATCAAAAGACTCAAAAAAAAAAAAAAATACGAAAAAAATAAAACGAAACAAATTTCAATTTTCATTCTCTTTTTTTTTTTTTTTTGGTGGAAGAAAAAATCGTCATAAAAACTGAGCGAATAAAATTCAAATATTATATTTTTTCGCACGGCAACAATTTATTTATGACACGCCGTCATTTGTTTGACAATTAACTAAATGCTAAAAAATTTGTCTATATAATTTTTTGCTGTATTTTCTTTTCTATATCCACGTAATTTAAGTGTGCCATAAACAAAGTGGAGAGCGAAAACTATAAAATATGCAATGCTTAATTATTAAATGATGCTTACTTTATGAGAGTTTTCCCGTTGAGCTGCTCCTGGCCTTCAACTGCAGCTGTTTCGTTGCTATCGTTGTTATCGTTGTCATTGTCCTTGAGCAGGATGTGCTGCTGCTTCAAGTCCTGCTCAGTGTCTCTCGAACGTGCTCAGTTAATGGTCTGTTCCGTTTCGATTTCTGCTCTGTAAATGCAGTATTATAATGTGGAGTTGGCTCAAAGCATAATTGCAAACAATTAGCATGGATTGTTAAAATGCTAATCGTGCTTGCGCGACTTTCAAATACCCATTGACTGCAGTAGACAGCTGACATAGCAGTTAGCTTTGCTTGCTGATCAGTTGTTATAGCTGTCAGCTTATGTTAGTGCTCTGAATGTAAGTCTGCTATGCTGTTAAGACACAGCTGTTATTATACACGAGGTAAATTTGTCGCTGTTAACTGAATCTTGTGCTGCTGTTAGCCTACTCACTGTTAATATGGCGCTGTTAACACGATTGCAGTCGACAGCTGACATAGCAGCTAGCTTTTTGTGAGTCTACTTTGCTGTTGGCTTTGCTTGCTGATCAACTGTTATAGCTGTTAAGAAGCAGCTGTTATTATACACGTTGTAAACTTGGCGCTGTTAACAGAATCTTATGCTGCTGTTAAGTTGCTGCTGTTAGCCTACTCACTGTTAATTTGGTGCAGTTAACTTGATCTAGTGCTGCTGTTATGCTGCTAAGCTGTTGAGACTGAGATTTGCTTTAAATTGCACTGTTAATTAACATTGCTGCTTAATTTTACGCTGTACATAGAATAATATATAATTTTTTAGTTATTAATCTATTTTTAAATGTGTTTGTTTATTAACTGCTCCCTTTTTAAAATAAATAAATTTTTTTAATAAAGTTATCAAATTATTTGCTTAACAGAAAATTAAAAATTTAGGACATTATACTGATTAAATTAAAATATATTGCTTATATATTTGCTATAAAATATTTTAAAAGTCAATAGATTTTGTAACACCTTTGCGGCTATTTATAAAAATAGATAATAATAGTTAATTTAAAAAAAATATTTTTAATTTAATTTAATTAAAGCACAACATACCCACTTTGACAAAGTATAGGTACATATATTGCTTATGTATTTGCTACGCTGCATCATCTATTGCTATTGACATTGAGGCTCTCATTTGCTGCTGCATTAATGTTGTTTGTGGCACATGTTGAAATCATTAAGCTCGCGTCATAAAACCGTGAATCGCTTCACATTACTACAACAGCAACAAGAACATATACATACGTAAATATACCATACTATACTATACTATATATGTATGTACATGCATGTATGTATCTGTCAGAGTATGTGCTTTATCTAGTCTGTGAATTTGCCTGAATGCGTGTTTATATAGTAAAGGCTAACAGAATGCGACCCTCTTTATAGAGAGGGGACATCGGTACATACTCTGTTTGGCTTCTGGGCTTCGATTTTGTTGAAACTGTTGTCAACTCATGCGCAATTAGGCAGCTGATGAACTTGACTATAATATTTTTGCTGATTAAAATAGCACGAGTATGCGAAACATATGTGTGCAAAGTTAGGGGGGACACAGACTCTGTCTATAATGTTTACCAACTGTGGAACTAAATCTAAAAATAGTATAAATAGATATCCACACACATATGTTTTATGTATTGATACTATTTTTGTTTCACTTTGACTTTTGTTTAACAGTCGCTGAAGGCGTGAGAGAATGCAACAAATATACAACAAATTGAGCAATATTTTTGTTAGCAGTTGCAAACAAGAAAATGCAATAACAATGCAATGTAGGTGTTTGGTGTTACTTTCCATAATTTGTTTGCAATCCCACAAGGTCTGTTTATAGCGAATATATATGAAAGAAAATCAACTTCAGTCGGCAACAGATACAAATACGTCATGGATATCGTGCACATGTTTTATCTGACGACATATGTTGATACCCTGTAAGCGAAGGAAGTAGGAGAGGTGTGATTTGGGAGTATACTATATATGTATTAAATGGGAATACATTTACATATATATTTACAATAACTTAATTTCTAACAAAACGTATTTTTTGCCGGCTAAAAATACAATTACAAATTATATATATTCCCATTCAAAAATTATAGAATAGTTCATAGTAGCTTCAAATTCGATTTGTATTTTTCCTTTCTTTGTTCATCTGTTCATCTGTCCGCCTGTCTATCGGTATGTTTATCCATATGTTTGTCAGTCAATATGTCGGTCTGTTCATCTGTTTAGCTGTCTTTCTATCTGTCTGTATAATCACGTTCAGTTTTAAGCTCTTAAGAATCTATGATAATTATATCAATAGTCGATTTTACTTCTTACATTTTTTTATGTATGTATTCTACAATTGATAAAAGAACAACTTTTTAAATTACATCAGCATGTTCTTCTACTTCTTAAGAAAACTTTAAGCAATAGTCTCTGAAATTATATTTTATTATTTTAATAAAATTAATTTTTTTTTTAATAAACTTATAACATTTATTTATATATTAAAATTTATAATATAATAATTTCAAATTCCATTGAAAACATCAAAATCTTTATTTTATTTTATTTTATTTTATTTTATTTTATTTTATTTTATTTTATTTTATTTTATTTTATTTTATTTTATTTTATTTTATTTTATTTTATTTTATTTTATTTTATTTTATTTTATTTTATTTTATTTTATTTTATTTTATTTTATTTTATTTTATTTTATTTTATTTTATTTTATTTTATTTTATTTTATTTTATTTTATTTTATTTTATTTTATTTTATTTTATTTTATTTTATTTTATTTTATTTTATTTTATTGTATTCTATTTTTTATTAATCATACCCTCGAATCCATTTGTTTTCCAATAGGCAGGGTATCTAAAAGTCGTGTTTATAGCGAAACATTTTTTAGTGTTTGCATTCAAGCAGCTCTCTTCTTTTTCTCTTCGCTCTCTCTCTCTCTCTCTCTCTCTCTCTCTCTCTCTCTCTATCTCTCTCTTCTCCATCTCTTCCTTTGCATTTCAAGTGCATTCATACGCATCGCTGTGTATGTGTGTGTGTGTGTATGTGTTGTTGTGCGTGCATGTGTGTATGAGTGTTAAAATGATTTAATGAACATTTTGCACAGAAATTAAACATTAAATTTGGCTGAAACACATTGTTTGCCACTGGGGAAAACTTGAAATTAAAGCTTTACAAACACATACACGGACTCTCGAAATTCTCAGACGAGTTTAGAAATTGAATTAATGTGCTGAGACGGCAACTAAATATGCAGTTAATTAAGTAACGAAATTGTTCTTTAGCAAATGTTGCTCACTGAAACGTTAAATAGCATTAAAATGGTAATGAACACACACACATACACACGCACATACACACACTTTCTCACATATGTAAATAATATAAACAAATGTGTATTTGTATATGTTTTTGTGTTGTTGCCTTGAAGCCCACTTAAGTTAGGGCTTTAACTTTGCCAAATATTTTTGCATTTGTTTCATAAACAAAAAACCAAAGCGAAGCAAAACAAAATCAAATCAAAAGAAAGAGACAGCAAAAGAGAGAAAAAGAGAGAAAGAGAGGAAAAACAGCAGCGTCCACATAAGCCACATTAATGCCCTACACAAATAGCGAACAGAAAATGCAAGAAAAGAAAGCCATGAATAAAGGCAGCTAAATAAAATATAATAATAACAAATACCCCAAAAACACATGAAAATCTGAAGGCAGAGTCACTTCTTCGCCCCTCATCCCTCCTCATCACACTTAGCCCCTCCAAGCCCAACAAAGTTATGCCTTTGGACTTCTCTCGTTTTGCATATACCTCCCCAAAGTCATCCCACCCCCCCTTTTTAAAAAATGTGGCCCTCCGGCTATGAA
The DNA here is from genome assembly GCA_018150725.1 of Drosophila quadrilineata. Classification (NCBI taxonomy): domain Eukaryota; kingdom Metazoa; phylum Arthropoda; class Insecta; order Diptera; family Drosophilidae; genus Drosophila; species Drosophila quadrilineata. Next base: position 2,281,066 of record JAECWN010000407.1, read on the forward strand.
ATAAATGAAAGTATTTTTCAATGTGCTCACGCATTTTTCAACAATTTTTTTTTTGTTTTTTTTATCATTTTTCTTGGCTGTCCATATATTCAATTTGGTGTTCAAAATAAATAAATTCTTAAAAGTGCGTCGAGTTTCATGGTGTGAGTGAAGCTCAGATTAAAAACGAAATTGCAACTTCATTCTTGTTGTTGCTTGCCTTCAGTTTGATTGCCAATAAATATGCAATTGGATAGTATCAGCAACAAAGTCTACGCTCTATTCAAGAGCTGTAAATTCAGCAAGTTTTTTCAATTTTAGGGCATATTTCCAAAAATACCGCTTGAAATTCAAGGCAGTGAAAATTCGATTGAGTGGCAATTTAAAAATTGTGATATTATTGTCGGGGGTCAAAATGTCAATGTCACTTTTGAGCCTTATTTTTATCCTTTTGGGCATATTTTCTAAACTATTGGTCAAAATCGACTTCGGTAAAAACATTTTATTCATATTTTGATGCCAGAAATCGATTGGTCACAAAAAATTACAATTTTAAAATTTTTTCAGTTTTTGACATTTTGTCAAGGGGTCACTATGAAAAAATGGACAAAATAATAAAAAAATTTCAAAATGGTAAAATTAAAAAAATTTGAATGCAGTTTTAATATTTCATAAAAACCATTAACAGATGTGAAAAAATTTCGAAAATCGCACAATTTTTGGCAAAGTTATGGCTGTTCAAAGTTTTGAAGGAAACCCTTCTATGGAAAATATTGGTTTTAAACCCTATTTTTTACTCTTTTGGGTATATTTTCTAAACTATTGGTCAAAATCGACTTCGGTAAAAACATTTTATTCATATTTTGATGCCAGAAATCGATTGGTCACAAAAAATTACAATTTTAAAATTTTTTCAGTTTTTGACATTTTGTCAAGGGGTCACTATGAAAAAATGGACAAAAAAATAAAAAAATTTCAAAATGGTAAAATTAAAAAAATTTGAATGCAGTTTTAATATTTCATAAAAACCATTAACAGATGTGAAAAAATTTCGAAAATCGCACAATTTTTGGCAAAGTTATGGCTGTTCAAAGTTTCAAAGGAAACCCTTCTATGGAAAATATTGGTTTTAAACCCTTTTTTTTACTCTTTTTGGTATATTTTCTAAACTATTGGTCAAAATCGACTTCGGTAAAAACATTTTATTCATATTTTGATGCCATAAATCTATTGGTCACAATAAATTACAATTATAAAATTTTTTCAGTTTTTGACATTTTGTCAAGGGGTCACTATGAAAAAATGGACAAAAAAATAAAAAAATTTCAAAATGCTAAAATTAAGAAAATTTAAATGCAGTTTTAATATTTCATAAAAACCATTAACAAAAGTGAAAAAATTACGAAAATTGAACGATTTTTGGCAAAGTTATGGCTGTTCAAAGTTTCAAAGGAAACCCTTCTATGGAAAATATTGGTTTTAAACCCTATTTTTTACTCTTTTGGGTATATTTTCTAAACTATTGGTCAAAATCGACTTCGGTAAAAACATTTTATTCATATTTTGATGCCAGAAATCGATTGGTCACAATAAATTACAATTTTAAAATTTTTTCAGTTTTTGACATTTTGTCAAGGGGTCACTATGAAAAAATGGACAAAAAAATAAAAAAATTTCAAAATGGTAAAATTAAGAAGATTTAAATGCAGTTTTAATATTTCATAAAAACCATTAACAAAAGTGAAAAAATTACGAAACTTGAACGATTTTTGGCAAAGTTATGGCTGTTCAAAGTTTCGAAGGAACCCCTTCTATGGAAAATATTGGTTTTTAACTCTATTTTTTACTCTTTTGGGTATACTTTCTAAACTATTGGTCAAAATCGACTTCGGTAAAAACATTTTATTCATATTTTGATGCCATAAATCGATTGGTCACAATAAATTACAATTTTAAAATTTTTTCAGTTTTTGACATTTTGTCAAGGGGAAAAAATGGACAAAAAAATAAAAAATTTCAAAATGGTAAAATTAAGAAGATTTAAATGCAGTTTTAATATTTCATAAAATCCATTAACAGAAGTGAAAAAATTACGAAAATTGAACGATTTTTGGCAAAGTTATGGCTGTTCAAAGTTTCGAAGGAACCCCTTCTATGGAAAATATTGGTTTTTAACTCTATTTTTTACTCTTTTGGGTATACTTTCTAAACTATTGGTCAAAATCGACTTCGGTAAAAACATTTTATTCATATTTTGATGCCATAAATCGATTGGTCACAATAAATTACAATTTTAAAATTTTTTCAGTTTTTGACATTTTGTCAAGGGGAAAAAATGGACAAAAAAAATAAAAAATTTCAAAATGGTAAAATTAAGAAGATTTAAATGCAGTTTTAATATTTCATAAAATCCATTAACAGAAGTGAAAAAATTACGAAAATTGAACGATTTTTGGCAAAGTTATGGCTGTTCAAAGTTTGGAAGGAACCCCTTCTATGGAAAATATTGGTTTTTAACTCTATTTTTTACTCTTTTGGCTATATTTTCTAAACTATTGGTCAAAATCGACTTCGGTTAAAACATTTTATTCATATTTTGATGCCATAAATCGATTGGTCACAATAAATTACAATTTTAAAATTTTTTCAGTTTTTGACATTTTTTCAAGGGGTCACTATGAAAAATGGACAAAAAAATAAAAAAATTTCAAAATGGTAAAATTAAGAAGATTTAATTGCAGTTTTAATATTTCATAAAAACCATTAACAAAAGTGAAAAAATTACGAAAATTGAACGATTTTTGGCAAAGTTATGGCTGTTCAAAGTTTGGAAGGAACCCCTTCTATGGAAAATATTGGTTTTAAACCCTATTTTTTACTCTTTTGGGTATATTTTCTAAACTATTGTTCAAAATCGACTTCGGTAAAAACATTTTATTCATATTTTGATGCCAGAAATCGATTGGTCACAAAAAATTAGTTTTAAAATTTTTTTCAGTTTTTGACATTTTTTCAAGGGGTCACTATGAAAAATGGACAAAAAAATAAAAAAATTTCAAAATGGTAAAATTAAGAAAATTTAAATGCAGTTTTAATATTTCATAAAAACCATTAACAAAAGTGAAAAAATTACGAAAATTGAACGATTTTTGGCAAAGTTATGGCTGTTCAAAGTTTCAAAGGAAACCCTTCTATGGAAAATATTGGTTTTAAACCCTATTTTTTACTCTTTTGGGTATATTTTCTAAACTATTGGTCAAAATCGACTTCGGTAAAAACATTTTATTCATATTTTGATGCCATAAATCGATTGGTCACAATAAATTACAATTTTAAAATTTTTTCAGTTTTTGACATTTTGTCAAGGAGTCACTATGAAAAAATGGACAAAAAAATAAAAAAATTTCAAAATGGTAAAATTAAAAAAGATTTGAATGCAGTTTTAATATTTCATAAAAACCATTAACAGATGTGAAAAAATTTCGAAAATCGCACGATTTTTGGCAAAGTTATGGCTGTTCAAAGTTTCGAAGGAAACCCTTCTATGGAAAATATTGGTTTTAAACCCTATTTTTTACTCTTTTGGGTATATTTTCTAAACTATTGGTCAAAATCGACTTCGGTAAAAACATTTTATTCATATTTTGATGCCAGAAATCGATTGGACACAATAAATTACAATTTTAAAATTTTTTTCAGTTTTTGACATTTTTTCAAGGGGTCACTATGAAAAATGGACAAAAAAATAAAAAAATTTCAAAATGGTAAAATTAAGAAAATTTAAATGCAGTTTTAATATTTCATAAAAACCATTAACAAAAGTGAAAAAATTACGAAAATTGAACGATTTATGGCAAAGTTATGGCTGTTCAAAGTTTCAAAGGAAACCCTTCTATGGAAAATATTGGTTTTAAACCCTATTTTTTACTCTTTTGGGTATATTTTCTAAACTATTGGTCAAAATCGACTTCGGTAAAAACATTTTATTCATATTTTGATGCCATAAATCGATTGGTCACAATAAATTACAATTTTAAAATTTTTTCAGTTTTTGACATTTTGTCAAGGGGTCACTATGAAAAAATGGACAAAAAATAAAAAAATTTCAAAATGGTAAAATTAAAAAAATTTGAATGCAGTTTTAATATTTCATAAAAACCATTAACAGATGTGAAAAAATTTCGAAAATCGCACGATTTTTGGCAAAGTTATGGCTGTTCAAAGTTTCGAAGGAAACCCTTCTATGGAAAATATTGGTTTTAAACCCTATTTTTTACTCTTTTGGGTATATTTTCTAAACTATTGGTCAAAATCGACTTCGGTAAAAACATTTTATTCATATTTTGATGCCAGAAATCGATTGGACACAATAAATTACAATTTTAAATTTTTTTCAGTTTTTGACATTTTTTCAAGGGGTCACTATGAAAAATGGACAAAAAAATAAAAAAATTTCAAAATGGTAAAATTAAGAAAATTTAAATGCAGTTTTAATATTTCATAAAAACCATTAACAAAAGTGAAAAAATTACGAAAATTGAACGATTTTTGGCAAAGTTATGGCTGTTCAAAGTTTCAAAGGAAACCCTTCTATGGAAAATATTGGTTTTAAACCCTATTTTTTACTCTTTTGGGTATATTTTCTAAACTATTGGTCAAAATCGACTTCGGTAAAAACATTTTATTCATATTTTGATGCCAGAAATCGATTGGACACAATAAATTACAATTTTAAATTTTTTTCAGTTTTTGACATTTTTTCAAGGGGTCACTATGAAAAATGGACAAAAAAATAAAAAAATTTCAAAATGGTAAAATTAAGAAAATTTAAATGCAGTTTTAATATTTCATAAAAACCATTAACAGATGTGAAAAAATTTCGAAAATCGCACGATTTTTGGCAAAGTTATGGCTGTTCAAAGTTTCGAAGGAAACCCTTCTATGGAAAATATTGGTTTTAAACCCTATTTTTTACTCTTTTGGGTATATTTTCTAAACTATTGGTCAAAATCGACTTCGGTAAAAACATTTTATTCATATTTTGATGCCAGAAATCGATTGGACACAATAAATTACAATTTTAAAATTTTTTCAGTTTTTGACATTTTGTCAAGGGGTCACTATGAAAAAATGGACAAAAAAATAAAAAAATTTCAAAATGGTAAAATTAAGAAAATTTAAATGCAGTTTTAATATTTCATAAAAACCATTAACAAAAGTGAAAAAATTACGAAAATTGAACGATTTTTGGCAAAGTTATGGCTGTTCAAAGTTTCAAAGGAAACCCTTCTATGGAAAATATTGGTTTTAAACCCTATTTTTTACTCTTTTGGGTATATTTTCTAAACTATTGGTCAAAATCGACTTCGGTAAAAACATTTTATTCATATTTTGATGCCAGAAATCGATTGGTCACAATAATTACAATTTTAAAATTTTTTCAGTTTTTCACATTTTGTCAAGGGGTCACTATGAAAAAATGGACAAAAAAATAAAAAATTTCAAAATGGTAAAATTCAGAAGATTTAAATGCAGTTTTAATATTTTATAAAAACCATTAACAAAAGTGAAAAAATTACGAAAATTGAACGATTTTTGGCAAAGTTATGGCTCTTCAAAGTTTCAAAGGAAACCCTTCTATGGAAAATATTGGTTTTAAACCCTATTTTTTACTCTTTAGGGTATATTTTCTAAACTATTGGTCAAAATCGACTTCGGTAAAAACATTTTATTCATATTTTGATGCCAGAAATCGATTGGTCACAAAAAATTACAGTTTTAAAATTTTTTCAGTTTTTGACATTTTTTCAAGGGGTCACTATGAAAAATGGACAAAAAAATAAAAAATTTTCAAAATGGTAAAATTAAGAAAATTTGAATGCAGTTTTAATATTTCATAAAAACCATTAACAGATGTGAAGAATTTTTGAAAATCGGTCAATTTTTGGTAAAGTTATGGTAATTCAAAGTTTCTAAATGATTTTTTTTTTTAAATATTTGTCTTATGTTGCTACTTTGCAAAATGTTTCTCAATATTGATAATTTCTATTAAATTTATATATGTATTTTTTTTAATAACAACTTTTGCCACATCACTTCGAATACAAATTTTGTTCATCTTCAGCATGAGCAGCTGTTGCAAGTTGTAGGCAGTGGAGTGGTGTGGTGTAGAACTATCTTAGTTTCCACTTGTTTAGTTCCAATGGAAACTTGCAACTATTTCAAGTATATGCAGCATTAATTGTGGCACAATCATGCGACAAATAGGGGCGGTGGAAACTAGGGGTATAAGCGAAAAAGAAAATTAATAAGCGCAACACGTGCAACTTCGGTTGACGGTAATACAGTAAATGTCTGTCTAGTTGACGAAGGAGCTAGAAAAGGAGGCGTGGTCAGGCAGGAAGGAAGAAAGGAAGGAAGCTGGCCAAGGATACGTGGGGGCATGGACATGGGGCAAAGTTTGTTGAGCAAACGGCTTTGAAGTCTAATAGGATTATCCTTCGCCTTTGCCTTCCTCGCCTTTGCCTCCTTTGCCTTCGCCATTGCTTTACGCCCACAACAGCGGCTTGGTGGGCGTGTTTGTGCAGTGCAAATAAACGCCAGCAGACGTTATTGAATGTGTGTGCTTGTGTGTGTGTCTAACCAAGAAATCAGATTGATATAAAATAATATTAAATAATGCAAGGCAAATATTTAGCATGAAGCAAAAGCTTTTATTATGTATATAAGCAGCATATCAAAGGTACAGAAAATATATAGAAAATATATAAAGTGAATAGAGGGTATACATAGGGTCTATATAGAGTGGGGTCAGCTTTTTTTGGGGGTATTTTCTCAACCAACAACTGTATTATTGAAGCGAATGGTCAAATCTGTCTTGGCCATGTTGGAGAAGGCGTTGACCAACTCATCGAGTCTATCGTTGGGCAAACGTCTATCGAATGGGAAGCCCATGGTGCGGTTATCCGGATACAATTTGTCCTTAAGGCCACAGAAAGAGTACGCGGTGCTGCAAGGATCATTCGGGGTGCTGAAAAAGAGTTTAAATATTTTTTTTTAAATAGTGGTATATTGAAACACAATCGGGCTAAAAAACGAAAAATATGAGGACTTTGGAAAAATCTAGACAAATTAGCATAACTTTCTGGAAAAAATGAATGTTAATTTTTGAAAATAAGCAAAATCGGAAAAAGATACATGAAAAAGGTCATGAAAAATTAGTCAAGGAAAACTATGAACAACTTTGAAGAAAAAAACATAGTTTGGAAAAAAAGAATGCAAAATTTTAAAAGAGGAAAAAAAATTGCGAAAAATTTGGAAATGAAAATCCATTTTCGTGATTGCACTGTTTTCCACTCACTTTGTTGTCTGCTGCACTGCATCCTGCGTATAGTCCGAAATCATGACAAACAAATCGAAGACCATGCCCTCGGGCTTGCCCTTGGGCAGCAACAGATGCTGTGGCCAACCGCAACCGCAATAACGGAAACGTGCCAATTCATCAGCAGCTGTTGGCTGATAACTTGCCCCAACGGCACGGAATGAACGCTCGAAAGGAATGGCCACCGATGCCGATGTCGATTCACGTCTAATGGTATTCTCGCCAGGCACCACTACGGGTAGAAACACCGCCGAAAGGGGAAAAGTTAGTCAAATAAAAATAGAGAGACTTCCACAATCATAACTCACATTCCACTGTGAACTTGTCCATTTCGATGGCCATCAGACGCTGCTCCTCAAGACGGAGTGGCACATTGCGCTCATCGGTCTTGGGGCAGATGAAGATGCGGCAGGTGCCAGTGCGTTTGGGGCCCGTGTTCGTCACATTGAAGGTGTAGGTATAGGGAGCGTTCTGCAGATGTTGGAATGAGGCGGGCACATTCTCATCATCGACGGGTCCAAAGTCGAGACCGGCAGCCAAATTGGCCGTGGATTTCTGCCAGTAGGTCAACAATGTGTTGGGACGTGCCTTGGCAGCGCCCAACTTGGCCTCCACATAGGTGACATTGACGCCCTGGAAGCCCAGCTCGTTGGTGTTGTAGGGAGGCAGCAGAGCCTTGTGCTTGTTGAAGATATTGTCGATGTATCCATGCCATCTGTAGAAGATGGGATCACGCATAGCGGTGGTCACATCGCCCATCACGCCAAAGTCCTCCAGATGACGAGCATCGGGATCGTGGGCAAACGAGATGATGGTATGTCCTTGATTGTGCAGATTGCCATAGTACTGGCTGTTCACGGATAGCGATGGAGCAGCCTCAACCAGATTGCCCAGAATATCAATGCCACTCTTGGCATCCAGCGGAATACGTTGGCCAGAGCTCTGCAAGAGAATCCTCATCATCTATAGAAAACCTTCAAATTATAGCCCTCCACTTACATTCTCCACGAATCCCTGATCGATGGCTCCCAGCACACGATCCCGCCAGCGCTCCAACTCTGAGATCTCAATGGAACCATCCTGACGATCCACATCACGCAACAGCTGATTGGACACACGTGCCGGATACGTGCGATTGTTGACGCTGGATAGGATCTTGGGGAAGTAACCCTCGGGCACCGCCTCCCGCAGATTATTCAGTGGCACCACACGCTTCAGATCGTTGCAGAAACGCTCCACATTGTAACGCGCCAGGATCTGATGATGCATATAGTAGAAGAGCTCACCGCGACGATCCTTGTTGGTGACCTCACGAGGTCCGCTGGCAGGATACACCAAATGCCAGTGCCAATGATGGCTGTTAACGCCAATATCCTCACGGAAATAGGCTAAGCGCTGCTCATCCTCACGATCCGAGGCCGTGTAGTTGACGGGAATCTCCAGGGGAGCACGATTGCCGCTCTTGGGGATAACAGATGCCTCCTGGCGCGCATCCTGGAAGACAGAGGGCTCCACAAAGTTGCTGGGGAAGATTTGCGAGATGTTGGGAATGGGCACGGTCTTGGTATCCGGACGATGGGCAATGGCCACAGACAGACAGTACTGGAACATGACAGGATTCACACGATCCCTAAAACGATAGAAAATAGTTATCATAAATACATTTCATAGATATAATATTAAACTAATAACCATAAAAAAAGTAAAAATTTTTTTGAAATCGTTTGATTTTTGGCAGAATTATGGTTGTTTTCTAAAATATTGCAACAAATCGACTTCGGTTTAAAATTGTATTCATTCGAAAAAATAAATTCGAAACAAATAATAAATTCGAAATAAATTCGAGTGGCCATTATTAAAAAAATTTGAATGCATCTATAATATTTCAATAAAAACAATATCAAAAGTGAAAAAAAGTTCAAAATCAGTTCATTTTTGGCAAAGTTATGGCTACTCAAAGTTTAAAAGTAACCCAATTTTTCAAAATGGCAATTTTTAGGCTATTTTCCAATATCTATGATTTAACTTACTTGATGTAGGCAGCCAAGGATACAAATTGCTGTAGATTGGCAGCATCCAGGAAGATGGAGGTCAATTCACTGGCAATTTCCCGATGAGTTGTATTGAACAATGAGAATTGCTTCTTCCTGCCCAGTTTCTTGGTGAAGTCCAGATTGGGTTTCACTTTCAGCTCTCGAATGGGAATCCTTGTCTCCACATTCTGGGTGAAACGATCGGCGACCTCCTGGGTATTGGTCTTGTAGCGGTCCGTGTAGAAACTCTCGGGCAGATCGAAGACAGTCTTACCCTCGTCGCGTCTGGTGAAGACCGGCTCCAGAGGACGCTGGAACAGCAATTCCAAGGCTTTCAAATCGGTATTCATGTCGTTGAATGTAGAATTCGGAAGTTCAAATCGAAGGGATAATAGTTCCTTGGGGTTTGGCTGTAGACGACTTCACGAGCTGTGGCAAAGCACTGTGAGGAATGTCAGTTGCAATGGGACCTTATATAGTTGGAGAAATCAGGGCGGGGAAAAGATATATAATATATTTTATACTGTTGTGGTTTCTGAAAAATGTTTGAGAAGTTTATCTGTTAGTTTTTGAAAAATTATAAAAATATTTTCACTTTCAACGATAAACCACAAACTGTGTAGGTTTTAGTTGACGTTCGTCAAATATATGTATATAGTATGTATATATACATATATATTGAAGTAGTTATCTAATTACGAACGTTCTACGTATGTCGTCTGCCTCTTATCTACTTGCCACATGTTTATCGCCATGCGAGTCGCGCCTCTTTTATTTTTTCACATGTTGCCACAACAAATTTATCGCTGAAATTCTCTTATGGTTATTACTGAATATTTATTATTTGAAATAAATTTCATATATACTTATATTTTTACTACTTATAAAATTTTGTTTTATTTCAATATTGATGAGTTCTATTTATTTGGAATTTATTTCATTTAATTTTGAACGCTTGTCTGATAATATTTTACATATCTTTATTACTAACTATTTATTTATTTATTTGTTAAATATTATTTGGTTTCATTTAAACTATTATGAACTCTATTTATTGGTTTTTATTTTTGTTTTATTTATTATTAATTTTTGTTTACTTTCTTTTTTTTTTTAAATATATATGAGAAAATTCACTGTAGTGACAAAACAACGTTTATTGTTATTAAAGAAAAGTTCTAAAAAAAATAAAATATATATATATATTATTTTTTATAAAAGTTTCTGCAAATAAATCTGAGCTTGTTGGCTTAAAGCAAGTATAAATTGTGAGCTAAGTCCTTTTTAAAGGCAAACAAATGTGTCTCAAATTTATGAATAGAGCTTCCAGCACAAAGGACAATAGTTAATGGGCATAGGGATACGTATAAGGATAGGGATAGGGATAGGAATAGGGATAGTGACCCCAATGCAGTTGGGATTATAATGTACAAATATTATGTTAAGGTTTTGCTTTTCTATGATGTTATATAAAAAATGAAGCATAGTAATCTTAGATAGAGAGAGAGAGAGAGAGAGAGAGAGAGAGAGAGAGAGAGAAAGAGAGAGAAAGAGAGAGAGAGAGAGAGAGAAACAGAGATAGAGAGAGAGAGAGAGAAAGAGTGGCCTATGGCAACAAAAATAAATTGGCCAAACATATTTGCTGAGGCAGGCCTAAAACGATATACCAGATATGTATATGAAGCAATAGAGTGAGAAGGCAGTATTATTAAAAAGAGAAAGCGGGAGAGAGAGAGACGGAGAAAGACAGAGAGAGAGAGAGAGAGAGAGAGAGCAGTAGTATTGGCATAAATTAACGCTGCGAGGCGCAACGAGCGATTAAAACACTTTTGGCAGCGCCTCTAAATCAATTTTGTGCTTCGCTTCGTGACCAAAAAGCCAAAAAAAAAAAATAAATAAATATTATGATAAATATACAAAAAGTGAGAAACTTTTGCTGGCCATTGTTAATAATATATGTATGTAAGTGGCGTTCAGACTTGTGGCCAGAGCAACGTTCCGCTTTTCAAATGTGCGCGCATTAATCTGTGAAATTGACAGCAACAACAACATCAACAACAACAACAGCAATAACAACAACAACAATGTTAGCTGTAAGTATAGATAGCAAAAGTTGTTGACAGCAATGACCAAACAAGGGGTAAAAGCAAAACGAGGGGTGCGGTTGTGGGCGGTTGTGGTATGTCAAATTGTAAAGATGAATTTTCATAAAATATGAAAACGACTTTTCATATTGAACTTCAGCACATTGTTATCCTTGTTGTCGCACGTTGTCTCTGTCTCTTTCATTCCAATCGCTGTTTTGTCAGCTGCAATAATTTTTCATAAATATTTCCAGCACAGACAGCAGACAGCAAGAATGTTGAATTAATTATACAAAACATTTTTCAATTAATTATACTAAAAATGTTGTAAAGCATTTTTAATTTATGTGCAATTTTTCGACTACAACTACAGTTTGTAACATCTTAATTTAAATCAAGTCCTTTTCATTATACTATTTCATTCTTACTTTTTATTACAATTTCTCTTTAATACTTTCTCTCTAACACTCTCTTACAATTTCTCTTTAATACTTTCTCTCTAACACTCTCTTGTTAACTCTTTCTTTCTTACTGTTTCATTCTTACTTTCCATGTCTTTGCGTTCATTTCTTGTTCTCTCTTTTTTACTGTTTCTTTCTGACTTCTTCTATCTTTCTAGCACTTTCTTTCTGAAACTTTCCTTCTTTAACTTATTTTTTACTTTATCCTTTCTTTCTAAGGCTTTCTTTCTTATTATTATTATATTTTTCCTCTTTACTGTCTCTATTTTACCCTTGCTTTTTTATCTGTTCCTTTTTACTCTGTCTTTCTTACAATTTTTTACTCTCTTACTATTTATCTTTTAATATTTGTTTCTTTCTTATCCTTTCTTATTCTTATTCTTTCTTATTCTCTCGTTCTTCTTCTTGTTTTTATCTTTCCTTTTCCTATTCTTATTCTTTCTTATTTTCTCGTTCTTTTTCTTATTCTTATCTTTCCTTTTCCTATTCTTATTCTTTCTTATTCTCTCGTTCTTCTTCTTGTTTTTATCTTTCCTTTTCCTATTTTTATTCTTTCTTATTCTCTCGTTCTTTTTCTTTTTCTTACTCTTTACTCTTTCTAACCCTCGATTACTCTATCTTACACTTTCTTATTATTTTTATACGCTTTCATTGTCTCCTTTTTGCGCTGCTTTTACAACTTTTAATGTTGCTGAGCAAAAGTTTTTAAAGTCTTAAAAACGTCGAAAAACTTTTTGCGGCAAAACTCGATAAAGACGCCCCATTTTATACAATATACATATATACATATATACACATATAACGAGGAGGGGGTATCAGACCATGGCCATAAGATCAAGGGGTTCGCCATAATTATGCGATGCGGGGTGGGCGGTGAGCAGAAGGGAGGTGGTTGGAGGCTTTGAGGTGCTGTGTGTAAGTGCCTTGGTCTAACCGCAAGAATGTTGCGGACACGGCTTATCAATATTTTGTGAGGCAAAAAGCCGTAACCAAAAAAAGAAAAAAATAAAAATAAATAAACAAAAGTAAATTTATAATGCACAACTTTTAAGCTAGTTACGGACTGGCTTTTAATGCGCTGTACGATGTTAGGAAAAAAGGATGTATGGAGGATCTGCGGAAGGGTTTACCAAAATTTTCAACAGGTTAACAACATCATATTTAATATTATGCGGCAAGTAACAAGTAAATGTTGCAAATGGGCTTTAATGAAGCTGAAGTACGCTTGAATTGTAAGGCGACCCATAAGAACCTATAGAGATGACCTTAAGTGGCAGTTTAAGAGGTTTTCTTTGTTAAGGGTTATTATACTACAACAGTTTGCAATAAGTGGCGTATTTATCAAGAATATAAATCAAATAAAAATGGCAGGTATATTTTCTTAGACTAATTTTAATAACATATTAATTTAACAGTAATATTAAATTAGTTTAGAAATTAGTTTCATTGTTTTTTCTATATTTTTAGTGGGAAATTTAATGATTAAATTTAAAGAAATTCATTTACAATATACTCTCAATCAGACTGAGAATTTAATAACTTATATGTGTCAGAATTATATTTCATTGTTACTGTTAATATTTATTTTCTTACATTTAAAATTTGCATATGTTTTTAATTTATTTTTATTTTTATTTCAATTTAATTTTATTTTACTTTATTTTATTTTATTTTATTTTATTTTATTTTATTTTATTTTATTTTATTTTATTTTATTTTATTTTATTTTATTTTATTTTATTTTATTTTATTTTAATTTTATTTGTATATAATTTTTATTTTTATTTTATTATATTTAATTTTATGTCGACAGAAATTAATTAAAATATAACAATAAAATTTAATTGAAAATTAATTAAATTAATTATTTATATATTTAAAAATAAAAATTGGAATTAAATAAAAAGAAATGAAAAATAAAATAATAATTCTTTAATAATGAAATACTTTTTTTACATTTTTTATGTTATTTAAATTTTAAATAACCTAATATATCTCTAGTAGAATTCTAACTTTGGTTAATAAATAGATATGTGAATCCTTCTAAAGATTTACTCCCATAGCCAAAAGTCCTGTCAAAGAAGAGAAGAACATTTTAATGTTCGCCTCTGGGTTCATCTGGTCATAGACAACGGCCAAGTTAAATGGGGGGCACTAATGAAATAATCATAAGCCCAATAAACGGCGCTATGAAATTTGAGAAATTAATTTCAACACAACATGAAATTGCTGCCACAAAATGTGGCAAACAGCAAGTCAAAGGCAATGGCAAAGGCAATGGACGAGCTTAAAGGCAATCAAAAGCAGACCAATTAAACCCGTCCAAAAAGGGTTTCTGTGGAGACTTTTGACTAGGCAGAGGAAGTTGCCAAATCGATGTTGTCTCACTTTGTGGCAAGTTCAAGCAATGTTGCACGTAATGAGCGCTGCTCCATGCGGGGACACATGCAAATCTCTAACGTCTAATTAAAATCCATTCACAGGAGGCAAACATGTCGGTTGTACATTGTACTGTGGGTGGCAGCAACATAGTCGTCGTGTTGCAAGTTTGACAAAGACAATGTTATTAGTTGACTGTTGCCAGTTGGCAGTTGTCAGTTGCCAGTTGGCAATTGTCGTTTCGACTGTGTTGCACGTTGACTGTCAAATGTCGAGTTGACTATGTGTGTTGTCTCTCTCTTTCTCTCTCTCTCTGTCTCTGTGTGTGTGGCAAACTGTTGCTGCCATGTGGCATGTGGCAACAATCAGACAATGCTTGAGCGCACCAGTTAGCCAGTTATCAACTGCAACAATGTGTGTGTATGTCTCCCTCTCTCTAACTTTCTCTTGCTCTCTTTTTATTGCCCTCTCTCTCTCTCTCTCCACTCTCTCTCTCTGTCTGTCTCCCTCGCTGTGGGAAGGTAATTGAACAACATTTGTTGAATGGCTTGGAACAAATTGCCACAGAGTGAGACATATACATACATACAGCACAAATGTAAACGAGGGAGTAGTGTTAAAGTTAGAAAGAGACACCGAGTAAGAGCGAGAGAGACAGGCGAGCGTGTGTGTAGCAGGTGCTTGTTGTTCGCTGTCGCTGTCAGTGGCAGACACTTGGCTGATTTTCTGCAATATTAACTTCAGTGGCAGGTGCTACGTAGTTGGGCCTGTCAACTGTCAGCCTGATATTTTCATAATTTCAGCATACCCTGTAATTAAACAGAATCGAACAGAAAAGGCTTTGAGCATATGACTGTGTGGAGAAAGGGGAAAAGGGTTGACAGGATAAGACAGAAATGAGAAAGGTAGAGTGAAATTGGGGGGAATATAAGCTTAGAAAAGGGAATGGTGGCGAAAAGGTGAAAAATCGGAATAGGAAAGGGCAATGATACAAAAGGAGAGAAATAGTGAGAAAAAGGGATAGAGAGGGTCTAAAATAAAGAGAAGTTTGCTTTGAGGTCATCGGAGAATATTAGAAATGAGGAAGGAAGAGGGGAAAGCGGAAAAATAGGAATGGAAAAAGGGAAAACGATGCAAAATGCTGAAGTGAAAGAGACATTGAGGGATACAAAGAGGAGTTAAGATTGAAAACCAAAATAAGTGATTTTTTAAGTCATTTTTGAGAAGCCTAAGAAAATGTCTTAGATACTGTCTCTTCAGAGGTTTTAGAAAGCGCCTTAGAAATATCTAAGAAATATCTTAGAAATAGTTTAATATAAGTTTAGAAAAGAAAATTGTATATGAGATTAAAAGTGTCTTCGAAAATGCCTTAGAAAAGTTTTTCAAGTCTTAGAAAATGTATTAAATTAAGATGTATGTATTTGAAAGTTAGACTATATGTAACAAATTATGCTATTAAAAGATATTGTATATTTATAAAATTATTGGAAAAAAAATCTAGTTTTTTTTTTTTTTTTTTTTTTTTTTTTTATTTATTAAGTGTAGGATCCGTACTTCTCATCGTACCTTAACCACACAATAATTGCAAGTATTATGAGGGCCAAACCCCTTTGATGGGGAGTTAAATGTTAAATAAATTATATTATGTTTGTTGTGTTAGTATGGATTCTGTGATCGTTTTGGCGAAGCCTAGTCGTTTGAGCCTTCTGAGTCGTCGGGCAGGTAGTAGGTCTCTTGCAAGACGGCTTTGGTGTGCCCTTAGCCTGTTGGTGTATCGGCTGGTGTGTCTGCCAATTTGCTCCTCAACTGTATGTATCTTGAGGTCCCTGTGCAGTGTTGAGCCTCGCACGTACCACGGACAGTTGGTGATTTGCCTTAGTACCCGATTCTGCAGGACTTGTATCCTTTTGTGGTTTGTTTTTGCTGCAATACCCCAGATTTGGACGCCATACAGCCATATTGGCACAATGCAGTGTACATACAAAAATCTAGTAAAATATTTTAGAGAAAGAGTTCATTATTTTCTTGATAAGCACCATATATGCATATGTAATTCAATCATAAATAAAATTAAGAACGTCTAATCAAAATTAATCGCACGAATTCCGAAGTTAAGGTCAGCTAAAAAACATAATCTAATAAAAGGAATTTATTTTCGCAGCATTTTTTACCGATCTATTTCGGTATTTGATTTAATTCATTTATCTTTTTAAAAACCTGTATCTTTTCAGCTGATATTAGTACTTGAATTATTTCGCTGATTATCATCGATGATTATATCAAAACAGGTTTCTTTTTGGCAATTGTTGACCTCTGAACACTTGCCAGAATCAAGCCCCTCAGCAACTGTCTGTCATTGTGTAGATAGTAGAACTGCAACTGGGCTGGTGTCTCCATATTGACGGCGGGAATCAGGCCCAAGTCGAGTCGAAAGGCGCGTATATAGTAGGTCTTGCCCCGCAGAAAGGGACACTCTCTGGGGTAGTTACTATAGCGATCCAGTATCTCACGAGAGATGCGCACCAATGGCACCTGATTCTTGTTGGCCAGGAACTGGCAACCATCTGTGGTCACATTCAAGAGCACAAAGTTGACCCGGCCACGTGGCATGGAGATTTCCAGGCGAAACTGAAAATTCTCCAAGGATTCCATTAGCGTAAATTCCATGTTTAAATTGCGACGCTTCAGGTTCTTATTCAGACCGCAATGGAAGCGATCGATGGGATTGTTGTTTTTTGTGGGGCTGCTGCAGGTGAAGTTGTGGAAATGTAGCTCAAAGTCATTCTGTAATTAGCTGGAATTGTTGAAAATTGTATGTCGTATAAATATTACGTATACGCACCTTGGCCTCAATTTGTTGGAGCAGCAGTAAAAGGCAATAATGAAATAAAAACAATTGAATTTTGCACATATTTTGATTGAATTTTAGTTTTTGCTGTCAACAATAATATTGAAATGAAACAATTGAATTGGAATTATGGTTGAATAAATTTAACA
The DNA here is from genome assembly GCA_018150725.1 of Drosophila quadrilineata. Taxonomy (NCBI): domain Eukaryota; kingdom Metazoa; phylum Arthropoda; class Insecta; order Diptera; family Drosophilidae; genus Drosophila; species Drosophila quadrilineata. Next base: position 2,298,377 of record JAECWN010000407.1, read on the forward strand.
AAATGCCTGCAAAAATATTGCCAACTACTGATGCTTGACTAATGACAAAATTTAAATAATATTATTCTATTTGCGCTTCTCAAAAAAACAAAAAAAAAATACAAAATAATTATATTTTATATGTGCTTATTTTGCAATTGAAAGATTGTTATTTAATTGCTCATTTTATGAGCTTACAATTATTTTGAAATTAGTTTTCAATTGACTGAAAATGATTTGTGTATTTTTATAAAATTTCATTCATTAACATTTTGACTGAAATTTTCAAAAGGAATATTTGTTGCCATTGAAAATTTTTGCAATTACCATGGGAAAGTTTTAAATGAAATTTTTGCTGCTGAAATTCCATATATATTTAAAAATTAATTTGCATTTTGCATAATAATGTTTTATAAATAAAAAAGCTAAACAATTTCAGCTGCAATTAGTTTGTATTTTAACTACTCACGAACTCTGAGAAAAATCTCCATACTTTCTCTATCATCTGTTTGCTCTGTTATTCTCTCTTTGCATAGCAAGAGAATGAGAGAGAGAGAGAGAGAGAGAGAGAAAGAGACAGAGAGAGTTGAGAGAATGTCCACAAACAGTAAACGGAGAGTTGTTAACATTGAAAGCCCTCAATATTCAAACTATTCCAACTTTTACCAGTTTCTCTTTAATCGTAATAAGGTCATAATAAGAGCTTAAAAAGCAAAAGGAATAAAAGGAGCAAAAGGACGCACAGGATTTTGTTGATGTTGATGTTGCTGCCACAGGCAACAAGTTTCGCAGTTGAACAAATCTGTGAAGCAACTATGCAAGTGGCATGTGGCATGTGAATTGTGGCGAGCGGCAAAAACTGTAATAAAATAAATAAAAAACAAAAAAAAAATGTAAAGGATGAGTCCAATTTAGCTGAAGGTTATAGTTCTTCAGGATACACAAGCTTTCAGTGATGGAAGTTTGAAGTACGGATTTTTCTGTATGGTAGAAGAGAACTTTTGCTAGAAACTTTCTCGAATTTTTGTATTTAACGAGATATTTTTTTTATATATTTTTTCGTTTAAATAGATATCTTCCTATGTATATATTTATTAATAAAACTTTAATTTAATTTTATACTTTTATTTTGTGTAGATGTTTTTGCTTTTTATATATATTTTTTATAAAATTTTAAATAAATAAATAATTAATAATAGTAATAAATAAATATATATTAATAAATATCTCTTTATTGCGTATATTAATTCATAAATCTTTAATTTATTTTTACACTTATATTTTGTGTATATATTTTTACTTTTTATACATATTTTTTATTAATACTTTAAATATCTCTTTATTGCGTATATTTATTAATAAAACTTTTATTTATTTTTATACTTCTATTTTGTGTATATATTTTTACTTTTTATATATATTTTTTTATTAATATTTTAAAAATATTTCTTTATTGCGTATTTTCACCTTTTTTTATTATCCAAATTTTTGTTACTTTTTAATTTTTAGTTAGTAGAATAAATAATGTATTTTTTTCTATTTGCAAATGTATATATTTTTTTATATTTTAATATTATATTTGTACATTTCGCTCATATTTTTTGCGTGTTTATAATATTTTGTTAGTGTATTCCCAAGTCTACTTTAACACAAAATCCGAGAAAATTGTGGCGTCCAGCCAAGTGTGTGAAGTTTCAGTTCAAATGTATTATCGCATTTCCGTGCCGCTTTTTATGTTGCACGTGCCACAAGCCCAGCTGCTGGCACTTATGTGCAAAACATACATTCTCAATATATATGTATATATATTTATATAAATCGGTGTATATATGGAATTAAAAATGCCAGACGCGTTTGCCAAGCATTACAAGCCATTTAAGATATCCTCGCAGTCGTTTTCAAAATATATATGTATGTTGAGAATATATGTTTCTCTCGAGGAGATCGACAAATGAATCTCCTTTTCTCACTCTCCATGGCTCTCTGCATGAGTGCATATTTATTTATGCAATCTATTTTAATTCTATTCAATTACCTGAGCACTAAGGCACAGCTACAGATACAGATACAGATATAGCTACAAAAAAGCTAAAGCAAAAAGTTACAAAGATTCTAAGGGCATCTTTCAGTTACATTCTCAGATTAACAATAAATATGTAAAAGGTAAACTCAATCACGTTACCGTTGGTTTTGGCTAACTTGATTGAGATGAAGATGGATGAGTATAGACCATGGCCAAAGCTAAATGAATAATTCAATCTGTTCTGTTCTGGCAACTTTTTCGTATTAAAGTCAAGTTTTGTTAAGTGAATATCAAGAATATCTGCAACTTTCTTGATTTCTATTCTATTTTTCAATACATTTTCAGATTCGATTTATATAAATGTAAAATTATGTAAATTGCTTTCGTCAAGCTTTTAATAAAAGTTGATTGCAGAAGAGATATTTTTATTTAACTTTTTTTATTTTTGTTTATATTTTTCATTTTTGTTTATATATTTTTATTTTTATTTATATTTTTTATGAACTTTATTTTTATTTATTTATTTATTTTTAATTTATTTTTTTTTATTTTTTAAATTTTTTATTTTTATTTTATTTATTCTTATCTTTTTATTTTTATTTTTATTTTTTTTTAATTTATTTTTTTTTATTTTAATTTTTTTTTCCATTTTAATTTTTTTATTTTTATTTTATTTTTTAATTTTAGTAGATTTGCAACTTTGAATTTTGTATGGTATTTTTAATAGTTTTAATTTAAATGTTCATTAAAATATTATTTAAAATATAATTAGCTGAATTGATTTAAATTTAGTTGTACACGGGAAAAATATCTCATTTTTAAATTTTACTTTATTTTTTGAATATATTTTCAGTTTTTTTTTAAAATTATAATTGAAATTTTCATGAATAGTTTTTATTTAAACTTTAATTCAATTTATTTTTTTATCCTGCTTTCTTGAATAAATAAATGTTAAGTAAGCTTTCAGATTTTAAATAAATTCAATTTTCAATTTTATTCAAATTATATATTTCAATCGCTTCACAAAAATTAAATAAATATTTATTTATTTTAATCTCAATATCTTCATCGATATACCCTACTATATATGCTGAATTTTTGCAGCATTTTCAATGAAATTTTCGGCAACTGAAACTCTACAAATATTTTACAATTATTTCAACATGTTTTGTTTAATTTATATTCCAATTATTTTAAGCAGATATTGTTGCAACATTTTCACTGTCCCACTCCAATTGCTTCCATTTCTTCTACACTCTGGCACTTTAAGCGGATTTTCAATTTTCAAATGCCCAAAAACGAAAATCGGTGAAAAATACTATAAAAAGGAAAATAATGCAATATGATGGTTGCAATAGAGTTTTCAGTTTGCTGACCATAACAAGGTTTTTGCTGCATGTGAAATACACGTGGCAACAAAAACAGGCAAAAAAATTGAAAATATGAGAAACATGTTGCCATGTTGAGTATCCTTTTTCCGAGTGTGGCACAGCAAAGAGCACTGAAGTGATGGCAGGAGAGAAAGAGAGAGCGGTAGGGAGGGGGGGAGGGAGGGAGGGAGGCTGCCTGAGTAAGGTAGAGAGAAAGTGCTCTCATATCATCAGCCTAATCATGTGGAATAAGGCGGAAACGGAAATTGCAGCAACATACTCAGACACACACACACACACTCACATATAGCAGCTGCCTTTGCTGTCAGTGAAAGTTCCATAAATATGATGCTCACTCTCTTCTCTCTTACTTTACTCTTCCACTCAGCCACTCTCTTCTCGTTTCTCTCTCTCGTGTCTCCTCATTCCTCTCTTCCTCTCTGAGTGTGTTTTTGGGGCACATTGCACATGTGTCTGGGTTAACCAGATTCAACAAGCATCTGCTTGTGGCTTGCCCATTACCAAAAATCCATAACCCGTCTGATATTCCGCACCTACTCCTCCTCTTCCTCCTCCTACTATTTCTCTCTCTCTCTCTACCATCCTCTCTGCCTTGCCAAAGTTCCTTGCCCAGAGTTGTAAATGAAAATTTTTGTGGTCGGCAACAAGCGTTAAATATTTTTGTGGGCGTGTAAGTTGATAGTTGTGTTGCAATACACACACACACACACACACACACATGCACAAGTGGGCGTGGCATATTAATTAAAATTGCATTTTCAGTGTTTTATAGCTCCCATCTTCCCCCCCCCCACCCCCATCCATCAAAAATGTTGCAAGTGTTGCACGTGCTGCCGCCATTTGCGTGTGCATAATTTGTAACTGATTTTTTGGGAAAACTCTGCATGTGTGTGTGAAGTTGAGTATAGATGTGTTTGTAAGGGTGTGTGTGTGTGTGTGTGTTGTGGGAAAAGTAATTACGGTAGGCTTTATTAACGCTCGTTATCAGCATCGAAACACATGCCACATGACTCATAACGCTTATCAAATTTTGACATGATTGTGTGTGCGACAGAGAGAGAGAGAGGGAAAGTGCTTAGAGTATGTGAGAGAGACAGAAAATGCATGTATGTATGAGTATGTGTGTGAATTTGTATGTGTGTCTGTAAAATGAGCAGCGGCTTATGCCAGAGACACCTGGCGGTGGTTGGCAGCAGCTGCAGAGCAGCATTCTAATGACTTTCAACGCAAACAGAGGATAGAGTTACGAGAGGAACAAGAAAAGAAAGAAACGAAATGAAAATAAAAGGTGAATAAAATAGAAAGAGGCGCAGAGAAAACAAATGTAGAGAATAAGGTATAGAGGTTCATATTACATTTTTATTTGTATTGTTATGGGAAACATAAAAGATTATATTAATATAATTGTATTATGTTAATTTTAATAATAGAAAAATCTTGGAAATTTTCTTTGATTTTTCGCCGATAACAGAAACTATTCGCAATTTGTTACTAACTTTAATTTTTTGAGTTGAGAGAAAAACAAGAAAAAAAGAAATTGAAAGGAAAACATAGAGAAATCAAGAAATCAAAAGAACAATTTTATAGAAATTTTTAGCAGTTTAGAGAGCAGAGAGTTTATTAAAAATTTTTAAAATTTTCTAATAACTAAAAAAAAATTATATTACTTAGCTCAATATTCAATTTAAAGCTCTACTTATTTTTAGATGAAAATGAATTGACTTTTATTTTAAAAAAAAAATTGTTGCGTTAAAAAGTTGTTTAACTTTTGACTTCGCTGCATATAACTTTTTGTTCGAAATTTGTCGGACTTGGCCCCATTTTGTCGCTTAACTTTGCCTCCCTTAAATAAAAATAATAATAAAAGTCGTAAAAATAAACGACGCTTTCGATGCTGTGCAACAGCTGTCTGTGCTGCGGTTGTGGTACGCGGTGCTGTTGTGATGCGGTTATTGTTATTGTTGCTGCCTTCCTTTACTGTTCACAATTTACATGTACCGTTACCTGAGTGGTTATTGCTATTATATTTCCATTGTGAAAAAATAAAGGATGCTGTTTAAGGTGGAAATATGAGATATGAAAATATGTCGGATATATTTATATATTTCATATAGAGCTGTTTGCTTATTTCATTAAAATGGCATACAAAGTACACCAAAAGATGACCAGAGTTCTCGTACTCTACCTCCATATAGTGCGGGTTGACTCGGGTTTCTTCTAAACTTTGAACAGCCATAACTTTTTCAAAATTCAACCGATTTTCAAAATTTTTTCACTTTTGATAATGGTTTTTATGAAATTTTAAAACTGCATTCAAATATTGTGCAAATTAAGCATCTGAATTTTTTACACATTTTTTGTACTTTTCCATACTGACCCCTTAACAAAAAGTGAAAAAATGGGTATGTTTTGAAATCGAAATTTTTTGTGCTGAATCGATTTCTGCCATCAAAATATGAATAAAACTTTTTACCGAAGTCGATTTGGAGCAATATTTTAGAAAATATGACCAAAAATGTGTAAAAATGGCTTAAAATTTGAATTTTCAATGAAAGGGGTTCCTTGTAAATTTTGAACAGCCACAACTTTTCCAAAAATAAACCGATTTTCAAAATTCTTTCACTTCTGATAATGGTTTTTATGAAATATTAAAACTGCATTCAAATATTATTAAAATTGGGCATTTGAATTTTTTCCACATTTTTTGAAATATTAAAACTGCATTCAAATATTTTTAAAATGGGCTATTTGATTTTTTTTTAATTTTTTAGGTCACTTTTCCATACCGACCCCTTAACAAAAAGTGAAAAAATGTGATTATCTTAAAATCGAAATTTTTTGTCGCCAATCGATTTCTGGCATCAAAATATGAATAAAATTCTTTTACCGAAGTCGATTTGGACCAATATTTTAGAAAATATGGCCAAAAATGTGTAAAAATCGCTTAAAATTTGAATTTTCAATGGAAGGGGTTGCTTGATAACTTTAAACAGCCATAACTTCTCCAAAAATCAACCGATTTTCAAAATTCTTTCACTTCTGATAATGGTTTTTATGAAATATTTAAACTGCATTCAAATATTGTTAAAATTGGTCATTTGAAATTTTTTAAAATTTTTTGTCCACTTTTCCATACTGACCCCTTAACAAAAAGTGAAAAAATGTGAATGTTTTGAAATCGAAATAAAAAAATGTGAATGTTTTGAAATCGAAATATTTTGTGCCCAGTCGATTTCTGGCATCAAAATATGAATTAAATTTTTTACCGAAGTCGATTTGGAGCAATATTTTAGAAAATATGGCCAAAAATGTGTAAAAATGGCTTAAAATTTGAATTTTCAATGGAAGGGGTTCCTTGCAAACTTTAAACAGCCATAACTTTTCCAAAAATCAACCGATTTTCAAAATTCTTTCACTTCTGATAATGGTTTTTATGAAATATTTAAACTGCATTCAAATATTGTTAAAATTGGTCATTTGAAATTTTTTAAAATTTTTGTCCACTTTTCCATACTGACCCCTTAACAAAAAGTGAAAAAATGTGAATGTTTTGAAATCGAAATAAAAAAATGTGAATGTTTTGAAATCGAAATATTTTGTGCCCAGTCGATTTCTGGCATCAAAATATGAATTAAATTTTTTACCGAAGTCGATTTGGACCAATATTTTAGAAAATATGGCCAAAAATGAGTAAAATTCACTAGAAATTTGAATTTTCAATGAAAGGGGTTCCTTGTAAACTTTGAACAGCCATAACTTTTCCAAAAATCAACCGATTTTCAAAATTCTTTCACTTCTGATAATGGTTTTTATGAAATATTAAAACTGCATTCAAATATTGTTAAAATTGGGCATTTATATTTTTCCCACATTTTTTGTCCACTTTTCCATACTGACCCCTTAACAAAATGTCAAATAATGTGAATGTTTTGAAATCAAAATATTTTGTGCCCAATCGATATCTGGCATCAAAATATGAATAAAATTCTTTTACCGAAGTCGATTTGGACCAATATTTTAGAAAATATGGCCAAAAATGTGTAAAAATGGCATAAAATTTGAAATGTCAATGGAAGGGGTTGCTTGATAACTTTGAACAGCCATAACTTTTCCAAAAATCAACTGATTTTCAAAATTCTTTCACTTCTGATAATGGTTTTTATGAAATATTTAAACTGCATTCAAATATTGTTAAAATTGGTCATTTGAAATTTTTTAAAATTTTTTGTCCACTTTTCCATACTGACCCCTTAACAAAAAGTGAAAAAATGTGAATGTTTTGAAATCGAAATAAAAAAATGTGAATGTTTTGAAATCGAAATATTTTGTGCCCAGTCGATTTCTGGCATCAAAATATGAATTAAATTTTTTACCGAAGTCGATTTGGAGCAATATTTTAGAAAATATGGCCAAAAATGTGTAAAAATGGCTTAAAATTTGAATTTTCAATGGAAGGGGTTCCTTGCAAACTTTAAACAGCCATAACTTTTCCAAAAATCAACCGATTTTCAAAATTCTTTCACTTCTGATAATGGTTTTTATGAAATATTTAAACTGCATTCAAATATTGTTAAAATTGGTCATTTGAAATTTTTTAAAATTTTTTGTCCACTTTTCCATACTGACCCCTTAACAAAAAGTGAAAAAATGTGAATGTTTTGAAATCGAAATAAAAAAATGTGAATGTTTTGAAATCGAAATATTTTGTGCCCAGTCGATTTCTGGCATCAAAATATGAATTAAATTTTTTACCGAAGTCGATTTGGACCAATATTTTAGAAAATATGGCCAAAAATGAGTAAAATTCACTAGAAATTTGAATTTTCAATGAAAGGGGTTCCTTGTAAACTTTGAACAGCCATAACTTTTCCAAAAATCAACCGATTTTCAAAATTCTTTCACTTCTGATAATGGTTTTTATGAAATATTAAAACTGCATTCAAATATTGTTAAAATTGGGCATTTATATTTTTCCCACATTTTTTGTCCACTTTTCCATACTGACCCCTTAACAAAATGTCAAATAATGTGAATGTTTTGAAATCAAAATATTTTGTGCCCAATCGATATCTGGCATCAAAATATGAATAAAATTCTTTTACCGAAGTCGATTTGGACCAATATTTTAGAAAATATGGCCAAAAATGTGTAAAAATGGCATAAAATTTGAAATGTCAATGGAAGGGGTTGCTTGATAACTTTGAACAGCCATAACTTTTCCAAAAATCAACTGATTTTCAAAATTCTTTCACTTCTGATAATGGTTTTTATGAAATATTAAAACTGCATTCAAATATTGTTAAAATTGGGCATTTATATTTTTCCCACATTTTTTGTCCACTTTTCCATACTGACCCCTTAACAAAAAGTGAAAAAATGTGAATGTTTTGAAATCGAAATATTTTGTGCCCAGTCGATTTCTGGCATCAAAATATGAATTAAATTTTTTACCGAAGTCGATTTGGGCCAATATTTTAGAAAATATGGCCAAAAATGAGTAAAATTCACTAGAAATTTGAATTTTCAATGAAAGGGGTTCCTTGTAAACTTTGAACAGCCATAACTTTTCCAAAAATCAACCGATTTTCAAAATTCTTTCACTTCTGATAATGGTTTTTATGAAATATTAAAACTGCATTCAAATATTGTTAAAATTGGGCATTTATATTTTTCCCACATTTTTTGTCCACTTTTCCATACTGACCCCTTAACAAAATGTCAAATAATGTGAATGTTTTGAAATCAAAATATTTTGTGCCCAATCGATATCTGGCATCAAAATATGAATAAAATTCTTTTACCGAAGTCGATTTGGACCAATATTTTAGAAAATATGGCCAAAAATGTGTAAAAATGGCATAAAATTTGAAATGTCAATGGAAGGGGTTGCTTGATAACTTTGAACAGCCATAACTTTTCCAAAAATCAACTGATTTTCAAAATTCTTTCACTTCTGATAATGGTTTTTATGAAATATTAAAACTGCATTCAAATATTGTTAAAATTGGGCATTTATATTTTTCCCACATTTTTTGTCCACTTTTCCATACTGACCCCTTAACAAAAAGTGAAAAAATGTGAATGTTTTGAAATCGAAATATTTTGTGCCCAGTCGATTTCTGGCATCAAAATATGAATTAAATTTTTTACCGAAGTCGATTTGGACCAATATTTTAGAAAATATGGCCAAAAATGAGTAAAATTCACTAGAAATTTGAATTTTCAATGAAAGGGGTTCCTTGTAAACTTTGAACAGCCATAACTTTTCCAAAAATCAACCGATTTTCAAAATTCTTTCACTTCTGATAATGGTTTTTATGAAATATTAAAACTGCATTCAAATATTTTTAAAATGGGCTATTTGATTTTTTTTAATTTTTTAGATCACTTTTCCATACCGACCCCTTAACAAAAAGTGAAAAAATGTGATTATCTTAAAATCGAAATTTTTTGTGGCCAATCGATTTCTGGCATCAAAATATGAATAAAATTATTTTACCGAAGTCGATTTGGACCAATATTTTAGAAAATATGGCCAAAAGAAAGAGCAATTCACTTTAAAATGAGCTTTCCATATAGGGTGTTCAGCCATAACTTAGGCAAACATAAAACGATTTTCATAATTTTCGTTTTTGTAGAGTATGAAGCAGTCATAACTCCCTTTTGTTGGGGGTCATAATCCTGTATCCGTTTGGTCGCCAACTCACTCATAAAACATTGTACAAATGGTGACCGCAAAGTGTGGCCAGTGAAAGGACCCAAAGTGGACATGTTGTGGATGCAGTTAAACGAATTAATTGAATGTTGCCGCGACCGGATGACAAATGTTGCCAAGTGGTGCTGATCTGATGCTGTGAATGTTGAATGAATGCGGTGGCGTTTAGTTGGCTGATGGAAAACACTTATATTACAAAACAAATTAATTTTGCGTTGAATGTAATTAATGTGACTGCAATTTATCAAAATGTAAACAGTTTATAAATGAATCTCTTTATCCTTGTTATTTACAGGTTGTTCTTTTTTTTTTTGGCCAGCTGAGCGTAGTGAAGGCGCTTCCTTTGGGCGCACCAGGCCGCAACCATTCCTATGCCAGCCCGCAAGGGGCTGTTAGCGCCCCAGAATACATTCCTCGACACAATCGCCACACGGTTCGATGGCACGCGTAAGTTTAACTTTAATATCATTTTCCAAAACTCTTCTCATTTTGTAAGCACATAAATATACATATATTTCACTGTTCAAAAGTTAAAAGAGAATATAGAAAAAGCGAAAGTAAAGTGAGTATGTGAGTTAAGGGAGCTTGGAAATGTCTCTGGGGGGTCATAAAAAATCTTTGCAAAATATTTGATAAGTTGTTGAAGCATGAGTTACGCTACAGGATAAGGTAGGCAGTTGTAGTAATTAAGAAATATCCTTAATACTCTCCCTTTTTTCAAAAAAAAAAATAGACTTTCCCTTTCCCTACTTACCCCCATATGCCCCCTCAACTCGACCTTCATAAATGTTGGGTATTGTAAAGTGAAAGTTAAACGATATTTATTTAGCCAATGTATTATTTATGGGCATTTTATTGAGCCCAGCTTCGGCTCATAACGGTATTTATATATATATTATATAATCCCCGGCATTTGCTGGGCCCATAAAAAAAGATATCACAGATTAAAGGGCAAACGGGACTCAGAGTTTTTGTCTTAAGCAAAGTTAAACAAAGGACAGCATGTGGGTGGATGGATGGATGATGATGATGATTATGATGATGGATCCCTTTGGCAAACAAAGCTCCAATGGAAGGTAGGAAATTAAAAACTATATAAAACAATGACGTTGTTGTTGTTGTTGTTCGGCATAAAGGAAAAGCTCATAAAAGTATTTTCCGACGAGTATTTCCCATGAATTTTTATTGTTTCGTCACATTTAAATGTCACTCACAATAAACTGCTATTAGCGTGCATTATTCTGTAGTTTTCCTCTTCTTTTCTTTTCTTTTCTTTTCTTTTCTTTACTTTTTTTATTTCTATTTAATTTTTAAATGGCAAAATGTTAGTGGCAAATAAAACAAGATATTTATCAATTGTTTATTGTGCGCTGGCCATAAAATGTGTAATTAACTTGTATTGTTCACGACACATAAATAATAAAATAGAAGAGTCAACAAACACACACACATATATATATATATATATATATATATACTATATACATATATACTTCACATACACACGACTGTAGTTGTCGGGTAATAATTTAACGCTTTTCACTCGGCGAATTTGGTCTGCAAGTGATTTGTCTGCTTCGGGGACCACATGGCGTATGCGTGTTATTTATTTTATTTTATTTTTTTTGGCAATTCAGCACTTTTAGTCAACTTGTTGTGCAGTCAAGCGTTTTATATGCTGTCTTTTTTCTTGTTGTCCTCCAACTTTTAAAATGCCAGCAAATTTTGTTAAAATTTTGTTTTGTTTTTTTTTATATATTTCTTACATAAATGCGCACTTAAAATGTTTGTTAACAAAGTTTCAATTCAACTTGATTTTCTACTTAATCTAAAAAGTCACTTTATCTCTCGCTTACTGCTACTCATGCTCTGACTATACATTTATGATTCTATATATATATATATAGCTTAAATATGTGTTTCAATTGATATTATCGGCTTATTATTACGTCTTTTGTAATCCTTCAATGATGTCCTGCAAACAGAGTCCAAAGCCTTGGCTATTCATGTGCGTCCACACAGCCTTGCCTTTTACGACTGCAAATTCTAATCTTATATGCTATCTCTGTCTATAGCTCTTTCTCTCTCTATCTCACACTCTCTCTCTCTATATATATATATATATATATATATCCTTCTGCTCTTCTACTATATGCTTTATTATTTATGTCTTCTGTTTGGCTTGCCATTGAGTCGTCCTTGTTCATATGCCTCTTAAGTCCTTTTCACCATTATTAAGCTTTTGGTAATTTTGCCCTGTATATACTTGATTCATTTAATTATTAATTTATGTGGCAATAGTTAATTATTCACTAATTAATTGGCTAGTTAAACAGATTGATTTACTTTGCTTGTTAAGTTTATTATCAGTTTGTGAATATCTATGGAATTTTCTTTTGCCTGAAAGGAGAGGCATATTCAGTTGCCGATTTTTATTGTTGTTTTTTTTTCCAGCTTTAAAATGATTTTCTTTTTTCATGTTTTTTTTTAATTAATTTTTTGTTTTAATTGTTTTCATTACTTCAGAAATCCCATATGACCATGTTTGCTGTGTTATTTTGTGCTCCTCTCTGCAGGACTCCTATTTTTCTCTGGTGTATTATCCATGTTTCCTGTGTTTTCAGCTTCTCACTGCAGGACTTTTTTTTTACTCCTGTTTGAACTGCTCACAGAAGTTACTTGTCTTTTTATTTGCTGTTTATATCTTTTTTTCGTTCTCCTTGATCCTTTTCTTGCTTTTCCTCCAGAAGTCTCTCAGGATCACTAGTTTCCGGATGTTTCTGTTTCTTTCTCTATCTCTTAGTTACTTTCTCAGGTTACTTTAATTTTCATCTGTGATTTTGTCCGCCTTTATATTTTTTTCTTTTAAATAATTTTGTATTTTTTTTATAATTTTTTTTTGTTTTTATGTGAATGGATTTCAAATTTTAAAATGAAAGACTTTACTTTCTCAGGTTACTTTAATTTTCATCTGTGATTTTGTCCGCCTTTATATTTTTTTCTTTTAAATAATTTTGTATTTTTTTTATAATTTTTTTTTGTTTTTATGTGAATGGATTTCAAATTTTAAAATGAAAGACAATTAATATTTTTGTATTAAAAAAGAAAGTCAGCAAAAAAAAAATATAAGAATTATATGTTTTAATAATAATTTTTGATTAAATTAATTTAATATTAATGTTTAATTTTTTTTTATTCCGAAATTTTTAATAATTTAATATTAATGTTTAATTTTTTTAATTTTGAAATTTTTCCCTTTTTATCTACCATTAAATTTTCTTGTTATTATTTTCACTCTTACATTCTCTTCCTCTACACTCCATTAACCAAAGGGCATCTGCTAGTTGTGCATGCCCCGCAATCCAACTATTGCCTATATATATATTTTTTTTTTTTTCGAAGTCGTTTTTCCATTTTGAAGGACAACTGAAAACCCTGAAATGATTTTCATGTACACGCATTTCCCGTTTTTTATGCACTGCATTTTTTCCCCGTTTCCCTTTCCAGACCATTTTTTCTTTTCATTTTTGCCAGCCTCGATGGAACTTCAATTTTCATCTTCAGTGGATCAAAAAAAAAAAACAGAAGGAGACTTTTGAATTTTACAATTTTAATTTAATTGTGACTGATAGAGATAGATGACTGTAGAGCGAGATGACAGTCTTAGTTTAATTAAATTTCAGTTGAGATAAAAAACAAATAATAAGTATAAATAGCAAATGCATAGGTAATAATTCTAAAATGTCACATAAAAAATAAACATTGACAGAGCAAGGACTGCGATGAGTATTTGCAGGACCCTAGGCGGCTGTCAGTCAAACAGCGGGCTGCCCATAAACATTTTACAGGACAATAGTGCTACAAATACCTAAATGTATATATATACATATATTTGTATTAAACATCCTGTTTCACTCTCCTTCTTTGACAGACTCGAACTTTGTGCTCGGCAATGCGCAGGCAAATGGCAATCCAATTGTTTATTGCTCGGATGGGTTCGTGGATTTGACAGGATATTCACGCGCGCAAATTATGCAAAAGGGTAAGGCGAAATTGTGAAATGAAAAGATTGACAAACTGACTGAATGACAGACAAGCTGTGACTTCAACACTTCAATGCTCATTTCAATATATTTGTACAATTTTATTCAATTGTTTGCAAAACAACAACTACAACAACGAAAAACAACGAAAAACAACAATGGACAACGAACATCCTCATCGCAGGCTGCTCATGTCATTTCCTTTACGGTCCGGACACAAAGGAGGAGCACAAACAGCAAATTGAGAAAAGTCTCTCAAATAAGATGGAACTAAAGTTGGAAGTTATTTTCTACAAAAAGGAAGGTAAGCTCTCTCTTTCTCACACACTTTCTCTCTCTCTCTATACAAAGACACGCCGGGAAATATTATATTATTCCCGAAATAAGACAAAAGCGTAAACACAGCTTCATTTTTTTATTTAAAAAAAACATGGCGCAAATTGTCTAGTAAATTGTTTTCATTTTTAATTAAAAAATTTTCAAACTGTTGAAACTTCCTTTGGCAGAGGGAGCATTTTTTTTTCGCATATTTAACGAGTAGGAAATTAAAAGCCAAATTCTAGCTTAAAGTCTAGCTGAATATCTCTCGAAATGACCACAAAAATATCACATCTGCCATTTGGGGCATCAACATATCACAAATGTTGCATGTGTTTTGTTTCTGGTTCGTTGCTTTTGCCACGAAAATTCAGCAAAGTTCATTAGGCAGTTGGATTAAGTGTCAAATAGCGTACAAATGTGTTTTTAAGTGCAAAAGCAGAGTTTTCATGTGCAGGAAATGAAATGATAATCAACCCACGTTTAGTTTGAGCTGAAAACTAGGGGTATTTGTTACGTAGGTGTGAGATTAACATAATACTTCGTTACTCAGTGGAAAGTGCTAAGAAAAGTTCAAGCTTTAATGAGCTTTTTAAGCTCGATGTGCTTGTTACTTAAAGCAGTTAACTTAACGTTAAAATTACTGTTATTTTGAACAAAATACTATCATTTTTATTTTTAAAAATTTTTAAAATTAAAAAAATACCATTTTTTCTTAGAAAAAAAACTAAAACATATATTTTTAAAGAGCTTTTCTAGTTTTCTGAGCTTGTTCTTTAAATCAGCTTACTATAATATACAAATATAATTTATTTTAGACTTAAAAGTAGATCTGTTAGTTTTTAGACTCTAAGTCTATGAAATTAAAGTATTCCTGATTTTCTTCGAAAAAATCTAGTCATGCTTTGAAGAGCTTTTAAGCTCTCTCTCTCTTTGCTTATTACTTTAAGCAGTTATGTTTCAGTTTCTTTAAGTTACGACTAAAAACCAGAGGTATTTATTTAAAGAAGTTTTGACATTAAGTACATTATTAAAATAATACTGTATTTTTCTCTTGGAAACTGCTCTATTTTAAAGAGCTTTTCAAGCTTCAAGCTTTCTTACTGCAAACACTTAACTTAAAGTCCAATTGAAGCTCTGTTCATTTGGTTTAGCTGGGATATCGTAGGTTGCGGGCTGTGTGGCATGCCACATGCTGCAAAGTTGTTGTGGCAACTGTAAAGGATTATCACAATTGTTAGCGCAAATAACAGTCATTTTGGAAAACAAGCAGACGAACAAGCAGAAGAAAGAGAAAGAGAACAACAAGAGCAACAAATGAGACGAGGAAAATATAATAAGTGAAAAGCTGTAAGTCAATTGTGGGCAAAGGGGGGCAACACGTGCGCAGCTTGAGCAAAAAGTTTTTGTTTGGCGGTTAACCGCAGCACTACTGAGACGTAGAAGGCGACAGAGAAACAGAG
This sequence comes from Drosophila quadrilineata, assembly GCA_018150725.1. Taxonomy (NCBI): domain Eukaryota; kingdom Metazoa; phylum Arthropoda; class Insecta; order Diptera; family Drosophilidae; genus Drosophila; species Drosophila quadrilineata. The sequence goes on from JAECWN010000407.1 coordinate 2,314,309, forward strand.
AAACAGAGTTGAGCTAGAGATAAGCACAGAGATAACTGGAGATGAAGCTAGAGACAATTGAGTAGGCAATAGAGCTTCAACCAACTTCAGCTATTGACTTTTAATTTAAGATATAAGCAGCGTAGTAACTCAGATAAAATACTCTCTTCATTTCCCTCCCGCTATCTCTTTCTCTTGTGACTGCTTCTCTCTCGCTCTCAATCAGTAGCCAAGGAACTGTGGCGTCAATTTTCCAGTGCGTGCCTGAGCTTGAGGTTTGCTCTTATATTGAGTTGAGAAAACTTCAGTCAAGCATTTGCCTTGAACTAGTTTAGACCAGCATCATAACAGTGGAATGCTATGCCACTTGTTGTTGTTGTGTGGCAGCCACAAGCAAAGAACAATAAAATTTGTGCTGCAAGCAGTTTTGCACGTTCGTCGCCTCAACTTTAATGAGGTCACGATTAATCAGCCTCTCCAGCTAAAAGTCATGTCATCAGAGCCCCATATTAACTCAGGACATCTCATATATATTTTCTATTTTCTCTCTTAATTTTTTTGGGTATTATACATTAAGTTGCCTATAAATTTCGTAATTAGCATTGTGCTTAAAACTTTTAACAGCAGCTGATAGTCCTTGGACATGGCCAGCATAATATTAATTATGCATTTGCTTAATGTGCTGTTAGTTGCCTGCGGGCAGCTTCAAATATAAATATATTTCACTGTGAGTTCATTAAAATATCGTTAAGTAGTCGTCTAATTGAGTTGCTATGCAATCAATTTTTGCATAACATTAACAGCAAGCCAATTAACAGTGCTGTTAAAAAGGGGGAACAGACTGTAAGTGGTTGCGAACTCGGCTATATGTTTGGTTTGAAGAGGTTGAGAATTTTAAGGAATGCAATAACGAAAATCTTTTGTAGTCGAATCGGAAGAGAGAAAAACATTCATTTGAGCAAGTATTTCAATTTATGTGTAGCAGTTTCATTTCGGAACAAATTTCTCTCAAGTTCTCTACTTCAAGTGACCTCAACTTGCTTGGATCTGTGCAAGGTCACTTCACTATAGTCTTAATAGCTTTAATTTGCTTCGAGTGCTGCACATGTCCTTCACAAACACACTTATGACTGATGGCCACATGACAATTGCAGCTCTCTGTCTCTTTCTTAACATTAACTCTGTCTCTCTGTTCTGTTCTCTTCTTCCTTTGTTTTTGTTTATGCAGGTGCTCCTTTCTGGTGTCTGTTTGATATTGTGCCCATTAAGAATGAGAAGCGAGATGTGGTGCTGTTCCTGGCCTCGCACAAGGACATTACGCACACCAAAATGCTTGAGATGAATGTGAACGAGGAATGTGATAGCGGTAAGTACAACCAAAGAAGTGAGCACCAAAAACAAAAGGATAAAGTTCAAATTGGCAAAACACAAAAATAAAAAAAAAATAAAAAAAATAAAAAAAAATACTGAAATGAAGAGAAAGAAATGTTCTTTCCCTCTCTATCTATCTCGCTCACTTCATTCATTAAATGCAATTTCTCACGCGCACAAAGTTACAAGCAACAAATAAATAAATACACCAAATGTATTTATTCATGCCACGCCCACATACACATATACATACTCCCACGCACACAACCACACACAAACCTACAAGCACACACAACACATACGCAAGTGCGAATTTTAAAAAAAAAAAAAAATATTAAATAATCCATAAATTAAAGAAAAACGCGCCAAATTTCATGTGTCATGTGAATTGTAAAAATATTTATTATTTATTTCATATTTTTTAATGTTTATTTTGAGTAGCTACAGAAAAATATTAGAAAGTGCATGTTGATTTACTTAACTAAATGTTAATTTTGTATAAATAATATGGAGTTTTTAGGTGAAGTATCTCAATTTCAACTGTCATAACTTGGCTAAAATTCAAAATATTGCAATGAAATTTATATATATATTTGATCTCAATTTACTATTACATTTAAAGTACATTTATTTTTGATATTTTCTATTACTTGACTATTTTTGGCCAATTTTTCATATTGATAAAATTATCATAAATTGAACATTTTTAGCCCAAATTTTTCGACCCTTATTTAACCTGGTACTGAAAACTATAATTTTGGTTTTTATTTGACGTGTTTCTGGTGAGTATTTCTAGAAATATGGTCAAAAATAGCAAAGAAGTAACACAAAGTGCTCTTTTCCTGATAGTCATCCTCCGCCCAAATTTAAACTGGCGTAACTTTGCCAAAAATCATCAGATTTTCATGAAATTTGATATTTTATTAATGGTTTTGAACCCAGAATAATTTTTCATTAAAATTTTTTCCATTCTTTGTGAAATTAAATTTTTCGATTCTTTTCACCAGTTTTGTATACTCAACCCATGACAAAATTATCAAAAATCAAAAACATTTCAACCAAAATTTTTTTTAAACTCTAATCGATTTTGATACTCATATATACCATTTTGCTTTTTATTTGAGGTGTTTCTGAAGAGTATTTCTCGAGATATCTAAAAGAGTGTCCGAAAATGAGCCAATATCTAGTATTTCTAAATTTCAACTTTTACCTAACTTTTCGCAGCCTTAACTTGTTCAAAAGTCAACTGTCTTGGATGAAAAAATTGTATTTCTTGTTATACACATTATATTAAAGAACTTTGCATATTATAACTTGTTATTTTCTTGGAAACTGTCAGCACATCTTCCACTTCATTTTCTTTTCTGGGTTCCTTTTCTAAAGTCACGTTTGTTAACTTAACATTTTCTTCCAGTTTCAGCTTAGAATTTTTGTTTCATTTCTATATGTACTATATATTTGTGATATGCGTTTTGGTTAAGCTGGTGGAAGCTTTGATAGTAGAAGTTTTTCTAGCTGTTTTATTATGTTCTTGAATTTTTGTCACATTTCCCTGACATTTCGGTAATATGAATATTTGAGCTGAAAAGCCAAAGAAACCTCACTTCTCATGTTTGCTGCTTTCAGTTGACATTTGGTCGCTGGTTGAGGTTGCTTTATATTTTAATGGGAAATTTATGTGCCACACCTACATAGTTAAGCTAATTAAATTACATAAGAATTATTTTTATATTGAAATTAATTTTTTTAATTTATTTTATTTGAAAGTAAAAATAGTTTTTATATTGAAATTAAATTTTCTATTTATTATTTATTTTATTTGATATATAAATATAGTTTTTATATTGAAATTGAATTTTCTATTTTTTATTTATTTTATTTGATATATAAATATAGTTTTTATATTGAAGTTAATTTTTTTATTTATTTTATTTGAAAAATAAAAACAGTTTTTATAACGAAATTAAATTTTCTATTATTTATTTATTTTATTTGATATTTAAAAATAGTTTTTATATTGAAATAAAATTTTTTATTTTTTATTTATTTTATTTGATATATAAAAATAGTTTTTATATCGAAATTAAATATTTTATTTTTTTTTTATTTTATTTTAGGTATAAAAATAGTTCTTATATGAAAATTAAATAATATTTTTTGAAGAAAATTATGTTTTCAAAATATTGAATAAATAAAAAATTAAATTTATTTCAATTGAAGAATATTTTACTTTTTAAAAGAATTAATTGAACTATATTTTTCTTATTAAATATTTTATTTACTTAAAGAAAATATTCCATTCTCTTCGATACGAATTTCAATTAAAATTTAAAGTTTTCATCGTACTTATGTTTAATTGAAATTTTAATTTTATTGAGAAAAATATCACTTTTATAATTATTAATTTCAAGATTTATGTTCTAATTAAATTACATTTTAATTAAAGAGTATTTCACGTTTAAAAGATTTGGGTTCCATATTTACATTTTAACTATGCTCATCAGATTTTTGAAATTTATTTAAATTTTTTTTTATTTTTTTGATTAGAATTCATAAAAAATTCATTATTAAATTGCTTCATTTGAAGATTAACTTCGAATTAATTAATTATAGTTAAATCATGTGCTAAGTTTTATGTGTATCTGCTACTCTAATATGCCTACAAGTTTATGCTGTGAATTTGTCAGCGGAAATCTCTCGAGAATATGCCCGAAAGGAAGAGTAATCGTATGCTTAAATATTTGATGTGCCCGGGACAGAGAAAACTTCAGCTGCCAAAACAATTGGCAAAGCAGTTCCCACAGTTCTCACATATGGGAAAGTAGGGAAAGAGAGAAATAGAGATTTTTTTTGTTGTTGTGTTAGTTGTTGAATTGCTTAGAGAATTGTTTTGCTTATTTATTTCTTTATTTTTCTCTCTCTCTCTCTCTAATTTTTTTGTGTGTTGAATTTATATGGCGTAGCTCATTACGCATTCAACTAATGCGGATTACTCGAAAAAAGTCCAGAGCATACGATTTATTTTTTTGTTATTTTGCTCATCGAGAAAAGTGTAGAGATGGAGAAGTGTAGAGAGAGTGTGGAGACAAGTGCAGCAGTCATTGTTAAGCTGGCTGCCATGACACTCTGGCATTTTGAGCAGAGTTTTCAGTTGCAGAATTATATTTTTTTCTATTTTAAATTTTTTATAGAGATCATTATTCAGTTGTTGTTGGCGAAGAAAAGGATGCTGCAGTTGACTTGAATTTTTTTCTCGCTTTTTTTTCGTTTTTTCTTACCACTTTTTTCTTGTTTTTTTTTTTTTGTGGTTGCTGTGAATTTGCACGTACGCCTGACAACTGCATCTCTCCCTTTCTCACTTACTCTCCAGCTGGGGATTTCTCTCAATTTCTATCTCACTCTCTCTCTCTCTCTCTCTCTATCTCTCTCCCTCTGACTGTCTGTCATTGTCAACCTAAAGTATGAGCACATTTCATGCCCAGCTGCCGCCGCCAACATCATCCAATTCCATCCCATCCCATCCCATCACATCACATCTCATCACATTTAAAATGACTGCAATATTATTAAATTATGTGCTTGCCACATGTTGCATGTGCTGTGCATTTGCCAAGCTCTTTATTAATTACATTTCACTCGCAGTCGCAGTCGCAGCACACAAAATTTATTTGCCATTAAATTATGTGCAAAATAAATGTTTACGCGGCGTATGCGTAATATACTAAATACGTATACGTATACGTAATATATTATGCAGCAATTTCAATGTAAATTCAATTTACCAAATTGCATGACAATTATGTTCACACACACACACACACACACACACACACACACACAATGTGAAAGGACTACGTTCATAATTTCGAGCAATTAGTTTGAATATGATTTGATGAGGGCGGGTTTGATGGACATTTCCAAATTTGTTGAAGCAATTGAATTATCATTCGTCAGACATTTATGTTGGCAACTGTGGCATTCCAAATGACCGTCATTTTACACATCATTAGGCCTGTCAAATGCCGCTGCTTTAAGCACAAAATTCCACACATTTTTTCTCAATTTTTTTCTTTTTTCTTTTTCCTTTTTTTTTGTTATTATGTGCGTCTTTGTCGTCTGTATTTGCCACACTCGACTGAATCGCGCATACACATACATACACACAATTTTCACTTTCACTATAAGTATACTGACACTCTCTCTCTCCCTATCTCTCTCTCTGTGTCTCTCTCTGTCTCACTCAACCTATCCCACTCTCTCTCTCTCTCTCCATGTCCTTTTCGACTCGGGATTTTTATTTTGTATTTTGTATGCATTAGGCGTACGCCACGTGTTGCTGCGAATATATATATATGTATATATATATATATTTTTATGGGTTTGAGGTTCTCTCTCCACTTGAGCTACGCTTCAGGCCCTTGTCTGTGTGAGGACGGGGATCATTGAGGTGGCTGGCAGCTTAATTGGCATTTCGATATGACAGCTACGTTGGGTCGACGCCGTTTGTTTTTTGGTTGGTTTCAAAATTGAAATCAAACCTCCCCCAACGTTTCACTTGTTGGCAGACCGACCCTTTGTGGCCAGCGAGGCCTATACTTAATTTGTCGAAACTTAAATACACTTTGCCTAGTCCAGTCTACAAGTTCAAGCGCTTTCCACAAATCAAAGCATAATTTATGGCGTCTTTATATAGATTGAAATAAAATTTTGAAAAAAAATCATTTAATCACTTTACGCTCTTCGAGCATTTCCACGCAATTTCATTAAATTGAGTCAACTTGGAGTTGAGTTACTTGCGGTATATCTATGCCTGTTACTCTTAATTTTGTGCGTTGAGGGAATGTTTTTACACTTTGTTAGAAAAACATCGAAAATTAAATCCTTATAATTAGTATGCTACGGTTCCCCCCTTTTTATATATATATATATATTTTTTTTTGCGGGATCGCATCTCCAATTTTTCACAATCAAGCTAATTGTAATTTATAGCAGCACGCGCAGATTCCTTTGCCTTTTGAGTGTTTCAGGTATGACGAAAATAGAATTAAGTTAAATTTAATGAGGCTCGCGATGAGGCTTAGCCTTGTTTTGTTGCTTTCATCCTTGGCCCCATTAACATAGAGAGAGAGAGATGGAGTGTGAGAGGGGGGGGGGAGCATTGCGAGTCTTGTTTACATGCCGCCAAATAAACGAGTACAAATTTCTATAAATGCTTGAAGGAAATTTTGGCGCTGTTCATCATGTACATATATTGTGTTTGTTGTACCTTTTTGAAATATTATATTGCGATTTGTCTCGAATCGCATGCGAATGTCTTGATCTTTTGTGCAAATATTTATTTGACTTTGTGTGCATGCCATAAATTTTTATGCATTCTGAAAATCACATGTACGTACACATATATATGTTTTTGCTTTCTAGTCGTTTTGTATACTTGATTTGTTGTACATTTCGATTTTCATTTAAGTAAATATTATTTGCAGCCTTGCAAACTGTTATGTTAAGCAGCGATCGTTAATTGGTTGAAAGCTTTGCTAGCCAGCACTGTTAACAGCGACACGTCTGGTGTCTTAACAACTCACAGTTAGTAATCAATATTATGGTGCTGATCTTCGCTGCAGCTGCTTACTTAACAGCGCTGATCTTGACAGCGCTTAAGGCATAGTGTGTGGTGTTTGTCTCGGCTGTCGTTTAGCAGCAGCTGCTTATAGCTAATGCTGTTAATGCTTGACCAATAACATGATGTGTTAGCTCACTATACACTGTAACATAAACCGGCACTGTTAGGCGCACCATTTAACAGGGGTGCCTATTTTTAAATTTTATTTAAATGAATTGCGTTTAAGTTGAGTTATAGCTGCCAAAACAAAAAGAAAAAAAAAGTTTGTATTGTAAAATGCTTATTGTGGCGAAATGTTGTTGTTGAAAACATTTTTATTTGAAAAGTACTAGCATTCATAAAAACGCATCCATAAACGCCAAAAACAATAATAATAAAAATATGGAACACACAATTTGCATGTCGCTTTGGCAAGCCCAAAGTCAAAATTATACAAATTTTGTGTGTCTGTGTTGAGTAGACACAAATGCCATAAAAGTCTATACACATATACATGTATACTATGTATGCTACACACCCAGTTATAGATTGATGGCCACAACAAACACACACACACTCAAATACTCACACATACACACACAGCTTGTACTTTGTGTCGCTTTTGAAGGCTAAAAAAGGAATTCACAATTTGTCTTTTTGTGTCCACTGTGCACCAACAATTGTAGCTAATTACAACTAAAAATTTCAAATATACTATCTCACAAATATATACATATATTAAAATATATTAAAAAAAAGAAACAAAATTATAACAATTAACTAAATGAATATGCTAACATAAACGATACTCTATTTTTGATTCAATTGATTGTATTTGTACAATTTTGTATATTTTCTTTCTTTGTGCTCTTTTTTCTTACTCTAACCGGCTTCAAATGTATGATATATATATATATATAAAAACCATACCAACTACAAAAAAATCCAACAATCTAAAAATCGTATAAACAAATTCAATTAAATGTAAAAAATCTAAAACAAAAAAAAAAACTAAAAATCAAAAATAAATTTTTAAAAAATTAAAAAAATATATAATTAAAAAATATATATAAATAATAATTTCAAATAAATATTGTTTGTTGCAACGTCGTCCATATGGCTTGTTTGTGGCTGTCTGCGTGTATGTGTGTGTGTGTGTGTCTACCTTTCGAAACCTCCCGATCCTGTTCGTGATCCTGATCCTGTTCCTGTTCCTGCAACTCCTGCCAATTGAATTGTTGTTGCGACTGTGTAAGTTTTTGCCCTTACAGCTGCACTATTGGGCGCCAGATTCCGTGCCGGCTCCAATGCCGGCATGCTGGGTCTGGGAGGTCTGCCCGGCCTGGGCGGACCGTCCTCGGGCGATGGCGGGGACGCGGAGGCCGGCGAGGGCAACAATCTGGATGTACCTGCTGGCTGTAATATGGGCCGACGACGTAGCCGTGCCGTCCTCTATCAGCTATCCGGGCATTATAAGCCCGAAAAGGGCGGCGTCAAAACCAAATTAAAACTGGGGAATGTAAGTTTTGAGGCACGCTTCATTTAATTAAGTTTCCCTGCCGCATTAATTCCTAATCCCTTTATTTTTTATCTTTTGCCAACGTTAATTTTTTTTGTAATTTTCATTTTCTTAGAATTTCATGCATTCAACGGAGGCGCCGTTTCCTGAATACAAAACGCAATCGATAAAGAAGTCACGGTTGATTTTACCGCATTATGGCGTCTTTAAGGGCATCTGGGATTGGGTGATATTGGTCGCCACCTTTTATGTGGCATTGATGGTGCCCTATAATGCTGCCTTTGCCAAAGCGGATCGACAGACTATGGTTTCCGATGTGATTGTCGAGGCGCTTTTCATTGTCGGTAAGCAAAATACATGCTCATCAACACATCGTCTCACACATGTGGTTGTCGTCGTTTTCCTTTTTCGACTTTTCTTTTGAAATCGGGAAAATATTCTTTTTTTTGTATTTATTTCCTCGGCTTTTATACTCAGTACTTCCTTATTAAATCATAGATGGTTTATTGATTTACTGAATATATTTTAAATATAAATTATTGAAGTTATGTTAGTATGTTTAACAGTATATAAAATTGATTAATCGAAAAATTAACACTTTCCAACACTGTCTTTTTTATATATTAAGAAATATTGCTGTTATTTTTTTGGGATATTTTAATATGTATTTTAAGGGAAATGCATATAATTATAAATTATAAAATTTTAAAATTTATACTATATGCATTTTCAGTAGGTTAATTGAGACATTTTCCAACACTGAATGTAAATAGTATATGCTGCAGGGTATCTCATTGTCGAGTATAACATACTTATTCATACTGTTCTCGTTCGCAGATATTTTATTGAACTTTCGCACAACGTTTGTGTCTCGGAAGGGGGAGGTTGTATCCAATTCGAAGCAGATTGCCATCAATTATTTTCGTGGCTGGTTCGCCTTGGATTTATTGGCGGCGCTGCCCTTTGATCATCTCTATGCCTCCGATTTGTATGACGGTGAGGTGAGTAATTGTTTTATAAATTATACATACAGATATTTATCGCTACGTCTCCTTTATAAAAGGATATATGTACATATATTTTGTTTTTGCGTGTTTTGAAAATTTGCATAAATGTTTTTGCCACACAGGTGTGAAATATGTGTGTGTTTGTGAATGACATTTTCTATGTCCTCTTTTTTCTTTCTATATAGATAACATATGCATATGTGGGGAATTTGCTGACAGACTGCATAACATATTCATGGGCTTAAATGAGACTGGTCCTAAAGGACTTCCATGTCATTTTTAAATGTGAAAACATTTTGTTTGCTAGTTGAGCTCTTAATTTGCCTCTAATCGAATGAAAGTTGTAACATTTTTGAAAGAATTCTCTCAGTAGAATAATTTTATATTTTCCTTCGCTTGCTCTCGGCATGCGACTTAAATGTTTAACAGAAAGTTGCTACAAGTGGTAAATAGCATTAACAGATTTGCATAATATGCATAATGCATGTAGAGCGCACTCCGCTTGAATTTCCTCTTCCTTTTCAACTGTCTCTTTCTCAATCTATATCTCTCTCTCTCTCTGTCTCTCTCTGTTTCTCCCACGGTTTCTGTCAGTTCATTAGGTCTTTAAAGTTGAAAAGCTTGTTTGGCCACTTGTTTAAGCTTTTTGGAGTGCACTTTTAGCGGTGCTCATCAAGCAGGATTAGCGTCCTCGCTGCCGATTGCGGGGCAGCTATAATTGTCAAATATCCAGCTGAAAAGTGCCTGCCCCAAAAAGTATGCTATGCAAAAATGTTTGCAAAATGGCAAGGGAAAAATACAGAGAGAGAGAGAGAGAGTGGAAATTCAGTGTGACAGAGAGCGACTTTTGAAGTATTCGCTGTGGCATTATATTCCTGTTGAGAGTTCCATGCTCAAGTCAAAGCGGTCAACGTTGTCTCGACTTTAGGGTGGCTCAAAAAAGTAAAATAAAATCAAATAAAATGTCGGTAAAGCAGCGGCAACGGAAAGTGAAAGTCGCTGACATTATGCGCAATTCAAGCACAACTTGCTGCTCGTCTTAACTTTTTGAAATTTTTTTCTTTTTTCTAATATGTATATATATATATGTATATATGTGTATTTGTATATATATTATTTGTTATTTATGGTATATGTATGTATGCATGAGGGATAAATCCACTTTGGGCATTGATTTTTTATGCATTGTCATGGTTTTAATATTGGTGCGGTGGCGGCTCAACTTTGTTTCATTTGTTACAAATTATGCTTAACTGACAGGCAGCTAAACAGCTGTTACTATAGGGTATAGAAGGCAGAAGACTGGGGTATATGCGACTGAAGTGAATCAATTTTTTAAATAGCAATTATTAATAATAATATTTTTAAAATTTTATAATTATTTCAGTAGAAATACTATTTTTATAACTTTACTTAACATTTGAATTTCTTTAATTTTTTTATTGTTTTTAAATTTAAATTTTAATAAGTGAAGAATCTGTACATGTGTAAATCTGATTATATTGTGTAAGTGAAATCATACATCAATTTAATATGTGAAGTAAAATAAACTAATTAAGCGCTCTGATAAATGAAAAATTGGCCACGAATTGCTTGAAAAATTCCGTAAGCTTTTTCAAATATATTCTTAAAAAATTTATTAAAAACCTCAGCATTTGCTTAGCTTTATGTTTGGCACTTTAGCAAAAGTTTGTAATTTTTTTTTATTATTTATTTTTATAAAACTTTAATGTGTTCTAATTGCCAACGCAATTGCTTCTTATGACATCTTTGCTACTCTGCCACCCTCTGCTGACTGTCACTTTATTTGTGGCTTAAAAGTTTTTGGCCAAAAGTCATTAATAAAAGTATACAAGTTGCCAGCTATATATCTGCGTTTTCAAAGATATATCTATATATATATATATAAAATATTACAGTGACAAATTCTCTGCACCACTTGAGCTGAAAGTTATGAACATCTCCGCTTGAATTTATTTTTAACAAATTTTTTTTTCGGGGCGGAATTACAGCTGAAGTGGCCAAGTGACTTTGCCTGTTGCTTGCATAGCAATTTCTGGCTAATGCACTCGTAACTTTTGCATATTTAGTTTATTTCAAAGTTTTAATTATCTTTGCCAGAGAGACCCAAAAAGGCACAAGGTGCTCCCAGGGCTGCACAGTCAGCAGTTCGTTGATGGCTCAAAAACGGAAACGGAAGTTGCCATGACAGTCAACTTCTGTCAAGTTGTTGCCTGAACTTCAACGTCTTCTTCTTTATTGCTGTTATTGTTGTTATTGTTATTGTTGTTGTTGTGGGGCGACAAAGTAAAGCAAAAAGCGCGAAAACTTTTTGCAAAAGAAGTGAAAAAAAGGGCAAGAGAACAAAAATTGAAGCAGTAAACTGAAAGCGCGCCAGGGTTGGCAGGGATGGAGGGATGGAGAAATGGCGGCAGAATGGGGTAGGTAGTTAGTGAAAGTGAGAGGTGAAAGTGAAAACGAAAGCGCAGCGTAAATTGCAACATGAATTACAATTTGCCTTGGCAACGAGCTTCAACACACTCCCCACACTTCATACACTCCATACAGACTGCGAATGAAAAGCGAAGGGAAAAGAACACAAGTAAAGGGCCTTACCCAAAAGAAAAGCAAAAGCTGTTATTGTGATGACAACAAGAAAAAAAATATAAACAATGTGCCACAGTCTGGTGTGCTTCTATTTTTTGCTTTGTATGTGAGCTGGTTTATATGCCATGAATACCCTGTATCTATCAACATTTAGTTGAAGTAGCTGCGACTGCACATTTAAACGTGTTTTTTAAAAAACAAGATTATGGCTTAGAATGTGATATATTTGAACTGCTTTCTTTGGGGGTTTTAATTCTAGTCCAATAATTGCCATAATTTTGTTTAATTGAGTTTTAATCTTATAGAAAGAAATGAATTGTTTGCGTTTCATAGAATCATATGAATCATAGAACATATGTTAATATTATAGTGTTAATACTGTATTTGACAAGTTAATATAATTATAGCTGAAATCAAAATCCTACAATATTAATATAAATAAAATGAATTTTTAATCACTTCCTACATTTATTAACATTGTATATTTTATAAAACAGTTAGCTGATTTTTAATTTATTTATAATTTTTATTTTATATATTTAATTTGATTTCCCTCTTTCTTATTTTATTTTTATTTTCTTTTTTTGTTTAGTTTTTTTTATGTTATTTTATTTTATTTCATTTTATTTTTATTTTATTTTATTTTATTTTATTTTATTTTATTTTATGTTATTTAATTTTATTTTATTTTATTTTATTTTATTTTATTTTATGTTATTTTATTTTATTTTATTTTATTTTATTTTATTTTATTTTATTTTATTTTATTTTATTTTATTTTATTTTATTTTATTTTATTTTATTTTATGTTATTTAATTTTGTTTTATTTTATTTTATTTTATTTTATTTTATTTTATTTTATTTTATTTTATTTTATTTTATTTTAATTTTATTATATACTATTTTTTACTTTACTTATTTTGATTTTGTTTTCCCATCGTTTGAATCTTTGCATTTGCTCTAAGTGATTTTTTAGGTAATAAATTTTGTATATATATATTTTTACACCACTTTTATAGGGCAACTTATCAGTTTATACCCTCTCTAGTCTTTTTATAGTTTGCAATTGTTTGCGTTTGCTTTAAATGCTGTTGGCGCAGCTGTTCGACATGCAGACTCTTCTCTTTTTCCTCTTTTTCCCACTTTTCCTGTATTTGTATTAAATTTGTTGCAAGGTTGTTGCAAGCAGATTATGCTTACACCGCAGTTGTGCCGCACATATTTTTTTTTAACTATGCTGCAAGCATTTCTATGTCCATTTCAAAATGGGTTTCCCTCAAACGTTTGTTTTCCAAGGGTTTTTCCCAAACATTCTGTGGAAAACGAGACGTAAAAATAAAGTTGAAAGCTTCAAGGTTTTTCTTGCAGATCAGCCTGTTGGGCGACAGTTTCATTACGGACAAGGCCGGCTTAGACTAGCTATTACTTGACTTTGTGTAGTATATATTCTATAGGATTTTATATATATGTATATTTTTATATGTATCTATAAATTTTTGTTGCTCGCACACACGTGGCAGTCAACTGACTTAACGCACTGTAAGGTTAAATGGTATCCTTAACCTTCAATTTACTCCTGACTTTTGCTACGCTACGCTTTTGCGTTGAGTGGGGGTCCTTGATAAGCCTGTTTATGTTTACATTAGAATTTTTGATGACAGCCTCTTTGATTTTTTATTTAACTATCCCTTTTTTTTGGGGGGAGCTCTCAACTCCTCCTTTTTTTTATTTTTTTATGGTTGAGTTGAGGACGGAAGTTATAATATTATGTTGTGTTATTTTGTAGGGGGTTAGGGTTGATGTAGAGGAAATTGTAACGTGCCTCGAAATAGCTAATAAATGAGCATCTGTCACAGCAGCCCTGGGAGTGTGTGAGTGTGTGTATGCGTGTGTTTGTGTTTGCTGCTCTCTAATGAAATTTACGCCCCAAAAAGTAGGCAACATCATTTGCTCCAAAAACTACGAGTCTTTTTTTTTTTTTTGGGTCAAAAATTATATTAGGGCCAAATGCCATTAGCTGCTTTACAGCGTTGAAAACTTGTAAACAAAAAAAAAAAAAAAAAAAAAAATAAAAAAAATAATACAGAGCTAAAACTTATTTATGCGTTTTATTATTAAAGCTCGAAACAAGTTTTTAGCTCAAGTTTAAAACTCGTTATCAGTTGAGTTGGTCAAATACCCTATAAAACATTGTTTATGTTGTGAGGGACTAAGCACAAGAATGGGAAACATTTTAAAGCTATTTATTTATTACTTTAGTTGACTTTCTATACTTTTTAGTAGCTAGAAGAAAATAATTATTTAAAGAAGTTTAAAGTATGTTCATTTTAATGTAAAAATTAAGTTTAATTTCAGTAAAATAAATGCACTGATGATAAAATCTTAATACTTAAATAACGACATTAAATAAAATAAAATTATTTATGTAGAATATTTTATTTTCGTAAAAACATAATTTGAGCTGAATTTATTTCTAAAAATTACAAATTGTAATTTTTTAAATTTATTTCTAATTTTTTAAATTTTTTTAGTAAACAAATTTCGAATTAATTCTAAACAAATATTTGTAAAAAATCTGATTCGAAAACCGAAGTTTCATATGAAACAAAAATATCAATCTGCTTGTTATGAGCAAATCAAAGTACGTGGTATGCAATAGTCGAGCATAATAACTCCACAAATGCTGGCTTATATCGTGTTATCCATTCATTTGACGTGTTCGAACATGTTTGTCTTTTGTTGGTCTCACTTTTTTTTTGTTTACAATGTGGGTTGACAATGTTTAACAATGTATCTTTCAGTTTTCGTTTTGCATTTTGCGCTGTGTCTTTTTCACACTTACTCAACTCAATATCTTCCTCATGTTTTGTTACTTTCCGTCTCTCACTCTCTTTGGCAGGAGTCGCATATACATCTTGTGAAATTGACGCGTCTGCTGCGACTGGCGAGGCTATTGCAAAAAATTGATCGATATTCACAGCACACGGCCATGATTCTCACGCTGTTGATGTTTTCCTTTACATTGGCTGCCCATTGGTTGGCCTGCATCTGGTATGTCATTGCCGTCAAGGAGTACGAATGGTTTCCCGACAGCAACATTGGTGAGTATAGAAACAAACACAGCTACGACCACACACAACCACAACCATCATACTCAAGGTCATGCACACATACACTGCGAGAAATGGAGGCAGGGTGTGTGTTTGTTAGTTGGACAGTAATTTGGTTAGTTTTGCCGCTGGCGTTGATTGTGTTTGCCTCGCTCGTCAAAAGCCAAATGAAATTGTTGCTGCTGCACCTGACTACAGTATCTCTCTCCTTACCTCTCCCTCTATCTCTCTCTCACTTACACACACATTCCCCCTCTCTTTCACTCAGACCTCTGTTAACTCTGCCTACGTCAAAGTTTAAAACAAGACAAGTGTAAATTGAGCAAAGGTTATGCGCGGTGCGGTGCAAAACGTCACGGATAGCATATGACGGTTATTAGCACATTTAAATGGCAAAACTTTTCCATATAACAAAAAAAAAAAAAAAAAAAAAAAAAACAGCAACAATAATATCAAATCAACTTTAATTGTCATTTAAATGCGTTTTCCGTTCGTCGCTCTCAGCTAAACCCAAAAAGTTTTTCCATTGTTCGAGGATAATACCCTGTAAATGGGTTTGCAATGGGATACAATCGATGGCTAGAATAGGTTGTAGGTTATATTTATAAATTGGATTTGAGATAAAAGCGGTTCTAGGCTCTACAAGGTTGAGAATGCATTTCTTTAAATTATATACAACAATTTAAGTTAATGGAGGTTTTTAGGTTAAGTAGGAAATTAAGGTTAAGTTTTTTCCTAGGTAAATGGTTCTAGAAGTTTGAAAATACATATATTTTTCAGGCTTGTATAAAATGTAACTTAGTTTCAAAATGGGGTAAAGGCTGAAGGTTAAGGATTGAGGTTTCAGGGTTCATAGTTCTTGAAGAATGTTGAAGTTTTATGGAATTATACGTTAAATACGATAGATAAATTCGCTTTTAAAAAAAACTTAAAGTTATAAAGAATTCTAAGTTAAATATTGAGAATATAGAGAATATAGAGAAATGTGTTTTTATTTTAGAAAACATACTTTTCTATTTCCTTTGTTATATAAATTTTTTTTCCTAAAATATTTTCCTTAAATATTTTACATCACTTCCTAGGGGGTATCTTATAGTTGGTAGAGATCTAGCATATCACTTGAGTGGATTAGCATTTAGCTATATGCATTTATGCTGTATATGCCCCATGATTCCCCAGATAGGTCCTGTCTGGTAATATCCACAATCTGATAAGCTGACGGAACAAGAGAGCAAACATAGCACATAGAAAGAGCAACAAATTGCCAGTTACGTATTCACATCAATATGCCCATGTGAACATGATACGCATTAAAGGCTGAGAAGTGACAGACCGAAAGAGAGAACTAGGGAGAGATACGGAATACAGATGTGTGTGAGAGAGATACAAATCATTAAAGGCAAAAGAAAGTTTCACAAAACTGTCATTTGCCATTTGGCTGCTTGACTTGTAAGTTGTTGGGCCCAAACAGTTTGTTGGCCGCATTTGACACGCACAGCTTAGTGACTGTGACTTGACTGATGCTCTGACTGATGGACTGATGGACTCATGGACAGTGCCTAAATGGGGGTCAAGAACTTGTGCGAAACAAAGTCATTGTCAGTTTAATAAGCAGGCAAACTGTATTACTAAATATTATTCGTGATTCGTGAGTCTGATGCCTGATTTACTAAATCAACTTTTTGTCTTTATGTCTTTTTCTCTGTTGTTCTCTGCTTTTTGATGGATTCATTTCGTTTGGCATGCTATTAAAATCTGGAAGTATTGTTCACAGGTTGGCTACAGCTGCTCGCGGAGCGTAAGAATGCCTCCGTTGCCATACTGACAACGGCTGAAACCTACTCGACCGCGTTGTATTTCACATTCACCAGCCTCACCTCGGTGGGCTTTGGCAATGTATCGGCAAATACAACGGCCGAGAAGGTGTTCACCATTATAATGATGCTGATTGGTGGTAGGTAATCTGGCACGACCCTTACTTCAAGCCAAAAATATATCTATATATATATATATACATTTAAATATACTTACAAATATATATGTACATATGTGAACCTTCTAACCTTTCTTTCGTATGACTCTTTGGTGTTCGGTAGCTCTGATGCATGCCGTGGTGTTCGGTAACGTGACGGCCATTATACAACGCATGTATTCACGTCGCTCGCTTTATGAGAGCAAATGGCGGGACCTTAAGGATTTCGTGGCACTGCATAATGTGAGTATTTACCTACCCACATACATATATCCTTAGTGGGGAAATTCTCCACTTATGAGTATTAGCTGGGTTGCTTGCCATTGATTGATTGCTTTTGTTTAAGGGTTACCATAACTGTAGCGAAGCTGAGCTGCTTTCAATTTCAGAAATTTCCAGCTTTAGTTTAGCACATGCTCTGGCTTATCCTCTATGGTAACCTTCGTTAGAGTAACCTACATACGATTCATTATTACATACGGCGAAACCACTTAAGGTACTGCCGTTTAAGTGACCTATAAGGAAACTTCTAGGGTTACCTACCTAGGTTTTCTTATTAGTAGGTTAGCCAGTAGGTCAGTAGTCAGTAGGTTAGTCTACGTTGTCTGTTCTACGGGCAATTCACTATAGTAACCCACTATGGGAGAGAGTAACCTACCTATGTAGGTTATACCCCAGAGTTGCCCACGTAGGGTTACCACCTATGCGCGAGGTTTTATTATTAAAGCAATTTAAGCTCAATATTGAGTTAGATTCATTATTAATGCATTCGAGGTTTGGTTTCGTAGCAGGCATCACAATGAGCTAGAATTCATTAGTGAGCTTGGCAAAACAATTGCCATCATTATGAGAATTTATTTGGGTTGCACGAAGGTTTCGTCACTGCCACAATCTGCACAAAATTGACACTTGAACTTGATGTTGTGGCGGACGGAGGGATGATGAGGAAATGGAGGTTGTATGAGCTTCATCAAGCATCGATTGTTGATGTGCGATTGGAAAATAGCATTTCCAATGCATACGCGTCATAGGAAATTAATTTTTACGGCAGTAGTGAAAATGGTATGAGCTCAAGTACAGTAAAGTGATTTTCTTTGGTTTCATATTGAGAACTGCATTATGGGGTATGTGAGAGAAGCTTTTAAGTGGGGTTCGATATTGGGAGGGTTGATCATGGGAGGGTTGCTCATGACCATAAACGAGCTATTGAGTTTGGGTGTGCGGTTTCTGCTTGCTTGTAGTTTGGAGACGTGCTGAAAAGTTCTTCAACCTGTTGATGATGGGGACTCTTTGCACGTTCGTCAGGCATCATTAGCCGCAGCCACTTGAGTGCCACGTATACGTGGCGTATACGTTACACGTGGCATAATTAAGTGCAGCTTGTGCAACCGCGCGCCAAATGCATGCAAATGAGCTGCACAACCTCAGAAAAGTTGCAGAAATAGAATGCAATATCATTAGTCAAAGCTAATAAATTTAATATTTTCAAATTTAATATTATTATCTTAAATTAAAGGAAGATTTCTGTAATTTTCATATTTTTTTGTATAAGTATAATTTGAAAAAAAATTTATTAATTTCAATGTCCGAGTTTTATTAATTTAAAAAAAAATGAAAATTTTAATTTAATTAAAAAAGAGTTTTTATTTAATTTTCTAATCTCTTTGAATATTTTTATCTTTAAAATAAATTTAATTAAAATTTAATATATTTTTTCTACGAACTTTTTTGTCACCATAATATATGTATATAACGAAAGTAATATTATATTGAAAATATTTATTTTTTTAATTAATATAATATTTAATTTGAATAAATTATTTTTTTTTAATATCCATATAATATAGTTAATTAATAAATTAAATTTGTAAATATTTTATTATTATTTTACTGATTTCTACGAACTATTTTATCGTCATTATAATTTTATTAATGTAAATTAAATTTCGAAAATAATTAATTTTTTTTTTTTTGATTCCTTTGACAGATGCCCAAGGAGCTGAAGCAACGCATCGAGGACTATTTTCAAACGTCATGGTCCCTCAGTCACGGCATCGACATTTACGAGGTAAAGTATGCCCTGAATTCACTTAACTTCATTTATGGCTGCCATTTCGAAAATCATTCATACCAAAAAAAAAAAAAAAAAAAAAAAAAACAGAAAAAAATAGTTGTCGACACAGCAGAGAAGAGAAATCTTTGCCATGTCGATTTCGACTCATTGGTATTTTGATATGTCTGTGCCTTTAATTAAGCAAATGCCTAACGGGTGAGACGACAGACAACAGTACGACTCTCTATCTCATTTGCTCATATATATACATCTATTTATATATATCTCTCTCTCACACTCGCTGAGTAGTTCTTTCTCTCTCGCTCTCTGTTTCTCATGGTGTATGTGAGCTTATGTGACTTATTGATTGGCATTGGGTTAAATGGCCAAAAGCCTGAATCCCCTTTGATTGCATGTCAGACTTGTTTGGCTGCTGCCAAGGGGTGTGGCACGGAGGGGAGGCGGGTTCGACAGGTGGCATTAAGAGTATCTCATAGTTAGGGTCAATTATGATTAAGCTCAGAATCGCAGCACAAAAAAAAAACAGAGGTAATTGAACTGAACGAATGGACAGCTGAATAAAGCAGAGCTTGAAAGCACAGGAAGAGCTTAAGGGATTTGTGATATTTACTACGGCCAGAATCGATAAAGAATCAATAATAAATAAATAACTAAATTTTTTTATTCTACAAAAATATAATTTATTTTTGATAATTATTCATTTTGTTATTAAATATTCACTACACTTGAAATAACTATATTTTTTTTTTATATATTCCAAAATTTTTTTTTTTTTTATAATTATTCATTTTGTTATTAAATTTGCACTACACTTTAAATAACATTATTTATTGTTATAATTCATTTATTTCTTATATTTATTCTTTTTTTACTTAAATTGCACTTCACTTTAAATATGACTTTTTTATTTTAGTTTTTTTTTTTCACCGAAAATAAATTCGAATAAAATAATTCATATTTATTATTATCAATATTTAATTATCTTTTAATTGTTGTATTTCACTATAATTATATTTGTTGTTTTTAATTAATTTATTTTTTTTTCATTTTAAAGAAAAATAATTTTTTGTGTTTGTTAGACATAAGTTTAAATAAGTTGCCTGTAGTAAATGCATCTCTTTTTATTTTTGCCCAATTCCAAATAGTCTTTTCTATTAATTTATATTATTTGTTTATCTTTTTTACATTTAACTTTTTTAACTATATTAACTATTAATATATTGAGTTTTACTTTTTTGTTGAATATAATGTAGAAAACTAACTCTTTTAACGCTCGAATTTAATTTTTTAATATTTTTTTTTCATTTTCCCGATTCCACTTTGTATGTTTGTTAATATACTTTATATATATATATTTTGTATTTTAGTTAAAATTTTAAAATATTTTATTTTTGCCCAACTATTTATTTCTAATATTTAGTAAAGCATATATCTAAAATTTTCTTTGTAATCTGCTCTCAAAATACTGTCATGAGCATAAGAATTTCTCTTTATTCTCGTTTCTTCCAACTTCCACATACCTTTAATACCTCCCTCGCTGATAGAGCTGTGCCCAAAGGCAGGTGTCTCTCTGAAGATAGCTGCAACTCAATCGAAATTGTAAATTAAATGTGGCATTTGTGAGAGCCTGAATACAGAATGAAACTTACGTTGCAAGTTGACAAATGAAACGAGCATTGAAATCTGATAAACTTTTCTGCCTCCTGCTTCTTACTGGATACTCTTCATTATTCCAAGTGAAAACAATCATAATTCCGTTTGTTTGCTTCATTAAGTCACATGCCGCACACAGCATGGGTCAAATCCATTTAAGTTGTGCTGAAACTTTAAGTTGATATACAACGTTGGGAGGAAACTTTTCCCATTCCCAATGAAAGAAAACTTTGCTGCATGGAAATGCATATTGTATTCGCAGTCCCCCCCTCTGAATGTTTCTCCCACTCCTTGGGGCAGGTAACTAATTGGTCTTATCAATGGGAATTTGTTGATTCCCTTGTTAAATGTTTTTGCTCATTGCATTTTTATTGCTCTTGGGCTGCTAATTAATTAGCGCATTTCTTGGGCTTGTTTGCTTTCTGGCTTAAACTTGACGTTCCACACACACATAGACATTTTAAATGCCTTTGATGTTGGCTGAATTTGAACTGAAATGAACTCTTGACAGCTCCGTGCCGTGAGAAGACCTGACTCTACGCTGAGCAACTCAGTCTGACAGCCATGACATGACTTTCCTCTAAACAATCTACTTGAATTTCCAAAAAAAAAAAAAACATTAAAAAAAAAAAATACAAAAACATGTCTAATTAATTTCGGCTTTTAGACATTTGAATACGGCATTCATTGAGTTTGGCTTTTTGCCGTTTTTGGCGTAATTTGGCAGTGTGGCAGGTTAACTAAGCGAAAGCTTTTAACTTGGCCAATGAGAAGCTGTTTGGCCTGCGGATGTAAAGGGTTTATTACAATGGGCTGAAATGGATGGGAAACGTGTGAGTGAAAAAAGTTTAGAAAGTTGTAAAGGAGTAGAGATCTCGAATGTTGATTTAAATTAAGAATCAATTACTATTGTTTTTATAGAATTTTTCTAGATGGACTGTTATCTTGGAGTTGGAAGAAACTGAGAAGGTTTATAGCTAGACTTACGTCTTTGGATGTCTTATAAGATAGGAATTTTAGAAAATAAAATGATTTTGAATTCCTGGACTTAATTTAAAAGCTGGGCCTAGATTGGAAACTCTTCTTTAGTTGTAAACTTTATTTTTAGTTGATTAGACTAACATTTAGATTTGGAAAGAACTAGACGGATTTTGACAGATTGACTTGTGTCTGAGGTTTCTATATATATATTTGAAAATCCAGGTAGTATATCTTTTAACTTATGTTAGAGTATCCTTGAATCTCTTCACCATAAGAGATTTTAAGTTTACGACTTGAATAAAGATTGGAGACTTTTTCTTAGGATATACACCTAGTCTTTTTATTGTCAGGTTTGTCAAATAATATATCTTCATAAAGGAGAAAAAATATCTTCTAATTAGCTTATGACTTGGGTCAAGATTGGAGACATTTTTTTATATATACAAATAGTGTTTTTTTTGGCAGTTCTGTCAAATTATTTATCTTCATAAAGGAGAGAAACTATCTCTTATTAAGATTAAAAGCTGAGTCTAAGATTTTTGGTTTAAAAGTGATTAAAATGATTTTAAATAAATTGTTGTACAGGTATCAACAATTTTAAATTTAAGCTAAAGTTGCAGTTTAATGCAATTTAGCGTCAAATATTTTTTTTTTGATTTTTAATAAATTTAGTAAGTGAAGAATATTAAATTAAAAGTTATTTTTAATGTGAATTGTAAGGTTATAATGAAATGTTTGATTAAAGAAATTTCCTCTTGATTTAAGTTGCAAATTAACACTACCTCAAAGTGCTTTCTCTAACCCTTTCTCTTTTTGAACTTTTCACAGCACAACTCGTTGTCCAGCTGCTTAATCAGTATAATTTTAACTAAATGTTTTCCGAATGAAACTGAACTTTAATTGAAAAAGATGAATTATGTGTTAATGCACTCAGGAGTAAATGTAAAGAAATATATAGCATACCAAATGGGGCGCCGGTTGTCAGCTGGCCGTAAATTAAATTGTTAATTTATTGCGTATGAAAATTAACTAACACAACGCAACGAGTGAAAGAGACAGAGACAGACACTGTAAGTGTGAGCGAGATAGCCTGACCCTTTTGTATTTGTTTGCTGGAGCGTTGTTCGCAAATTGCGTTGGCGTGTTTGCGCGTAATTTACAAAATCAAAAAAGAAAAAACTTGTAGAGTGAGGAAGAGATTTGTGTTGGGGAGCGAATACAGAATGAAAAAGAGAAATACTCTCTAAACGCCCCAACCTTTTGTTTTGTAGTTTTTTGACACGCCCACTACGGCTGTGGGGGAGTCGCTCTGTGTGTGTGTGTGGCAAGTGTGGCAAGTTTTGGCCGGGCATTGCCTGCAATTAATGTAAAATATTTTACACTTCTTTGGAACTTGCGGCTCACACAACCCAACACACAACATAAATAACAATTCAATGCTGTCGCCCTTTGGGCAAAAGTTCCATTAAATAAGTAAATATTCCAAAAATACAAACATAAAAGAGCATGTAAAACTTGCAAGGAATTTTACATACGTTTGAGTTTATACATGAGTTTTGGGGCTCGACACTAAAAAGAAAATGGGGTAAGTTGAATTGAGATGGGGAGAATAAGATATTAGAGTTGCTAAGAGAATCTGTAGTTGCTCTATAACTATAAGCACAAAAATTGTGTTGTTTAAATGAAATCTCAGCAGAAATATAGAAATAGTTTCATTGAAATACATTTTTAATTTTAGAATTTTTTGTTATGTGCAATTATTATTAACAAAAAATTCTTCTAATTTTCCACATATTTTCTTTTTTTCTATAAATAATTAGAACAAAAATATTGGCTAAACATCTTAATATATTGTATTTAATTTCATTATTTCATTTTATAAAAATTTAATTAAGACTTTTTACAATCAAGCATTTTTATAAGAGATTTTTTTTATATTGTTTTAGTATTAAAATGATTATTTTGCAGAAGAATTCTTAGCAGAATTTGGTCAAAAAAACAGAAGAATTTTTTTTAATTTTAAATTTAATTTTTATTTGATTGCTCTTATACTTGAAAATTTGTTCACCATATTCTCATACTAATTCAATACATTCTGAAGCATATTTAAAAATCTATTAACTTTCAAATACTTTCAACATTTTTGTTTTCACTTTTGTTGTCTATGTTAGTGTATAAATTTATTTAGACAAAAAATATTTTCCATCATTCTTTGCGTTTTTGACCAGCATGCATGTTAATGAACCGAAAAACTTTTTCACACAAACATATTTTTCACCGAATTTTCATACAACTTCCATAGCAATTTAACAGAAATTTCAGAGAATTTTCTAATTAAAACTTTAGCGGCAGAATTTCGGCAAAAATTCTACAATAAATATATTTTTTTTTTCAACTATAAATATGCAAATTGTTGCAAATCAATATTGTCTGAGTTTGCATATATGCGGTTGTTGTTTGATGTGCAGTTCAATTATGGCAAGGGGGGCAGGGTCGTCTTTATGAGGAGTGAAGTAAACAGATTTTTAAATGAATTTTTTCAGTATTCGAAAATTTTATATGCAAGCCTCTCTCCCTCACTCTCTCTCTTTCTCTCCCTCCCTCTCTCTTTCTCCCTTCCTCTATCTATATAACTCTCTACTTTTGCTTATTTCTCAATTTGGAAACAACGAACTAAATATTTTTTCTTCATAAAGTCTGTCTTTAGATTTATGTGATACTTTTCTTTAAATTTTAAAGGCATTTAATAGTTTTTTTTTCATTTTTGTGCACTTTCAAAAAACTTATATATTTTTAAAATTTCCCTTACCTTTATTGGTAGAAAAATGAAATTGTTGCTGTAGTTATATATATTTTCGACAATTTGAATTATTTTTTTATAATTTTATTAACACTCCTTAAAATGAAGTTTGCTTAATTTTTGTCCATTTATTAATTATTAATTAATTATTTAATAATTTATGCATCATTTTAGTATATTTAAAACAATTTTAACTACTTTAAACCATTTTTTCCACACCCCGTAAAATATAAAATTAAATTTTTGTGAATTTTAAACTATTTTAAAATTTTATCTATTTTTTAAATAAATAAGTAAATTTACCTTTAAATTAAATTTAAGACTTTTGCTTAGTTTTACTTTACATATATATATAACAATTTATATTATTCATATTTATATTTTATTCATATTATTTATTTATATATGTATTTTCAAAATGCTTCTTAAAATGAAATTTAAGATTTTTACCTGATTTACATTTGAATTTCAGCAATAAGCAGAAGACAACAAATTTCCCTGCCTTGTTTGTAAACACATATAAAGTCATGTTTTTGGCTCGATTTTTAGTCTCCCTTCTTCATGTTTCTCTACTCTTTTGCTCTCACTCTCTCTTGTTCTCTCTCTCTCCCTCTCACTCTTTCTCTCTGTCTCCTCATATCTTTTGCTTACCTTCTCTCCAATCATACTCACTTTTGGAATTGTATATAATGTTTACATACGAATTTGGTTGGTGGCATGTTATCAAACAAATTACGTATACGACTGCGAGTGCGAGTCTTCAACAAATTACGTATACGACTGCGAGTACGAGTTTATACTCAAAAGTACATATACATATGTATATGTATGTAGATGAATAATATTCATTCATGAAAAAAATAAAATAGAAGCCAAGCCACAATCTAATGCATATTCAAAGGATGCGTAAGGTATATGGGACAATGGCAACCCCCAGGGTATGATGATGATGCTCGTAACTAAGCAAAAGTCAGAGATAAATAAGAGCAGAGGAAGGCAGTAGAAGAGCAGAGAGACACAAAGCAGCAAGAACTGTAAACAAAACAAGTGGCAATAGCTTTTCAATTTTCATATTAATCCTCTCAACAATTTCAGCCATGTCTTCATACCTTTGGGATAACAACGAAAACAAAAACAAGGAAAAAAATTGAAAAGAAAATGAAACTGAGAAAAATATCGAGCGAAAGGCGAAAATATATTTATTTGCTGTGCAGAGAGAAAAATGAAAGTGTAACAAGTGCACACAGTGGTAGCGTGTGGCAAGTTGCATGGCAACAACAAAAATTGTCAAATATATATACATTTTTTTTTTGTTTTTTTTTTGCAATTCAATTTGCAGAAAAGGGTAGTCTTGGGAGGAGTGTGTGTACATTTGTGTGTGTGGCTTTAAAGGATATGTAAGTTTGCTACACTTGACACTTGACACTCGTGTTTGCCTTGCCACCCCCCTCACTCTCACGACAACTTACTACCACCCTGCATGCCACTAGACGCCATTTACTCATGTTGCCTCTCCTTTTTTTTATTTGCAGACGCTGCGTGAGTTTCCGGAGGAGCTGCGTGGCGATGTTTCCATGCATCTACATCGTGAAATATTACAGCTGCCAATATTCGAGGCTGCCTCACAGGTGAGTGTATGTATGTATGAGTGTGTGTGTGCGTGTGTGTGTGTGTGTGTGTGAGTTTTCCCTTGTGCTTCTGATGTTATTGCTGCTGTTGCTTTCTGTGAAAAGGTTTCGCTTTAAAAAGCTATCAAAAAGCCATCCAGACAAATGGACTTAAGATGTTGATGGCATTGCCAAGAAATAATCGTCAGCCAACTTAAAACCTTCTTCTATATAAAACCAAGGCTGCCAAAAGTCAAATGCGAACTGAAAAACCTTCATTTAAAGGTGCAAGTGGTGTGTGTGTGTGTGTTTGCCTTTTGGCCAAAAGCAACACGGCAACAGCTGAAGCATGAAAAAGGTTTTAGCCAAAATACTTTTATCACAAAGAAAACCACCGCTCAATAGATAGTGTGTGTGAAAGAGCTAGCAACATGATTGGAAAAGGACAGCAAATGTAGGTAAATGTAACAGTGCGAGTCGAGAACTTGTGATGTTTATCGGAGACGACACAATGTCAATACCCTTGTCTCAGTTTTGAGCCACACACATATGCTAGCTCTTTCACACACAGTTTTACACTATCTCTCTCTGTCTCTCTCTCTCTTCCTTTCTCTGTTCCTCTTATTCCTTGATGCGGGCTTCATTTAATTGATTTTTCAATTAAGCTGCAGTTGCATTATCGCTGCTGGCTCATTGCTCAATGAAGTTTTCCCAACCACGAAAAAAGAAAAGCAAAAATAATAAGAAAACTTTCTGCAAAGAATTTTTGCTAGCCAAAAGTTCTTTCGACTCTGTCAGCGCTGCTGGCCTAGATAAGAAACTTGTTTATGGTTGATTTGTCAGCTGAGGAAGCTCGGTGAAAGTGCAGTAAGAACTTTAGCCAAGGGGTTAAACATGCTGAAAACTCCCAAGTAAACTCACGGATTTTACGGTAAAAGTAACCGAAATAAACGCTTGACTAGTCTGAATATTTCCTGCATTTATCTAATATTTAAATTTTGAAGCTACTTAAACTTTATTTTTTTGTAAAATTTTTTTATTTGAGTAGTCCGAGGTCATGGCACCAAATGCAATTCAAAGTTGAATAGCGAAAAGCCAATGACAATGCGTAGTACAAAAATAATAATAATAATAATAAAGCTTATTTCTCGTTGGCAAACAAAAACCACTCAACAGCAATAAGCGCGCTTTAAGCCACTTTTCGTGTGGTGGTTGTGGCAACAGTAACGTCAACATGCCACACTGCCACAGTCCCACAGACTATGCCTGCCTTGAGGCCAACAGTCTGAAAACTCAACTCACAGCTGCGCTTAATGCCTTTTGACCAGACTCAACTCGAGAAACTCTCCCCAAATCTTATTTACGCGCATTTCTACTCACTTTTCTCTTCATAAAATGCTCTCCATTTACAAATCTATGAAAGGGGATTTTAAAGCTATAGAAATAAGTATTTTTAGTCAATATTTTATAGTTACATATTTTCTAAAATATTGCTGCAAATCGACTTCGGTAAAAAGTTTCATTCATATTTTGATGCCAGAAATCGACTGGGCACAAAATATTTCGATTTGAAAACTTTCACATTTTTTGACTTTTTGTTAAGGGGTCAGTATGGAAAACTGGACAAAAATGTAAAAAAAATTCAAATGCCCAATTTTAACAATATTTGAATGCAGTTTTAATATTTCATCAAAACCATTATCAGAAGTGAAAGAATTTTGAAAATCTGTTGATTTTTGGAAAAGTTATGGCTGTTCAAAGTTTGCAACTAACGCCTTTTAATAAAAATTCAAATTTAGAGTCATTTTTACACATTTCTGGCCATATTTTCTAAAATAATGCTCCAAATCGACTTCGGTAAAAATTTTTATTCATATTTTGATGCTAGAAATCGATTGGGCACAACAAATTTCGATTTCAAAACTTTCACATTTTTTGACTTTTTGTTAAGGGGTCAGTATGGAAATAAGGACAAAAATGTGAAAAAAATTCAAATGCACAATTTTAACAATATTTGAATGCAGTTTTAATATTTCATAAAAACCATTATCAGAAGTGAAAGAATTTTGAAAATCGGTTGATTTTTGGAAAAGTTATGGCTGTTTGTAGATTTTCAGAACCTACTGTTTAAGATTTAAGAATATATTGTGTTTGTTGGTTGAGGAGCAGTGGTATAATTGAGGCTGGTACTTATATTGTCACTATGGTGATTTACTTTGCAGGGCTGCCTGAAATTATTGTCGCTGCACATAAAGACAAACTTTTGTGCACCCGGCGAGTATCTCATCCACAAAGGCGACGCACTCAACTACATCTATTATCTGTGTAATGGTTCCATGGAGGTGATCAAGGATGATATGGTTGTGGCCATATTGGGTGAGTATACGTGAATGCAATTTGAATATTCTAGATAGATTTCGATTTAACAAAAATGTCGTCGCTTGAGCTTAAAAGGGAATGTTTTTGTTTATTTCGCGTTTGTTGAACTCGAGTGAATGCGAGTTCATTCGCATCGAGTGAATATTCAACTGAATACTATGGTATTCATTTGTACTTCAGTCAGGCATCTGCTTATTTATTCATTCACGACGTTGCCTAGACAAATGGCAGCTATTTTTATGACTATTGATTCTCTTGCCTAGCGACTGACCTTTTGTTCTCCCTCGTTTTTTTATGCTCCCCTATTATATCGCTGCTCTTTAAATTTAGGTAAGGGGGACCTAGTCGGCTCGGACATAAATGTGCATCTGGTTGCCACCAGCAATGGACAAATGACCGCGACCACAAATAGCGCTGGACAGGATGTTGTTGTACGCAGCAGCAGCGATATCAAGGTAAGCCTAAATCATTATCATTATCATTATAATTATCAAGAGCATCATCATCATCACCAGCAGCCATAATCATCATCAGCTTCGTCATTAGCCAGCCATACCCCTTAAAATGACACCAGCTGAAAGTGCCAATTAACTGATATGAACAATAAAGTTTTTGATGGCCGTCATATAACTATCAATTAGCTGCTTGGTTGGTCTCTTAACTTTCAGCTCACGCAGCTTTTGCTTGTTTAAACTTGTGGTTTTCAGTTTGCATTGAAAATAGTTTCCAGCACATTAGTAAATGACGTTCCAGTTTTGACAGCTTTCCGGAGCGTCAGGACTTTACAAATGGCTTTTTAATACTCTATGTTTTACCCGAAATTTTATCTATTATTTTCATAAAGTTTACTGAGGAATTTTAAGCGACTTTGTAGGTGAATTATTTGACAAATACAAAGTAAAGCTTCAATGTGCTTTTATTGCTTTGTGCCTCTTAGTTTCGATTTTATGTTTAGTTCATTATTATAAAGAACTTTTGTCGCTAAACATAAAATACTGCTTAAAAGCTTTAATGTGCTTTCAGTTTTTTTAAAATTTTTGTTAAACCAGCTTGTACTGATTTTAAAATTTATATTTATTTTTATTTTTATTTGTAGAGTATTTTAGG
Source organism: Drosophila quadrilineata (assembly GCA_018150725.1). NCBI lineage: Eukaryota > Metazoa > Arthropoda > Insecta > Diptera > Drosophilidae > Drosophila > Drosophila quadrilineata. Next base: position 2,344,075 of record JAECWN010000407.1, read on the forward strand.
TTTGATGAGTACTTTGAATCTGCTTTAAAGTCTTATTATATAACAATTTCAAAGTGGAGCTTTAATGAGCTTTTTGTGCTTTTTGTGACTAGGTTTGATATTTTAATTTGTTTTGCATTAGAGTATATCTTCTAATGCACCTTCATCATATTTAAAGTGAAAATACAAAGTTAAGCTTTAATGTGCTTTTACTTATTTATTTAGTATATTCCTTATTCTATGTTATATTGAGCACAAGTCTCTGCCAATGTTTATTGCATAAGAAACTATTACTTTAATATATTGAATACATATCAAACCATATTTTTTATACTAATTTTATTGATAACAAAATTTGAAATTTAAAGTAGAGCTTAAATGTGCTTGAAAGCTTATAAAGCCTTATGTGTCTTTTTTGCATTTGGCATTCAAATTTGTAAACTGGAGAGTACTTTTAAGCTACTATGTTGAGCAATTCAATGACTTCAACAAAGTTGAGCTTTTATAGCTTTTGTAAGCTGCAGTTTAAAGTGCTTAAAATATATCTGGCGAATATTTATTTCAACACTTTTGCCTCTTAAAGCTCAATTTAAAGATGGCATTTGACTCGGTAATCCAGGCAATGTCAGTCATGTCCTTTTTAGTATTCAAAATGCTCAACGAACTCTTTATTTTTATGGTCCAAGGATGCGTCCCAAGCGACGTAAAATGTTGTCCCCAGGCAAACTGAAAACATTGCGCGGGTTAAGCTCGAGCTACGTAATTAAATAGAATTTATTTTTGTATGCATACATTTTTATTTAGATTTGTTTAGCTGTTGAATTTTACTATTTATCGAGTGGCAGCATTTTATTAAAGCTGTTGTTTTTAGAAGCCTCTTTGTTGTTATTCGTTTTCTTTGTTGTGTATATTCTTTGATTCTTTGCAAAATATATTTATATGCATGCAGATGAGTTGTATTTTGTTTTTGGTATGTTTTGCTTGTCATAAAGTTTATCAGACTTCACACAGTCTATGCAATTTGTTTGCAGCTGTCTTTAATATATGTATAATATGTGTATATATAGTCTATATTTTACAGGCATTATATAGTACTTGATTTTGTGGCTGTAGTCAAGTTATGTTTCCACTCGACTGCGTGTCAAGTTCAATATTATTTTTGTAATTTTTCTTTATCTTTTTTACAGTCTGTTGTTGTTTTTTTTTCTGCTGGCGAATATGCTTACATAAAGTATCGGCTTTTATTTTATTTGACTTCTTTTTCATTTTAATGTATTTTAAATTTTTTGTTGTTGTTTTTATTTGGTTGGCCACAAAAGCCGCAGTTGACAGGCAGCTTAATATTATATTTCTCATTTTCTCTGGCTGTCGCTGTTAATTATTGCTGCAGAGAAAAATGAAATTGAACCGCAGGGCAATTTGAGCTGCAAATTTTAATTGAGCGCTGATCGCTTAATTAGTGCCAAAAAAAATATATATAAAATAAAAAAATTGTTTCAATTAATTTTCATAGTTGAGACAAATGAAAATTGGGCAGTTGTTGTTGTTATTCTTTCAGTTTTCTGTTGGTGTTTTCTTAAGTTTTTCACGTTGCTTTTGCTTTTGCTTCGGCTTTTACCAAATCTTTCCCTTTCACGCTCTATCTCTGTTTTTCTCGCTTTCTCTATTCACTTTCACTGAGTTGCCTTTGTGTGCGGCAGTTTATTTGCATGTCTGCGTTGCTTGTCTTGGCCAAATAAAGAACAGACATTTTAAATAAGTGTGTGTCTCCATGGATGTGAGTGTGAGGGAGTGTGTGTGTGTGCGTGTGTGTGTGTGTTGCTAGCAGGCTGTGAGGCAGCACTTCAGGTAGCAGCAGCAAGGGCCAGTCAACAGCAACAACGACAACGACAACGGGGCGTATGAATGATACTTAAGCTTAATGTGTGCGCCAGTCTAGGCTCTGGTGTGTGTGAGTGTGTGTTGCTGTATGTATGGATTTGTGTGTGTGTGTGTGTGTGTGTTTGCTGTTGCACTTGAGCGTATAAAGAGAAGACGCCTGGGTGTCAATATTAACATGCGGCAAAAAGATTAAGTGCAGAAGTGCACAAGACGCACAAAGGATGCTCTATAACATGGCGCAATCCTGTGCCGAGCCTGAATACAGTCTGTTGGCCGCATAATGACTTTATCAGCACATAGAATAGACAAACATATTTGCAGCCTAAAATGATTAGATTATGACTCAATGGAGTGTTGAGAGCAGCTGCAGACAGTAAAGTGAAGCATTTTGAGGGGAGGAAAAGGCAGAGAAATTTACTGATTAAAGATAGGCAAAGTTGGGGATGAAGTAAAAAATAGAAATTTGTAAATTGAAAATTTGAATTGCCCTTGACAAAGGAAAATCAAAATGAAAGGGGATTTAAAGGAACTGTAAATAAAAGTGCATAATTGCTGTACAAGTCTTGAAAAGGATGAGGATAAACTTCAATAAAATGATAGAGATTCAAACAGAATATTAAATTACAATTATTGAGAAATGCCCTTCAAAATATAAAGACAGAAGAAAACAAAAAATATATAGGCACATGAATTTTTCACGTACGACTCAAAAATTGTTTGTTTTTGATTTTTTTTTTGCTATGTAACGTAATTTTGTTTACATAAAACTTAATATTGAATGTTTTTGCTTAAATTATGTAATTTTTTTTTTAAATGATTTTTGAATAGGTTTTTATGTATTTATGCAACATATTTAGTATATTGAAATGTTGGAATGGATTTTTTCTAATAATATTGTCCAAAAAATAAGTATTTTTTAAAAAATTTGTAGATATCTAAGTATATTTTTCTTTATTTTTGTACATTTTATGTTATTTACGGTTTGTTTACATTACTGTAAGTTACTTTATTCTAAAATTAATTTAAAATAAATTATTTTTAATCAAGTGTTTAAAACAGCAATTGCTTAAGAAAATTTTTAAAAATGTTGCCACAAATTTTATCGAAAAAGGATTTCATCAATCAACTCTAAAACTAAAAACAACAAGCAGCTGAAATTTCGCACTAAATCTCATACAACATTTATAATTTATTAGAATTTATTAGTAAAGTGTTTAAAGCACCAAATTATTTTGAAAGATTGGCGAATAATAATTAAGAAACAAATTTCTCGAAAAAAAATTCATCACAGAACTTTAAAACATGACACTTGATGAAGCTGAAAAGGGATTTCATCATAAAACTTAAAATACTAAGCACCACAAGCCGCTGAAATTTCACACTACATCTTCAACAATACTATATAATTTTATTATACAAAACTCTAAAAATTCTGAAATATTAAATAATTGAACATTTTCTGAAAAGATTTTCCAATAAAAGGACTTCATCATAGAACTTATAATACTAAACACCAAATGCAGCTGAAATTTCGCACTACGTCTGCCACAACACTTTTAAATTTTATTTCATTGAACCCACAAAAAAGTAAAAATTCTGCAAAATGAAAAAATTTGGATATTTTTTGAAATGATTTTCCAATAAAAGGACTTTATCATACAACTTATAAAACTATACACCACAAGCCGCTGAAATTTCGCACTACATCTTCAATAATACTATTAAATTTTATTATATACAATTATAAACACAAAATACAAAAAATTCTGAAATAATGAAAAATTGGACATTTTTTGAAAAGATTTTCCGATAGATGAACTTCATCATAAAACTTATAAAACTAAACACCACAAGCAGCTGAAATTTCGCACGAAATCTCCCACAACATCTACAATTCATGTTACTAATGTCAGCTTCCAGCTTAGTCGCTATCATATACCCTCTCCTCAGATTATTTGCGAGACTAAAACGTTTTCCTGCTGGTCTCTGCGGGCAGCTCCTCAGGCTCTCTCATCGCACTCTCACTCATCGCACTCATCCTCTCAAGAATGTGCATAATCATTTCAGCATGAAAATAAAAATGGTTTCCATTGCGGTTATATGGGGTTACCCCACTCTTCATCTTGTTGTTGTCTACTTCTACTTTTGGCAGGCGCTCACCTACTGTGATCTGAAGTGCATACACATGGGTGGTCTGGTGGAGGTGTTGCGTCTATATCCGGAATACCAGCAGCAGTTCGCCAACGACATTCAACACGATCTGACGTTCAATTTGCGCGAAGGATACGAGAATCAGGAGTCTGATATTGGACCTACGTTTCCGTTGCCCAGCATCAGTGAGGACGATGAGAATCGTGAGGATGGCGACTGCAATGGTGACCAGGACAAGGAGAATGGCGGTGTCGGATTGGGTGGAACTGCGGCTGCTGCTTCATCGCCATCACCGCATCACAGCATCACGCGTTCCCCGTTGCTGGGCATGAATAGTCCACGGCATCAGCGACTGCATCAACGTGGCAGGTCCTTGATAACCCTGCGGGAGACGAACAAACGACAGCGTCCTTTGAACATGGCCAACAGTTTGGATCGTGGCTCCTTTGAGGAAGTGGATCCCATGGCCGAGGATGAACAAGCGTTGGGCAAACGTCCGTCGTTGGAACGTCTCGATTCGCAGGTGTCCACACTGCATCAGGATGTGGCCCAACTGAGCGTGGAGGTGCGCAATGCCATCAGCGCCTTGCAGGAGATGGCCTACACCTCCTCGGCGGCGGCGTCCATGAAGTTTCCACCGGCACGTTCCATACCCAATATCAGTGGCGTGGCAGCGGTGCGGGCAGGACTCGGCATGGGACTGGCAGCTGGCGACGGACAGCTGATGGACGGACATCTGACGATGGTGGCAGCCGAGACGGCGGCCATGCAACGTTGCTCCTCACATCCGCCCGAGGTTTGGGGCAGGGAAATGCAGCTGCCAGCGGTGGCAACGGCGCCCAGTTCCAAGGCACCCTCGCCGGCAAGCTGCTCGGAGACGGCGGCCACCACCAAGACGAGTCGCAGCTGCCAAACGGACTTCTATCGCATCGATTTTCCCACCTTTGAACGTTTCGTCCTGGCCAATCCTCGCCTGGTTTTGGGTCTGCTGGGCATAGAGCCCGCCATCAAGAGTGAAATGGAGCTGCTGCAGCAAAAGCAAATGCTGCAGATATCCCCGCTGAATACCATCGATGAGTGCGTCTCCCCGCTGGCCATGGAGCCGAGTCTGAGCAGCTCCAAGGAGCGACTGCTGGGAGCAGCGGGCAGAGTTTATCCGCCGCTGGACGATGAGAATTCCAATGATTTCCGCTGGACGATGAAACATTCCGCCAGCCATCAGAGTTGCTGCAAAAGCACCGATGCTTTGTTGCCGCCCAGCCATGAGGAGCAGCTTCCCCAGCAACAGGACATGCAGCTGCAGGAAATGCAACAACAACAGCCGCAGCAGCAGCAGCAGCAACAACAGCAACAGTTGCCACAATCAACGCGCAGTAAACGTGGCGACGACGGGAACAGGAATGGGAATGGGAATGGGATTGGGAATGGCTACAGGCAATGGCAAGGCACGCAGTCGCATCCATTTGGGTGTCAATACAGCAGCCGGAGGCGGAGGCGGTGGCGGTGGTGGTGGCAACACATACCCCGCTCAGACACAGACCATGAGTTTTCGCTTTTCAGCCGGCGATGCGGACAAATTGGAGAAGGGACTACGCGGACTGCCCTCGACGCGCTCCTTGCGCGATCCCAGCGTCAAGTAAGGCTACCCACATTGTTTATGGCTGTGGATTTTGGATGACACAAACATACACACACACACACACACACCTACTACAACAACACACATCCCCAACCAACATATGTGAGCAGGATATTGTAGGCATAGGGAACAGGACACGTGAGCAGGAGACGACGCTTCCTTGGCATCTGTATTCGTTTTACATGCGTGGCGACGACGTGCGTGATTTATTTCCTAATTAATACTGAAATACGAAGACGCTTCTACTTTTAATATCTTTAAGATACAGAAACAAATTCAGATACGTATACAAATACAGATGGAGACGAAAATTCAGATACATATACAAATACATGTACAGATACAGATAAAGAAACTGATACAGGTACAGATACAGATAGAAAATTCGGATAAAGGTACAGATACAGATATAGGTACAGAGACAGATATAGGTACAGATACAGATATAGGTACAGAGACAGATATAGCTACATATACAGATGTTGGTACAGATACTGATACAGATACTGATATAGATACAGATACAGCGACAGCTACAATTAAAAGATACATATATAGGTTGAGCTATTGATATAGGTACAGATACAGTTATAGGTACAGCTATTGATATAGGTACAGATACTGATACTGATACTGATACAGATGCAAAAACAGATACAGATATAGGTACAGATACAGATATATATATATATAGATACAAATTCAGATTCGGTTAAAGGTACAGATACAATTCCTCATACAGTTACAGATACACATACAGTTACAGATATAATTACATATTCTTATACAGTTACAAACACAACTACAAACACACTACGTTTCTGGTTACAGTTGATGCTAAAAATATACAACAAACTACTGAAATCATCGCTTAATCTGAACTCGTTATGGCTTCGGTTTCTATTCCCATTAATAATTCAATGAGTTTTCTTTATGTTTGATTTTAGCAGCATCCGTTGCTAAATTGTATCGATAGCCAAGTTTATTAATTATTTATTAAATCGACGAATTTGCTGGTGAAAGATTTCAACACAGTTATGCACACATAAGGCTAGAGAAAATTTAAGTAAAATGTTGCTGGGAAGTATCCTAGTTAAATTATTTGAAAATATAAAAATAATTAATATTTTTTTTTAATAAATTTTTCTTTCTTTATCTATGTGCAAAAAGTTTACTTATAAACTATAACTTCAAACAAATTATACCATGTTTAATAATTAATTAAAGAATAGTATATATGGAATAAAGAATAATTTAAAAAATTATTTTAATCTCTAAATTTTAACTTTTTTTATTTGTATTTGATTTAAATATATATGTGTTATTTCGATTAAAATGTTATAATTAGTTATTGCCAAGCAAATTATATGAGAATTAATTAAGAAGCTTTAATTTTGTTTTAAAGCGTAAAAGAAAAACATATTTTCGATATTTAAAACATTTTGTTACGTTAAATATTATAGTTTTATATTAATTAATTTTTGTTAAATATTTATTAGCCACAAGCTAACTTTCTGGATTATGCATTCAACATATTTAACAACAATTGCAGATTGCAATTTAAATTTTCTATAAGATTCTTTGATTAAAGAACAAATACTTAAAGTATATTTCAAACATTTTATTCCTTTGTTGATACTGTTTTCAACATCATATCTCTTAAGACTTAAATATTAAGTTATTTGCCAAGCAAACGTAAAAATATTTAAAACAAATTACCAGCTAAGCTATCTTTATATCTTTTCTTCCACTCTACAAAATAAATATTGTTAACAAATTTAAATTCTTCTACAAAAAAATAAAAAACAATATTGTTCAACAAAGCATATTTATGACTAGCATATCAGACGAACAAAACAATATCATCAAAAAACATAAATATATATATAGACTTGAAACAAAATAAAAAATGAAACTCAAGTGAATTTTTTCTGTGGCTGTCAACGAGTAGTGCAAAGAAATATAATAATAAATCAATAAAAACAGCAAACAAATAATATACAGTATATTTTACTAACTGACTAAAAACTGACAGCAAAACATAAATATTTGCAAATATTATTTAGCGAAAACCTTGCAAAAAAACAAAAAATATTGTATACATCTCAATGTTAAATGTCAACTACAGGAACTCGGTGTATTTATGTATAAAAACAAAATCCAAAAAAATAAAATAGAAACAAATAGAAAACTATGAAGTATAATAATTTATGTTAATTAGAAACACAAAAAAGAGGAGCAAATTTGTCAAGTTATCAGCGCAAAAATAAAAACATAAACAATTTACGAGGCAGGCAGTACAAAGTTCAGTCAATGTGAAAGTTTTGAAAATTCAAAAAATAATTATTAAATATGATATCAATATGAAATATCATAAAATGAATGCTAACACTATTTAGTGTGAGTTTGTTATAGTTAGTTTAGTTTTAAGGTTCAACAATAAATTAAGAAAATGTGTAGGAAATCTCAAATTATTGTAAGTTATTTCGACAATCGTTTGCGCTACAGAAAAATCTTAGGAAAAAAAAATTTAAAAAAAAAACATACAATATTTTACACTTAAAAAGTGAAACATATGGGAAACTTTGTGATGGGGCTAAAGAAATAGAAACTATTTTTATAAGCAATGCTAAAAACTGTATAGAGAGCGCTCATAACAAACATCAACAAATAAATAGTATCTTATTTAAGTGATTAATCTTAAGGTAGAAAAGAACCGAAAAAAATACTAAAAAAAACTATGAATATTGTATATATGTATATTTGGAAACTAAGATATGATTGAAATAATGTAAATGTTCCCAACAACTGTAAAGACTTGTGCTTCATTCTATGCTCGATATCGAAGGCACTGCTAAATGATATACCTACTAACATATAATTAATTATATACATACATACATACATACATATGATATACATAATGTGTTTAGGCCTGTGCATATGACTTTTATATGTACTAATTTCTATATACATATACATATACATATATAATATACTGTGCTCTATATATATAGTCCATGTGTTTTAAACGTACTTTAGCAATTAAATTAAAATTAAAATTAACATTAAATTTAAAATTAATAATAATTATATTAATCATAATTTATCATATGTGTATTGTTTAGTCAGTTACGAAATTTAAGGCGAAACTCTTGAACGTTTTTAAATGTTTTAAATTCATGTTACCAACAGTAAAGAAATGATAAGCAAAAACTATTCAATATTTAACTGATAAAACATAAACAATAATATTAAAAAAAAATCATGTCAAATTCAGCTTAATTTGCTTTTAATCAAAATATTTTTTTAAGCTGCTTAATTAGCAGTGTTTCAGGTCGTTTTTAAAGCCATTCTTTTGCCTCTGATTTATTTCAGAATTTTCCTCCATCAATTTTCATGCACATTTTTTATGTGTTTCTTTTTTTCTTTCTTCATATGGGCTTCGCTTTAATGCGATTAACTCAATTGCTCTTCGTCATGTGCTGTACTCGTATGTAAAGCACGCAACGGTAAATATGTATATGCACTTATGTCTCTCTATATATGTATAATAGATGTCTATCTAGCTAACATAATCCGATAACCTTATGGTCAACTTTATTGCTTGTCCTTCTGTGCTCTGTCAGCGCCATATGTCAAATGTGGTAGGAAATTCCTTTGGAAAGTTGTCAATACAAACTTAAGCTGAAGCTGAAGAAAATCTCCTGAACTGATTGGGTTCAAACTAGCGATTCCTTGGGGTATAACTCTAATGATTTTATAAGGAAGTTCCATAGCAGTTTGTTGCTCCTCACACTATGCTATAATTTCTATGTCTTTTAGTACGTAAAGAAAGCTTTTTGTGCTAAAAGAAAAGCTTTAAAATTTTAAATGGGACTCAACTATCCATATAGCTAGAGCTTTGAGTCTAAAAAGCTTTGAGATGAAAAGCTGTAAGATGAAAGCTTATATGTAATTGATTTTAGATTGACTTCTACAGTGAGAAGCTTTTCTGAAAAGCTCTTCCGTCACCTTTTAACCGATAAGCTTTTCTGCTTGGAAAACACGAAAAGGAATCAACTTAAGTTTGAGCAATGCTTTTAGGGTTACAATATTTAGAGAAAGCTTTAAGCTTACTATAGACAGTTTAAGCTTTCAGTAAACTTAATACTGTCTATAGTAAACTTAAAGCTTTTTAGAAATACTGTACCCTTAAAGCAGGGAAATATTTAGAGCTTCCATTTATAAATATTCCCCTACTTTCTTAACATATCAACCTTACAAAAATTACTAAAATTATTATAATTTGGCTATAAAATATGGTTATTTCATTAACTGGTAATTAGCACTCAAAGCTCATTAGCAACACTCCCCAAGCTACTTAAGCTGCGAGAAACTTTCTGCACAGATTATGCACAGTTTCAAATGAAAAACTTTGCACATAATGCAAGCAATTCAACTGATAAGAATTTTCAAAAAACAAAAAAACTCCGATATCGGTATATGAAAAACTTTAGCTTACAAAAAGGTAAAGTCCGAAATTATGTTAATAGCCATAGAACAAAAAAAAAGAAAAATATAAAAAAACTATTACTATATCTAAAAGTCAATTCATTTGGTTTATGTGACAAGTTGGCAAAAAGTTTAGAAAATACTTAAGAAGAAATGAAACTCCTTGAACTGTATCTATATCTATGTATATCTACGTGTGGCATCTTTAAAGCCGTGTGGCACAATGGCTGTCGGTGTGCTTAATTAGTGCCTCGTCTATGAGCTGCTTTATATTGTTTTAATTAGTATGGTTTCACATAAAGCTAGGCCTCTGACATGCTGAAAGAGACAGAGAGTGTCGGAGAAAGAGAGAGAGAGACAGAGTGAGAGAGAGCTGCCATTGGCAATTTGAGTTTAGACGACGAAATGCGGCTTTCCTCTTAATTATACACAAATACAAATTGGTATATGGCATGCACTCTGATTTTCTATGCGAAATTTCGTGTGTTCGGCCAACACACGATACTCTCTCTCTCCTCACTCTCTCTCTTTCTCTGTTGCTGCAGCAGCAGCAGACAACAGTTAAGTTGCAAGTGTGAGTGCGAGTGAGAACGAGATGTTGTTGCAGCTGAGAGAATGAGACCTTTTGTCTGGTGGTCGATCTCAGCCCTCCCTTCATTTCCAACTACTTCTCTGCTCCATGCTCTTCACTCTCCGCTCTCCACTCTCCGCTTTCCACTCAACACTCTCCGCTTTCAACACGCAGCAGCCTGACATTCATGATGATGCCACAACCATAACAATCGGTATTGATTACATGCACCAACCAAAACTGTGAAAAGGGCAAATGCAAGGCAACTTGTTGAGCATAGGTTGACTTAGAGATACCCTGTAAAAATAGTGAGTATGATAAAGACAGACACGTAGAAAAGTGAGTGGAGTTGGGAGAGAATAAGAGAGAAATGGAGGTGTGAGAGAGAGAAACTGAGATAGAGAAAGAGAGAAAGACAAACTGAGATAGTTAGGGAAAGAGAGAAACTGAGAAGGGAAAAGATACAGAGAAATATCGAGAGAGTGTGAAAAACGGATGTTATATAAAATACCTTTTTAGTTCGAGAATTTTGAAATTCTTATTCATTATATTTATTAAAATATTATAATAATTTCTAGAGAATTATGATTTAGAGATATTTGTGATTTAAGTAAACAATAGAAAAAAACAATAGAGAGAGAGATAGAGAGTGGAAGATAGAGGGAGAGAGAGAAAGAGAGAGTGAGAGAGAGAAAGAGAGAGGTAAAAGAAATAGATAGAGACGAATTGCTAGAGTGAGAGATATTATAATCATTTCTTGAGATTTGCGATTTAGAGATTTCTCTGATGAAAAAAAAATTGTAAAAACAATAGAGATGGAGAGCCTGAGAGAAGGGAAAACTGAAAGGAAGAGAATGATATAAAATGCCTTTATAATTTCATAATTTGATAAATTATGATTTATTGATAATTACAACAATTATAATTTAATAATATATTTGGATTTGCAATTGAAATTTTTTTTAAATTTTTACATAAATTATAGAAAAATCATAATATAGAGAGGGATATTTCGAGAGACTTTGAAATTTCAGGATAACTACAGAATTTCTGGAGATACACAAAGGAAACTTTTGTCTGGCTAAGCAAGCGTTATGAATATTCAGTGAGGTATCAATACTACAGGGTATCTACTAGTCATACTTTCGCTTTTAGTTAATAGAAGTTAACGGAACAGCAGGAAGCAGAGCAAGGAGTAAAGGATATATAGAGAGCCGTGTGCTTCTGGTCACAGTCATAAGCGTAATTTCTGCTCTAATTCTGTTGCAGTTTCCCTTATAATGGCAACACGCTGCTAATGTGCGTGTCCTGCCAATGCAAGGACGACCAGCTCTACGCACCATATGTGTGTTAATGTATGTGTGCGTGTGTGTGTGTGTGTGTGTGTGTGTGTGTATGGGTGTATGGGTGTGCCCATCTAATTGTGCCTCAATTCACAATTGAGAAGGCAGCTTCAGCAACAGCTCCGTCTGCTGTTGTTAATGGCCAGCGACAAGGACTTGCAATTCAAGCTAAAGAAATTCAAGTTGCAGCAAGGATATATTGCAAGGATATTGTGTAGAATAGAACTGGTGGCGCTATACGCTTATTAGATATTTATAAACGGCACTCGGAATCAATCAGCAAATAATGCGAATGCTTCAATAATTTCTAATTTCGTTTTTGCGAAAGGACATGCCGCAGGACCTTTTTATATGTGTATCCACATGTGGGTGTGTGTTGCGAGAAATCAATTGAGCTGAGCGTTGCTTGGCAGCTCAATGGCTGTAGTTGCAGTGTAGGTGTGTGTGAGGGTGTGTCTGAGTGTGTGTGTGTGTATGTGTGTGTTGGTGACAGGATGCCAAAGTCCTTTGGCTGCGCGTTAAATGCATTTTGAAGCTAGAGAAATGGCAATAAGTCAGACTGCTGGCGGCTGCTGTTGCTGCTGCTGTTGCTGCTGCTGTTGCATGTCCTGTTTCAGTCACTAATGTGCGGTTCATTAGACAAACTTGACCACACACACACAAACACACACACACACACAAACACACACACACATGGGTACTGTGATAGTGTGTGTGTTTGTAAGTCAGCTGCTCAATGCGCGTAATCGTATTAAAAGGATACTGTGGGGACTAATTAGCACAGCGACAACTGCAACTGCTGCTGCTGCTACTGCCACGCCTCACGCATACGCCCCTGACCATGCCCACTTCAAACGCCCACGCCTGTCAGTTACAACATTTGATTAGCCTAATGCATTTTTGCACTAATTACAACTCAAAGGATCTCCTCCCTTTCGCGCTCTTTCTCTCTCTCTCTTCAAATGAAAACTTGCCTCAAAAAAGAGAATCTTGTTAAAAATTAAATAAAAAGCGATAATGTAAAGTTGCCTTAAAAAGTGTCTCAATTGCCGTGACACGATGTGGCTGCAAGTTAACAAAGAAGAAGTTACATGCTGCAGTTACCTTGGCTTGCCACACTAGTTGCAACTTTGGGTTCTCGTTTGTGGCAAAGTTTTCGTTTTTGCTGCTGCTGGCTCTACATTTTTTTAAAGCTGCCACAAAAAATATAAGTATGAAAAAAGTTTCGCCTGCCACATACAATCTCATGCCACTCACTCTTGCTCTCTCTCTGTACTCCCTCTCTCTCTCTCTCTCTCTCTCTCTACTCCCTCTCACACTTTCTCTTGCTGTGACTTGTCTCTTTGGTTTTTCCGGCACAAAGCATACAGTTAATGCGTACTTAATAGTCAAGTCATAAATTTTAAATACTGCTAAATGGCTGCCTCAAGATATGTTCAAGTATGTGCTCATATGCCACAGATATTTCCTCTTCCCCCCTCACTCATCCTCTCCCCAACTGCCACTCAAACTCAGTCTTAGATACACACTCTCCCACTTAGACTCCATATTCCTTCGAGTATGTAAATCAACGCATTCATATATCATTCGCAGCCCGATCGCCGCATATATCATATATATATATATATATAAAAACATGTGTTATGTTATGTGTGTGTCTATGTACACTGAGAGAAATGATAAATAACTTTTTGTTTAATAAATATTTTCTAAATTCTTTGATATTTATCATATCTTCATTAAATATATTGAACATTTAATGTTAAATCGGATTTTAAAGATTTTTTTAGCAGCTTAAAAACATATTAAATTAATATAAATGTTTTTAATTTTAATAAATTTAAACTAAACTTTTTTTCAAGTTTTAATTTTAATAAATAAATAACGTGAACTGTTTGTAATATTTCAAAATCATAGTTGAGGAAAATAATATTTATTATAAAAAAAAAAATTTGATTAAAAAAAAAAAATATAACAAAAATTCCCTTTATATAAGTACATACAATTATAAAAAAACTATACATTTATTTATAGTAACTATAATTATTATTAATTATTTTTATTATTAATTATTTTAGATTTTAATTTTATTTTCAAAAATATATATTTTTTCTATTATTTTGCAGAATTTTCTACTCCAAAAAAATATACGTTTACAGCTTTGATGGATTTATTTTAAAATTTATTGGTGAGTCCGTTTTTTATTATTCTTAACTCAGCTCAAATTCTAAACTAGAAAATATTTGTAAAAATTTTTTTGCGAACTTTTAAGATCACATAGTTACTTTCTTCTGCTTCCCCTGACTTTTGTTTCATTAATTTTTTAAACTTATAAATTAATTTATCTTATCTAAAATGTAAACGAAACGAACTCATTTCACTTAAGTTAAGTTCAACTTATCAGCACTTAACTCCAAGTCAACTGGCAATGTCAACTTTTTAAATCAGTTAAGATATTATAACAGCATTTTTTTCAGAGGTTTCTTTACTCTATTAGAATATTATATTAGAATTTCGAGTACTTCTAACGGAGCGGGAAACACTTTTCTTTTCGTTGAACTTTCGATGATTTTCTTACAATTTTTACGACTTTGTCTAGCAAAGTTGTCTACTCGATTTTTGTGCCAGTGTATATGCGAGAGAAAAAGAGACAGATAGAGTGGCTGAATGTGCGATAGGGACAGATAGATGTGTATGTATGTTTGAAGAAGAAGCTTCGACGAGCGCATAAAAATGATGAGTTATTTGTTTTTTAGTGCATAATTTATGAGTTAAATGAGTTTTTCATATGAGAGTGCGTGTATGCTCTCGACTTCGTTATGGCATTGGGGCGTTGCTTTACAGATTTGTCAGAGTCACACACACACACACACACACACACACACACACATACATAAATATATAAATTTATATATGTATGTATGTATGTATGTATGTATGTTTGGGAGCATTTTTATTTATGACTTTTACGCGTGAAACTTCATTCGAAAGCGTTTAACTGGAAGCACAGCCACAAAGACTTGTAAAACTTTCTCTCACTTTCTTCGCTACTCTCTCTGCTAAACGTTTAACTCACACACATACATACTGAAACACATATGGGACACTTAAACATGCTCTTTGTGGCTTGCTTTGATGGCTGCACACGCACGTTTATCATGCAAATTGCGTCTAATTGTCTGGAACGGGATTTACTTGTGGGCTCCTCAACACAACAAAAAAAAAAAAAATAAAAAAAAAAAATACGCATCTTAACGCATATTTTTTGTGCCTAACAACTTGCTTCTGCCGAAAGGAAAATAAGTATAAAAAATCAAATAGCAAAAAAAAAACGCTCAAAAAATATGAGAAAATTATAAAAAAAAAGGAGAAAGAAATGAAAGAAAACAAAGTTCATAAAAATATACATATATTACCTTAAATATATAAATATATATATATATATATTTTTATGTATATTTTTTTTTTAATTTTTCTTTAATTTTTGGGCCTCTATATATATATTTGTGTAGCATATATACTTAGTTAGTTATAGATCGTCCGAGAAATCTGTGATGGCATCTTCACAGTGCGCATTAAATTTAAGCCGAGTGAAGGGCGAAGGGCGAAGGGTATTGGGCTCAGACGAAGGAGAAGTGGAAGGAAAAGGGGCAGGAAAAAGGCAAAGGCGACGCCAACATGGCGTATACTTATTTTCAACGCAGCTTAACAGACATTCTGATTTAATTGTTTTGCCCAACGATTCAAATAAAAAATTACCCCATTTTTGTTTCTGCTTGTGCTGCTTTCGCTTTTATTTTTCCCACTTTGCGCCACTTTTTTCTACTCTCTTTTTTCTCATTCTATTATATTTTCTTTTTTTTTTTTTTTTTTTTTTTTTGGCCCTTGAAGCATGTCCGCGTCTAACTGCATAGCCCACGGCTGCTGCCCAGTTCAAAAACCAAAAACAAAAGCAGCTCAAAAAGTTCCCAAAAAAAAAAAAACCAAGAAAAAAAGAAAACACAAAACTCCCCAGTCTGCATTTGTCGTTCCCATCCCTTTGCTGCCCCTTTCTGTCTGTCCCCTTGTTGTTGTCTGCCTTATTTAACGAATTGAGTTGGCAACTCTACGGCCAAGTGGGGGCATTAATTTTTAACGGTAAATGCGCGAAAAGCGGCTCCGCTTTAAATGAATTGTTTGGCCATCCATGCGCCCAAGCAGCTCTTGGCATGTAAATTAGAAAGCATAGCAGCTCCTCCCCCCACCGACCTTCATTGCCACACTTCCCCACCACTTAACTGTCTTTTTGTCTTTGTGTCCCCATCACTTTATATATTCTCTGTGTTTTTTTTACGCCATTCTGTTGCCTGTTGTTATTGTAATTGCCTGTTGTTTTTGTTTTAACATGCAGACTTTTTGCCTTTTTCCATACACTTTCCTAAGCAAAGGTTTCTTCGTTCATTCTATCTACATACATATTGTGAATCTCTTTTTTTCATATATTTTTCATATTTTTGGATACATTTTCTAAAATATTGCTCCACATCGACATCGGTAAAGCAATTTTAATCATATTTTAATGCCAGAAATCGATTGGGCACAAAAATTTACGATTTCAAGATATTCACATTTTTTGACTTTTTGTTAAGGGGTCAGTATGGAAAAGTGGACAAAAATATGAAAAAAATTTAAAAGCCCAATTTTAACAATATTTGAATGCAGTTTTAATATTTCATAAAAACCATTATCAGAAGTGAAAAAATTTTGAAAATCGGTTGATTTTTGGAAAAGTTATGGCTGTTTAAAGTTTGCAGGAACCCCTTTCATTAAAAATTCAAATTTAGAGTCATTTTTTATAGATTTTTGGCCATATTTTCTAAAATATTGCTCCAAATCGACTTCGGTAAAAAATTTTATTCTTATTTTGAGGGCAGAAATCGACTAGGCACAAAAAAATTGGATTTCACAACTTTCACATTTTTTGACTTTTTGTTAAGGGGTCAGTATGGAAAACTGGACAAAAATATGCAAAAAATTCAAATGACCAATTTTAACAATATTTGAATGCAGTTTTAATATTTCATAAAAACCATTATCAGAAGTGAAAAAATTTTGAAAATAGGTTAATTTTTGGAAAAGTTATGGCTGTTCAAAATTTGCAAGGAATTGTTTTCATTGAAAATTCAAATTCTAAGTCATTTTTACACATTTTTGGCCATATTTTCTAAAATATTGCTCCAAATCGACTTCGGTAAAGTAATTTTAATCATATTTTAATGCCAGAAATCGATTGGGCACAAAAATTTACGATTTCAAGATATTCACATTTTTTGACTTTTTGTTAAGGGGTCAGTATGGAAAAGTGGACAAAAAATGTGAAAAAAATTCAAATGACCAATTTTAACAATATTTGAATGCAGTTTTAATATTTCATAAAAACCATGATCAAAAGTGAAAAAATTTTGAAAATCGGTTGATTTTTGGAAAAGTTATGGCTGTTCAAATTTTGCAAGGAATTGTTTTCATTGAAAATTCAAATTCTATGTCATTTTTACAGATTTTTGTCCATATTTTCTAAAGTATTGCTCCAAATCGACTTCGGTAAAAAATTTTATTCATATTTTGAAGCCAGAAATCGATTGGGCACAAAAATTTACGATTTCAAGATATTCACATTTTTTGACTTTTTGTTAAGGGGTCAGTATGGAAAAGTGGACAAAATATGTGAAAAAAATTCAAATGACCAATTTTAACAATATTTGAATGCAGTTTTAATATTTCATAAAAACCATGATCAAAAGTGAAAAAATTTTGAAAATCGGTTGATTTTTGGAAAAGTTATGGCTGTTCAAATTTTGCAAGGAATTGTTTTCATTGAAAATTCAAATTCTATGTCATTTTTACAGATTTTTGGCCATATTTTCTAATATATTGCTCCAAATCGACTTCGGTAAAAAATTTTATTCATATTTTGAAGCTAGAAATCGATTGGGCACAAAAATTTACGATTTCAAGATATTCACATTTTTTGACTTTTTGTTAAGGGGTCAGTATGGAAAAGTGGACAAAAAATGTGAAAAAATTCAAATGACCAATTTTAACAATATTTGAATGCAGTTTTAATATTTCATAAAAACCATGATCAAAAGTGAAAAAATTTTGAAAATCGGTTGATTTTTGGAAAAGTTATGGCTGTTCAAATTTTGCAAGGAATTGTTTTCATTGAAAATTCAAATTCTATGTCATTTTTACAGATTTTTGTCCATATTTTCTAAAGTATTGCTCCAAATCGACTTCGGTAAAAAATTTTATTCATATTTTGAAGCCAGAAATCGATTGGGCACAACAATTTACGATTTCAAGATATTCACATTTTTTGACTTTTTGTTAAGGGGTCAGTATGGAAAAGTGGACAAAATATGTGAAAAAATTCAAATGACCAATTTTAACAATATTTGAATGCAGTTTTAATATTTCATAAAAACCATGATCAAAAGTGAAAAAATTTTGAAAATCGGTTGATTTTTGGAAAAGTTATGGCTGTTCAAATTTTGCAAGGAATTGTTTTCATTGAAAATTCAAATTCTATGTCATTTTTACAGATTTTTGTCCATATTTTCTAAAGTATTGCTCCAAATCGACTTCGGTAAAAAATTTTATTCATATTTTGAAGCCAGAAATCGATTGGGCACAAAAATTTACGATTTCAAGATATTCACATTTTTTGACTTTTTGTTAAGGGGTCAGTATGGAAAAGTGGACAAAATATGTGAAAAAAATTCAAATGACCAATTTTAACAATATTTGAATGCAGTTTTAATATTTCATAAAAACCATGATCAAAAGTGAAAAAATTTTGAAAATCGGTTGATTTTTGGAAAAGTTATGGCTGTTCAAATTTTGCAAGGAATTGTTTTCATTGAAAATTCAAATTCTATGTCATTTTTACAGATTTTTGGCCACATTTTCTAATATATTGCTCCAAATCGACTTCGGTAAAAAATGTTATTCATATTTTGAAGCTAGAAATCGATTGGCTACAAAAAATTACGATTTCAAGATAATCACATTTTTTCACTTTTTGTTAAGGGGTCGGTATGGAAAAGTGACCACAAAATATGAAAAAAATTCAAATGGACATATTGAACAATATTTGAATGCAGTTTTAATATTTCATAAAAACCATTATCAGAAGTGAAAAAATTTTGAAAATCGGTTGATTTTTGGAAAAGTTACGACTGTTCAAAGTTTACAAGGAACCCCTTTCATTGAAAATTCAAATTTCTAGTAATTTTTGGACAGTTTTGGATATATTTTCTAAATATTGCTCCAAATCGACATCGGTAAACAATTTTATTTATATTTTGATGCTAGATATTGATTGGGCACAAATATTTTCGATTTCAAAACTTTCTGATTTTGTAACTCTTTGTGAAGGGTTCATACAGAAAAATGATTTAAAAATGCAAAAAAAAAATTGCTCTTGTCAATATTCAAAAATTTTGAATGCAATTATTATATTTCATGAAAATCATTATCAAAAGTGAAAAATTTTTGAAAATTGGTTGACTTTTGGCGAAGTTATGGCCATATGTAGTTGCAATACTTCTAAAATGTTTTCAACTTTTTTTTTTAAGAGTATTTAACTGTCGTCGGTTGCTTAGAATAGGTTCCCAACATGCTTTTGTTATATGTATGTATATTTTTTTTTGCTGACTGTTTTGAGGGCAATTTTTGGTGCGCTGTTTTTGTCGATTGCTTTGGCCTTTGGCGTTCATTTGGCAACACTGGGTAACGGTATCTGTGCACTGTTGTTGCTGTTGCTGCTGCTGTGTCTCACGATTTGCTGTGGCTGCTGTTGTTGCTTAGTGTTTGGGTATTTGGTGGCACACAGAAAATATTTCCGGTTGTTGGTTGCCTGGTGTCAGAGCATGCCATCAATCTGACCTCTAACCCTCAGGCCAGACTCAACGGCAAATGGTACTGAGTTGAACAGGGGAATGCATGGTGAGAGCGGGGAGTGAGGTTAGTTAGTTAAAGTGAGAGAGAGAGAGAGAGGGGTACATTGGCAGGCATCACTTGCAGCCTCTGGCCTTTAATTTAAAAACTCTTTTACGCCGTCTCGCCTCAGAATGCGCCGTCGTAGCATACCAATAATGTGAATTTTATGTAATTGAAGTGCCAGCTGTTGTGTACCAGCAAAAGAAAAAAAACTAGAGACTCGAAAGAGAGAAAATGGGAGTGTGAAAGGAAGAGAGCAAAAGAAATGGCAAACGCGGCAAGAGAAATGTAATAGCATAACTCTTTTGCGGCTTAGCTGCGTTCCGGTTTTGTATCCCGAAGGCATTTGCAACAAAAACGACACGAAATTGAAGTTGTTTAGGTTCAACGAAATGAAGTGGAGAGCGGACAGCAGAGGAAAGGGTATATGAAGTCAGATAGTGCCCATTCTTGCATTCAGTTGCAAATGACCCAATGACATTAGCTTCAATTGGCAATTCAACTTTAGGCAGGACAGCGTAATGAGACTGACAAATCCTAGATACATATCTCAGCAGATGCATCAATCTGGAAGAAAGATTGAAGACTCCTTAGGCGAATTTTGTGAGAGGAGTGGAAAAAGATGGCTTGTCTAAAGTTATAGTAGCGATAGAATTTGAAACTGAATTACATAATACTTTATTTACTATGACCTCTGCAATATTTAGGAGTAATTTTCAATTATTTTGAATCTTCAATAAAAAAAATAAATAAAAAAAATTATTAAGATATTTCTGATTAATAAATTTTACTCTTCAAATAGTATATAATTTATTTAGCCATTTTCTGTCTCTCTAAATATCCATTTCTACAGTGATTTCTCCCTTGTATTATATATAAACAATTTTCATAAATATTATGATTTATTTTATGTATTAACAGCAGCTTGTTATAATTTTTTTTTAATTAATTATATAAAAATTAAAATTAAAAAATTAAAAATTAAAATAAAAATTATTTTTAATATTTTCTTTATTAGTTCGATAACTTTTACGAATATCCATTTGTACAGTGATGTCCTCCTCGTATTATATATAAACAATTTTCTTAAATATTTTTATTTATTTAAATTTAATCATGTATTAACAGCTGCTCGTTATTTTTTTTGTATTAATTATATAAAACAGTTCTTAAAAATTTTTATAATATTTTTTTTATTAGTTCGTTAGTTTTTACGTACTTTACTTTTTTCAAGAGACTTTCTCACAGAATTTCGATTTCTACTTTAATCTCACATTTTATTTTTTTAGAAATTATTATCTTTAAATTTTCTGTTTATTTATTTTTTGTTTTGTTTTGTAATTTCGTCATATATACACCGCTGCTCATTATCTTTCGATTAACGAGCTTAATGTGGGCTTAAAGTGTTCAACGACAATATAATTTTTGTTTTGGGCTGTTTTTGGCCACAGCTCAAAAGTGAATTAAATTATTTGGCAATTAGAAAGGATTCCTTGTGATTCATCAACTCTAATTGCCTCGCCTACGTAAATATTTGCTGCTTTTTTATATCTGCAAAAATTTGTGAGGTCAAAAAATACAAGACACAGCAAAAAAAAATTATTGAAGTACCGGCAGCAGCAGCTGCATGCTAACAAACCTCTCTTGCATTTGGATCAACATAAAACAAAAAAATCAAAAAAATAAAAATTGTAGAAAAAAAAAAAGCGAAGCGGGCAATATGCGTCTTTAATTAAGGTCAAAATAAATATACGAAGCGTACTTTTTTGTGCCCGCTTGTCTTTGAGATAAATGGCTGGCAAAAAGGGATATATTTATGCTAAGGGCAGTAAAAGAGGAGGGTGCAGAGACAAAAAGCTGACAGGGAATTAAAAAAAAGAGGAAAGCGAGACAGAATCAGAGAGAGAGAGAGAGGGAGAGAGAGAGATGGAGAGACAGAGAGAGATATTGTGGGACAGCTGCAGTCGATTTAATAAATATGTGAAAGCCAACTGCGCCCACAATTGCTTTGGGCAACTGACTGGCTGTTTTGCATTTCTGGCTTTACTGTTCTGCACTGCATTAGAGCGGAGTACCTTAGTTATCACATTCAGCTTGTTATTTATATAATAATAAAATCGTAATAGTAAAAAGAGGGCTCTTAAGTCAAAGAACCAAAATGCCAGTGTGAATTGCCCTCATAAGTATGCTTCAATTTTGGAGAAATCTAGCAGAGTCTCTATGCCGCTGGTTGTGCACTTTGCTAAATGCTAGTGACCTGATTTAGGTAGAAAAATTAGCTAAAGTTTGCTTAACGACAAAATTTTTATATGATTTATGCTCAAAACAACTACCAATTCTACTTTTATGCTTTTAGCCATCGTAAAAATTATAGAATAAATTTTGAAAATACACTTTGCTTCTTTATAGGTTAAATCCATTTCATTGAAGGCCGTGGCCTACACTTTTAACTGCTCTCGATCATGCTTGCCATGAAAATAAAGCAAATCTTCAGCAATTAATACTTGATTGCTTTCAAAGTGCATTTAACGTTCGTCTTGCCCTCAACTCTCGGCCCTTGCTTTGTTGCTGCAACTTTGTGTTGATTTTTTGTCTGATTTCCATTCATTTTTTATGTTTTTGGCCTCGTGGCTTGCGTTAATTGCCGAAGGACGCGCATGTAATTGTGCCAATCCTGTCTGCCAGTCCGCTTACTACTCCTCTTCTTATTTTCTTTAGCCATTTTTACCGATTTTAAGTACGTATTTTCAGTATTATTTTTTGGTATATTTTATTTTGTTGCTCTGCCGCTTTGGTTTATTTGTTTGCATTTGGCATTAAAATAAAGTGCATAAAAAAACATATATAAATAAGTGAAATGTTTATTCTTTCTTTTCTTATTTTGCTGTTGTTGTTGCTGTTGTTGTCGGCTAAAGGTCAGCGCTGTGAACTGTATGTGAACCCGGAGGGCAGAAAGGCCTTAAGCCGAAAGCTCCGCAGGATAAAAGGACTGCTGCAGGGCTGCGCGGTGAGCTCATTTTTATTTCATTTTGGGGCTGGGGCAGAGTTCGCGCCCGTGTCGATTTTCAACATTTGCGGCAATGAATTTTTACGCATTTTACGTGCTCTCGCTTCATTTGCAACCCTTTCGGTTTTTTTTTTTGCTCGTTTTTGTGGCACATTAAAAAATTACAGCGCATTACGCAAATTAACCTCAGACTTAGCAGACGCCCTTTGCTTGTTATTTTATATGTCCCTTGATTTCTTCTTCTTTTTTTTTGGTTGCTATACATGGTTTTGTCAAAAAGTAAAAATTGTTGACAGCATGTAAAATTGCGTATACGACGTGTGTTTTCGGAAGCCTTTAATTTTACGCACAGATTTATTTTCAATTGTTGTACTGAATGAAATTTCATTTATTTTGTGCAAAATATTAATATAAATTTTTAAAAAATTATATATATTTGGCAGTTCATTCTATTTCATTTTGTGAAATTGCGTATACGACATGTGTTTTTCCAAACTTTTGATAATGAACAGAATTTTCTTTACAATTACAACAGACAAATTCAATTTGTTTTGTATAACATAATAACAAAAAAATAAAGAATGTTTAATTGCAATCAATTGCGCCACAAAATTTCACAATATAAATAATAAATTTATATTTATTTAATTTTCCTCTCAATTTGTTTTGTCAATTAAGGTTTTTAATTTTTTTTTTTTTCAATTTTTTGTTTATTTAATTATTGCATGTGGCAGGCCATAATCAAACACAATTAAATCAATTGCAATCGGCAATAGTTAAATTACAAATCAATGCCATTAATATTGAATTGTTGTAATTAATGGCAGCATTAACTGAACAACATAAAGAAAACCGGACATTTGTTAATTAAGTTGATTTGAAATTACAATTTTTGTTAACAAATCGTTTGTATGTGTATGTGTGTTTGAAGTCAAAGTTCAATTACAAATTGAATGCCCAAAATCATTTACACAAATATTATACAAACAATTAGATATAGAAAGGGGTTCAAAGATGACTGAAAGTAAAACACAAACCAAGTGGAGAGAGTGTGGCATGTAGCTGTCTGAAGGTTAAGCAACAACAACAACAATAACAACAGCAATAACAAGAATAACAAATAACAAATGTAGCCAAAAGAAACAATTACAAAACTGATTAGAAAATCTAAGGGTTGGCAGAGAGAGGGAGGACATTGTTTTGCTTACGCCCACAATGAAGTCCAGTTGTTGGCCCAAAATTTCCAACTTGGGGCTGGGCAAAAACCAAAGCAAAACACGCCACACAAAAAACAACAGACCGCACAATTTGCAAAAACAACAATGATCATGATTTTGGGGCACAAAAAACAACAATTTCGTTATAAAAAAAATTGGGGAGGATACAAAAAAAATATAGTATAAAAAGCAGAGAGGAAGCGACCTGTGCAAAAGCCAAAGACAAAAGCCAGAAAGCAGCTTTAGCTACACCTGTCTCTGCATCTAACCCACTCCCTATCTTTCTCTCTATCTCTCTATCTCACTCTCTTTCTCTCTCTCTCTCTCTCTCTCTCCCTCTCCCTCTATCTCTCTCTCTCTCTCTCTCTGTCTTTTTCTTTTTGTGTGGGCGTGTCTAACGTGTATCGAAATTGACACGCTCACTAATGCATTGGGTTGCTGTGTGTGGCATAAACTGTTACAATCTCCAATTCTGTTTCCGATGCCTTTTCAAGATTCTGGAAAAGAAAAAAACAATATTCTAGAAGTTGGCAAACTAATCGATTTAGTCAGCGACACCTCAAATATGTTATGTCTATGCCCAAGTTGTTGCTGTCCATGTCCTTTTGCCGCTGCCCAATAAAGCTGGAGCTTGAGTTTGAGCTATGTTCGTCTGGCTATATGCCTAAAAAGGACAACAAAAGGCCGTAAAAAGGATGTCACATTTTGCGGCTGTCCACAGTCAATTCAGAGCGCCTTTTGTTTCACTTTCCACACAGCTTTTCCCACAATCTCTGCTGGCAACTTCAGCTTCAATTCATTCAGCTTGATGCGCTCACCCAGAAAAGGGGTATGACAAGTTATGCAGCAGACATGTAACGTCTGTTGGACAGGTACGCATAACGGAGCCACAACAGCTGCTCCTTCAAGTTGAAACTTTTCACAATTTTCCAGCCTAGGCTTGGTTGGTAAAAAGTTGTTGCTGCTGGCGAAAAGTTTCTCATTTGTTAGTCAAGTTATAAGAATTTGATTCTGAGAGGGAAGCAGATTTTCATTGAAACCGACAGCTGATAACGGTATGTTCTTATAGAGCTCTTGTGGAGCTATAGATTGCTTGAGGGTTTATAATGTTTGACATAATTAATTTTAGAAAAAGTATATTTAAATATAAGCTACATAAACTCTATATAAACTCTAACAATTACTTAAATTTCAAAAAAAAAATATATTTTAATTTTATATTTGTAAAAATTTAAAGAAAATTTTCCATCATTTTTGTCATTCTAAAGAAATCTTGGATTGAAATTACATATTTAAAAATTTTGTAAACTTTTATGAAATTTTAAGACATAAATAATTGCTGAATTTTTAGAAAAAGTATCTTTAAATATAATGTTCTATATAAACTCGAACAATTAATGAAAATTCAACAAAAGTATATTTGAATTTAATATTGTGAAAGACGTAAAAATGTTATCTAAATTTTTTGTTATTTTCACAATATTCTTAAAAGATCTTGGGTTGAAATTACGCATTTAAAAATATTGAAAAATAAATGCAATTATTAAAATGATTTTAAAAAATGTATTGTCGTTAAGGAAAATTAGGTTGATAAATTGAAGTTTGGAGGAACATATTTAATTATTTTTTAAATTTAATTCAATGTTTATGATTAATTTGTTTAAAATTGACTGCCATTTTCCTTAAGATGACATAGAGCACATGACTTGCAATATATTATAATTATTATTTTTAATTTGTTTTAATTTGTTTGTTTCGTTTGTTTTAATTTTCAATTTGTTTTATTTATTTATTTTTTTATAGAAACTTAACTAGTTATATACCTTAAATTTATTTATATTAAAATATTTTTTTTTTAATAGAAACTTTACTAGATATATTGCTTAAATTTAAGCGTTGCTTTCTTGTGGTACCGATAATGCATTATTCTAGATAAGTCAACCTAGAAAGAGCATTCCCAATTTTATTTAAAGTCAGGAATGGAAAGAATATTCAATATTCGATAGTGAAGCTGCTACCGTTTGTTGCTCTTCACTTTTGAGTTGGGTTTGGTTTTCTGTCTTTTACTTGTTCTTGTTCTATTTCTGTTGGTGTTTTGGGTGCTTTTGGCAAATTGCAGCTGGACAGCTGAACAAAATGAGTTTTAGACTCGGCAGGACTTAAATTCGCCACTCTTCACGACGCCATTCGAATCGAGTTGATGTAACATGTTTGGATTCGTTTTGTTTTTGTTTTGCTTTTTCGATACGATTCATTTCGTTTCAGGATTTCTATTTTTTTTTTTTTTTGTGTTTTTGGAATGGAAAAGGGAACTTTGAGGAGGCTGAAGTATCGTCTCGGCGTTGCACTCAAACTGAAATAAATTTCAGTCAATCTTGTTGCGATGCCAATAACGATAACAATAATTGCTGTCCAGGGACAAATATGTTCGCCATTTTCCAATAGCGTCAACCCGAAATGTTTCCCTCTAATAAAAAATGAAGCCCCGCCATATGCGACACACACAGCTGTGCGATACCTAAAAAGCTTTTACAGCAATCGTATATATGTGTGTGTATGAGTGTGTGTGTGAGTGTGTGTGTGTGTGTAAGTGTGTGTGTGTTGGCTAGTCTATGAGCAGTGGAAGGGTTCAATGTTTTGCTTGATTCCACATTTGTTTGTTCAATGGATTTGCCTTCGCTTTTGGTTATTGCTGTTGCCTTTCGATTTTCAGTTTGTTCGTCCTTTTCTTTTCTATTTTGATATTTATTTCTGGTTGTTGTGATTGTTGTTGTTGTTGTTTAAAGACCCTTCCCCTTAAAATCGATTTGAGTTAAACGTTCGTCTTGCACAATTATTTGTTGCTATTGTTATTGTTTTTTGGCTTTGTTTGTTTGTTTTGCCATCTCACGAAGCATTTTTTTTTTTTTTTGGCATCAGCGATTTTTACCACCATATTGTTCTAGGTGTATATGCTGTGTCTGTGTGTTGAGTGGGTGTGTGTGTGTGTGTTGAGTGATTGCTTTGGATTTGTTTGCCTGTGTGTATGTGAGTATGTGATACGAATAGCTTACAAATTTGTGCAACTTTTCCACATATGTTTGCTTTGCTTCTCTGACCATTGATAGAATAAAATCAGAATATGTCGGATGCTGGGTAAGTGGTTGAAAGTGGTACTATAAACTGTGCCAGCACTGTAAATAAACAAATTGCTTTTTGTTCCCAATTGTTTGTCAATTAAACTGTAGACATTGCCATTAAGCGGCTTATCAATAAGCCTATTCTCAAGCGAAACTTCATTAATTAGCCAAAGACAACTATTTGTTTTATCACAACGTCAAAGAGTGAATGGAAAATTTTGCAATAATATTTAAGAAATTCTTCAAATATTTATGCAGTTTTAAAGCAACTTTTAATGTTGACCACATTATAAACAATTTCAATTTTAAACCAGTTTTTAACTCTCTTGGCCACATTTTGTAAAACATTGCTCCAAATGGACTTCCGATCTTATTCCTATTTCAAGATATTCACATTTTTTGACTTTTTGTTAAGGGGTCATTATGGAAAAAAGGACAAAAATGTGAAAAAAATTCAAATGACCAATTTTAACAATATTTGAATGCAGTTTTAATATTTCATAAAAACCATGATCAGAAGTGAAAGAATTTTGAAAATCGGTTGATTTTTGGAAAAGTTATGGCTGTTTAAAGTATGCAAGAAACCCTTTTCATTGAAAATTCAAATTCTAAGTCATTTTTACAAATTTTTGGCCATATTTTCTAAAATATTGCTGCGAATCGACTTCGGTAAAAAATTTTAATCATATTTTGATGCCGGAAATCGACTGGGAACAAAAATTTACGATTTCAAGATATTCACATTTTTTGACTTTTTGTTAAGGGGTCAGTATGGAAAAAAGGACTAAAATGTGAAAAAAATTCAAATGACCAATTTTAACAATATTTGAATGCAGTTTTAATATTTCATAAAAACCATTATCAGAAGTGAAAGAATTTTGAAAATCGGTTGATTTTTGGAAAAGTTATGGCTATTCAAAGTTTGCAAGGAACCCCTTTTATTGAATATTCAAATTTTAAGTCATTTTTACACATTTTTGGCCATATTTTCTAAAATATTGCTCCAAATCGACTTCGGTAAAAAATTGTATTCATATTTTGATGCCAGAAATCGATTGGGCACAAAAAATTTCGATTTCAAAACTTTCACATTTTTTCACTTTTTGTTAAGGGGTCAGTATGGAAAAAGGACGAAAAACGTGAAAAAATTCAAATGCTCGATTTTAACAATATTTGAATGCAGATTTAATATTTCATAAAAGTTATGATCAGAAGTGAAAGAAATTTGAAAATCGGATGATTTTTGACAAAGTTATGACTGTTCAAAGTTTACAAGGAACCCCTTTCATTGAAAACTCAAATTTCGGGTCCTTTTTACACATTTTTGGCCATATTTTCTAAAATATTGCTCCAAATCGACATCGGTAAAAAGTTTTATTCATATTTTGATGCCAGAAATCGACTGGGCACAAAATGTTTCGATTTCAAAACAATCACATTTTTTCACTTTTTGTTAAGGGGTCAGTATGGAAAAAGGACGAAAAACGTGAAAAAAAATTCAAATGCACGATTTTAACAATATTTGAATGCAGTTTTAATATTTCATAAAAGTTATGATCAGAAGTGAAAGAAATTTAAAAATCGGAAGATTTTTGACATAGTTATGACTGTTCAAGGTTTGCAAGGAACCCCTTTCATTGAAAACTCAAATTTCGGGTCCGTTTTACACATTTTTGGCCATATTTTCTAAAATATTGCTCCAAATCGACTTCGGTAAAAGAATTTTATTCATATTTTGAGGCCAGAAATCGACTGGGTTCAAAATATTTCGATTTCTAAACTTTCACATTTTTTGACTTTTTGTTAAGGGGTCAGTATGGAAAATTGACAAAAAAATATGAAAAATTTAAAATGCTTAAATTCAACAATATTTGAATGCAGTTTTAATCTTTCATAAACGCCATGATCAGAAGTGAAAGAATTTAGAAAATCGGATGATTTTTGGAAAAGTTATGGCTGTTCAAAGATTGCAAGGAACCCCTTTCATTGAAAACTCAAATTTCTAGTCCTTTTTACACATTTTTGGCCTTATTTTCTAAAATATTGCTCCAAATCGACTTCGGTAAAAAGTTTTATTCTTATTTTGATGCCAGAAATCGACTGGGCACAAAAAATTTCGATTTCAAAACTTTCACATTTTTTGACTTTTTGTTAAGGGGTCAGTATGGAAAATTGACAAAAAAATATGAAAAATTTAAAATGCTTAAATTCAACAATATTTGAATGCAGTTTTAAAATTTCATAAAAACCATGATCAGAAGTGAAAGAATTTTGAAAATCGGTTGATTTTTGGAAAAATTATGGCTGTTCAAAGTTTGCAAGGAACCCCTTTCATTGAAAACTCAAATTTCGGGTCCTTTTTACACATTTTTGGCCATATTTTCTAAAATATTGCTCCAAATCGACTTCGGTAAAAAATTTTATTCATATTTTAAAGGCAGACATCGACTGGGCACAAAATATTTCGATTTGAAAACTTTCACATTTTTTGACTTTTTGTTAAGGGGTCAGTATGGAAAAGTGGACAAAAATGTGAAAAAAATTCAAATGCCCAATTTTAACAATATTTGAATGCAGTTTTAAAATTTCATAAAAACCATGATCAGAAGTGAAAGAATTTTGAAAATCGGTTGATTTTTGGAAAAGTTATGGCTGTTCAAAGTTTGCAAGGAACCCCTTTCATTGAAAACTCAAATTTCGGGTCCTTTTTACACATTTTTGGCCATATTTTCTAAAATATTGCTCCAAATCGACTTCGGTAAAAAGTTTTATTCATATTTTGATGCCAGAAATCGATTATCGATATTTATATTTTAATGGCAGAATTTGAGTGGACACAAAAAATTAAAATTTACAAATGCCTCCTCCACAAAATGTTTATTGGCGAAAAGTACTAAAACCTGTACATCAAATTTATAGACACCGACATTTTCGCCTTTATCCTGTGAGGTGCTTAACGTGCCCGTTGCCGGACAGCTGATTACGATGTGCAATCAACGATCGTAGTCAATGCAAGTCAAAAGTTATTATGTCAACTGGTTCCAAGAGGGAGTCAGGCAGTGGGTGGATGGAGAACGGCACAATAGCAGTTTTTGGGTCCTTTGGAATTGCTGGCTGGGCACAAAGGGATACCAAGTGTGGGCATGAGGATGGGCTGGGGTCATCAGGCCAAATGCTTTGATGCTGGCATAAATGGCTGGCGAGAGTTGCAGGGCTGCAGCCAAAGTTGGAAAGCTGATGAGCTGCCAGGTTTGCGTCCAATACGCACGAGCTGTCAGAAAGTTATGGGCCTGGTTATGGGTCCAACTATGGATCTGGATGATGTTGTGGTTGTTGTTGTTGTTGTTGCTGTAGTTGCTGTTGTTGTTGTTGTTTTGCGGTGGCTTTAGCTTTACATGCTGTCGTCTATCGACTATGGGCAAAGTTTTCTAATTAAGTTACTCATACGCAACGTATGCCAGCTGCATATAACTGACGTCAAACTAATTTTCATGGCAGCAAAAAGCGAGAAAGTAATACAAGAATGTTAAGTAAATGTGCAAGAAAGAGATAGCAAGAGTGAAAGTGTAAATGCAACTCAAAAAGAAACACAAAAACTAGAAAGCTGCAAGTGAAGTTTATGTGTGTAAAGGGAAATCTAGTCTTGAGCCTCGGCATGGACTCTAGACAAGCAATGAGGCCGCCCTTTAAAGCAAAAGCCAAAGCCGAGGCATATATAAATATGTTGTGGGCCTAAGCTGCCACCGGCTGTGGCAAGTTGCAAGCTGCAACGTGGCAGCAGCAGCAGCAGCAGCTGCAAAAACTGCTTAACATAATTAGAAAGTTGGGAGGGCTAGCTGACTGACGTGGCCTTCTTAATTTGCTTTTCTAAGAAGAAACAAAAAAAAAACAAACATGTTTGAGAGACCACAAGTTTTGCCTATAATATATATACATACAAATGTATATATCTTTTTAAAATATATATCTATATATATATTCTATATGTTATGTGTGCTGGCAGCTCTGTCTGTTGGCTTGGCTGTTGCTTGTTTTAGTTTTAATTGGAAATCTCAAAAGATTAGTTATGCTTCGCTACCAAGCAGCCACAGCAACTGAGTGCCGCTAAGGGTAGTTTTCGAGGGGTTGAAAGGGAAAGGGTTCTCAGCGTTGGTCTTGTAATTGGTGCGTTGCAATTGAAGTGTCTGCCATGCACGAATGCATGTGTCTTGATGCCGCTTCAGCTGCAAGCTCAAGTCGCCTGCCTTTCTCTCTCTCTCTCTCTCCCTCTCTCTCTCTCTCTCTCTCTCTCTCTCTCTCTCTATCTGTCTCTATCTGTGTCTCTCGTGTTGAAATTGTATGCAAACAGGTCAAATAATGTTAAAACTTTCGCACAGTTTTCAAGCATAGCCAGCGAACGTCACGTCACGTATACGCAATATTACGTATACGCACACATCGATAGCTAGCAAAGATAATTTCCCTCTTGGCCGCTTGCGTTGCGGTGTATTGTCTGGCAGGGCTTAAAACGAAATTGATGAAGCTGCCAAGTGTAAGTGACAAGCTCCTAACTGTTGGCATCTCCCAACCAAGATTTAGATACGCAACGTCTCCATTCGTGTCCCCAACTTCTCCCCTACTCTGTTTGCCCAACAACAAAATCCCTGCCTGCTTCCTTGATCTTCTTCATGTTCGGTGTCCCTTGTAGCATTTTGGTGCCCAAAATCTCAACTAATTGCTTTTATACACACACACACACACACACACACACAAAAGTTGAGCAGCTACAAAAATAGCTGCGGCTCAACGTAAAATAAGTCTACAAAAATCAACTGACAACGACAGGCAAAAGTTGCACCAAGATACACAAAATGAAATGGCCTGCATATAGCAGCGGGTCAAAAGTTCCCAAATTGCAGCTGGTCAAAAGAACAAAAAAAAAAAATAATAAAAAAAATAAGAAAATAATATAAAAAGGGGGGGCCAAACTGCAGTTGTGACCAGTTTGGCAAAGTTGTCAGCGGCAAAACTGAGAGAAACTTGAGCTGAAACTTCAGCGACAAAGTGCAATCAATGGTAAATTATCACCCATTTCAATGAGTCGCGGTCGCTGAAGGCGTCAATAGGGCCACTGGCCCTAAAAGCAAATCTTGGAGTTTGGCCAAAAAAATTTAAAAAAAATATATAAAATAAAATAAAATAAGAATCTATAGAAAAGAAATCCCAGCAAATGGAAATGGAATTGAAAGTGCCAGCAAATATATTTACTATATATATATACTTGGTACTAAAGCTGTGTAAAAAAGTGTGCATTGTAAGGCTGTCAATGATACCAAAAAAGAAAGAGAGAGAGAAATAGAGGTAGAGAGAGAGAGAGAGAGAGAGAGAAAGAGAGAGAGAGTAAGCTATCCAAAGCAAAGCAGTGGCAATTTCAAAGAAAACTTAGTGCTGCTTGAAAGTATTAATCTTATTTGCAATTGGATAAATCTAAAATGCCGCACAAAGACCAATCAACAGACAGACTGACAATTTCTATTAAAAAGAAATATTTTTGACAAAAGTTTATAAAAAGTACAGCGATTAAGGAAGTTGACTATTAAGCTTCGAATGGATACAGAAATTAATATTCAAAGTAGAAAATTGAAATTTTTAAATTATATGGAAAGTTACAATTTACTGAACTAAATAATATGACTACAAAATTTATGTGAGGAAGCCAAAGCAAATTCAAATTAATTTGCATTTTCATCGCTTGGTTCATAAAGTTTAAATTAAAAATATAAAATTTATAAACTTTTTAACAAAAATCAAGAGTAATGAATAAAAAAATTTGCAGCGTGGAAATAAAGTGGAAGAAGTGATAAGGGAGGAAAATGTGGAGACTACAGATTAAGTTAATTTTACATATATTAATAATGAATAATTATATAAAAACATTTTACATATATAATTAATTGTTATTAATATATTATTAAATTAATTTTACATATATATATATATAGAAATAATGAATAATTATATAATAACATTTTTTAAACACAAAATTGACATAAAAAAAATTAAAAGAGAAAAAGATAGTAAATAAAATTTAGTGCAGTGAAATATACTAGTAAAATTATTGAGTAAGAGTGAAAAAGAAAAAAGCAATTTAAATAGTTCATTAACTAATTTTGATATTAAAAAATGATTTTGGAATGTAATTTGAAAGCAAAATATAAGAAAATGGTTGATAATGATCTTAGTGAAAACTTAAATATTAAAAATTACGGCTAACCAAAATAATTAATATTTATTATTATTTAACATTATGTCGTAATAACGAAAGCTTATGGTTTATTTAGTAAGAAAACTTTATTATTATTATATAAACTACATAATATTTTGTTGTATATATTTTTTTTTAATTTAAACTTTAACTCTTAGCTGGTCAACATATCAAAGGACCTTAATTTTTTGTACTTTCCATTGAAGAAAATTTACTGCGATTCAGCTACAATATTTGCTCAAGAATCTTTACAAATTGCAATTGAGTGTGTGTGTGTGTTTGGGCAGAGATTTTCCAAGGAAAATACTTTGTGCGACACATGTGAAAGTGTGTGTGTGTGAGTGTTTAAGTGTGACACGTGCAAGGACGCACATGAAAGGACTTTGGCGAAAGCCCAAGTCGAGACCATTTAGAGTTTACTTAAAGCTCCCAACGGTTCCACGTACATAATTAACACTTTAAATAAAGCGGCTTTTCCTGTTTCAATATTTGTATTTGTATTTGGAATGCGTAGTTTCCGCTCTGATTTTGAGACAACGTCCTGCCACACAACGCATTTTACAGATTTTCCACAATTTTTTTTTTGTTGTATTAAGGGAAAAATCAGAACAGACAGACAAGAATGAAGGGAAAATATGGAAATTTTATTGCTCGCTTATGTTTGAGTTAATTTGGCAACAATTTTGTTGAATTTTAATGAGTGTGCGAATAAGTTGCTCCAGCACAAAGCAACAGAGAGAAAGAGAGAGAGACTGAGAGAGAGCTAGTGAGGGGTAGAAGTGGAAAGAGAGTGGGGGAGAGATAGAGAAAGAGAGATGGTTGTATGGCATAACAAAGGCAAGACTCTAATTCCTGCGCCAGAATTAAGCCGTTGACAAGGCTATGTTTTTTGGGTCGACTCATAAAAGTGGAATGTGCAGATGGAGAGAAAGTCATAGAGAGTTAGAGAGAGAGGTACTAAAAAAGAGAAAGGAGAGAGGGAGTGACGGGAGCGCTTTGAGTTGACGAGTTTCTAATTAAGCCAAAGCCTTGACAGACAATCTGTCAATCCCCAGAGCATGGCCAACGGGGGGGGGAAGAGCGCGGAAAAGCGGCTGATTATTAATATGCGAAATCTTAAGTAATTTATGAAAATATTTAAGCAACAAATTAGCAAAATCAACAATCACAGCTAACAAACAATTAAATGCAATGCATATAAATAGGAAAAAATATGAAACTTAAATGAACTTTATGTTGATTTAACAACTGTCTATCGAGATGCAAATGAAATCGAAAATCTCTAAAAAAATAAAATGAAATAAAAATATATATAAAAAAATCTGTAAAACGTTGTGCGTCAGCTGATGAATTAATTAAAAAACGGCTCATTTGGCCAGCGCAATGAACTGTGTCTAATACGCTCAACTTTTTGCCAGACAATGCCAAGATATACTACTGGAGTTTGTGGGGTTCTCTCTAAAACTTTGTTAAATTATGCGCCATTTTTTTTTTGAGATTTTGTTTTTTGAGTGAAATTTTCATAATTTTGCGTATGAAACGTGACTTTTGGCGATGGCGACTCGTTATCGCTGTGACTTGGCCTCGAGTCGAGGTTTTCTTTTTTTTGCTTTTTGTGCGCCATTAATGCAAAATTTTTAACTTTAAACTGATTCCTCTTTTCTTATTTTCATCCATGTTTATCAACTTGCTGTCCTGGCGCGTGCTATAAAATGTTTCGCAAATATTTGCAGTTGTTCTTTTTTTTTATATACATTTTTTCTGGTACAAAGTGGCGGCTACTTGATTATCGAGTCGAGCCATGGCTTGCATTGCATTAAGTTTTGTTTAGCCAAAAAAAACTGCAGAAGCTGAGATTTCTTTTATGGCTGTTGATTTCTGCCAGCAAGGTAATTAAGCTTTGATATCGCCAAAAAAAAGAGGGAACGACGAAAAATAAAAAAAACAAAAATTTTCAATTAAGCCGAAACTGAAATCAGTTGACATTATCTTTTGCGCCCATTTACACATCATCATCAGGCAAACGACAAAATCATTATAAAATGGCCCGTAAAATTTTAATGGCCATCGGAGACAATGTGCATAACAATTGGCATCTCTCTCTCTCTCTCTCTCTCTCTCTCTCTCTCTATGTTTCTCTCTCTGTGCTTTTGGCATCTAGTTGCGCTTTATGGCCTGGAACCATAAAACTTGTTTAGTTACGAGTACGCCACTGAATATAGAGCAGTTAAGCCTAGGCATGACCAAACTTCCCCCTCTCTCTCTCTCTCTCTCAGTTTCTCCCTCTCTCTGTCTCTCTTGAAACATTCCGCATTATAATTAGGAGTAGAGAGTGAGTGGCGCAGATCTGTCAAGGCAGTTAAGTGTCAAGTTGAAGGAAGGGGGTAGCTCGACAAATAGTTGACATTTGACGAGTTGACGTAATTGAAAAGCGGAGTGTGGGTTGGCAAAATGGGAGCTTTTAAAGTCTATTTGTACATTTTCTTAATGAATTTTGGTTAAAATTAAATTTCACTTTCCTTAAATACACTATACTATTACTTCATTTATAATTATTGCTGAGTATTTATATTCATTTGTGATACTATCAATGTTCTAAACTTAAAAGCTTTTCTCTTCTTTCAGATAACAATTTTATGTCGGACAACAAAGCTTTGCAAAGGTAAGTGCTTCATTTTTTAAATATATTTGCATTTAGTTTTTTATACTTTTAAGAAAAATATTTTAGGTTATGTCTTAGTTTATTAACATATGTTTATTTAATATATATACGTCACCTTACTTATTTCAATTATGAAATTGGAGAGCTTTCAGGTGCTTTGCTTAGTTTTTCCAGAAATTACAATTTGTATGATAAATATTTTCAGTCGTCTCTACTTAATTACACTTAATATATTTCCACACATATTGAAGCTGTATAAAAAATGAGAGCTTTCAGTGCTTTTGAAAGCTGCTTTATGGAGCTTTGTTAGGCACTCGAATTAAGTTGTAAACGATATGTTTAGTCATCTCTACGAAACCCCTTTGACAGCCCTTAGATACCTGTAACACACTACCTCCCATTTTGCTAGTTATGCAAATTGAGAGCTTTCATGTGCTTTCAAAGCTGCTCTGCGGAGCTTTTCAAGTGATACTTTTAGCTGGATTCCCAACAAGCTGTGTTGTCCTCTGCTTCTGGTGCTTCACTTAATTGAGTTAATTTATTTTCTCTTTACGTCATAAAGCACACGTTGCAGCATATATTACTCACTCTTTCTCTCTCTCTCTCTGACACATGCTCTCTCTTTCTCTCTCTCTCATTGTCACTGTTTCTTTCTGTCCTTTTTGTTGTGTTGCTTTCGCAGTGCATTTAATAACATGCACTCAATTACACCATGTGAATGTTTTCGAATTCAAATTGAATGCAAAAATACATGTGAAAATAAAAGGAACAGAGAAGAGAGCAAGTCTGAGAGAAAAGAGAGAGAGAGAGAGAGAAAGAGAGTGAAAAAGGGAGAAAGCGACAGGGTCAAACAGATCTGCAAACGTTTGCGCTTTTTCATAAATGGAGCGCATAGTTGCAAAGCTGACTGTGAATGTGGGCGTGGCAGCGGTCAGCAATGGTTGTGCATGGATGGGGAAAAGAGAGGGTGAATGGGGGAATGGGGGGTTAAGGAAGTAGGGGTCGCCTCACAGCATTGTTAAATTGATGCTGTGCGCCAGGCTTGGCTGGCGGAATGAAATTGAAGCGCATAAATTGTTAACGCATGATTAGCTTTTGATTTCACTAATTAGATTTATAGCGAATTAAAATATGATGAGCGACGGCGACGGCGACGGCGACGGCGACGTCGACGCCAATGCAAATTAAAAACTTCAGCTTGAATGCATGGCATGGAGAGAAAGAGAGAGAGAGAGAGAGAGACAGTTTGAAGGACAAAAATGGAGAGAAGAGAGTGAGCTGGAGATAGTTTGAAGAGTAAAGCAAAGCAAAAGTGAAGCTGTCGTAAAGCGCTTTGAATGTCACGCAGATTTGTTAGGCCAAAAAAAAGAGAGAGAGAATGGAAAGTAGAGGAGATATATGTATATGAAAGTAGAGGAGATATATGTATGTATAACACAGCTGCGGTCAAAATAATAGTGACACAGTGCGAATAGTGAGCTATAAATAGTTTTATTTCGATTCTTTCCAATATTTGTTAAATATTTCATACCTTATAAACACCTTATATATTGCAAATCATTATTTTATATTTTATTTATGTTTTTTTAAACATAGAGTATATTGAAATACAAAAAAAATTAAATACAAAATTATTTAAAAAAGCACATTTTATCATTCTCAGCCTCAATTTCTGAGACATTAAAAAAGTCTGTAATTTACACAAAATCCCATTTCTTTAAATTCTAATTTTTTTTATTATATTTTGTTTTCGTGAATATATGAAATATTAAACATAATATCACAATGCGATAAAATAGTTCTTGAAAATAGGCAATTTTTTATTATTATGAAAAATTATGTTTTTTAAAATACAGTGATAAATACAACAGATTGTTAAGATGTTTTATTAATATTAATTTGAAAATATTTTTAGAAATGTGTAATTTTTGCAAAACTGAAGAATATATCATTACATTAAACAGTTCGTTATGCGGTACAGAAAACAAAAAAATCTATATGTTTCAAAAAAATTTTTTTATTTTATTTTTTGATAATAAGAAAAATGTTGTATTTTATATTTTTGAGAATATATTAGATATTGGAAAAATATTAAAAAAATGATATCCCACATCGAAAGTAAACTACGTGGTTACATAGCTATTATTCTGAACACCACTGTGGCTAGATAAACACAGATACAGTCTGACAGATGGAAAGAGTGACAGTGAGAGAGAGAGAGAGAGAGATTGAGAAAGAGAGTGGGGAGTAGAGAGAGAGAGAGAGAGATTGAGAAAGAGAGTGGGGAGTAGAGAGAGAGAGAGATATAGGGATAGATAGCGATAGGAGAGGGCGTGGAATATGTGAGGCCATTTTGGTGTCAAGTCAAACCGAGTGCGAGTAAATCCGTCATTTGGCTGCTGTGATGAACTGGCAATGTGTCAGCTCAGAGCCTCAGATTACTCGAGTTGTTGTTGCTGGGAGTGTTGGTATTGGAGTCAGTGAGACAGGCTAATGGCGGCCAAAACGAGCAGCAATCAGAGTTGTTTATAACCAAACTCCGAGCAACGAAAGTCGAGTACCTCCGGGTTGGACTGAAGCCAGTTGGAGAGCTATGTGTTTGTAGTTGTGTTTGTGTTTGTGGCATGCATCAAAGTGACGCTTCGAGACTGAAATTGAAGTGCATTGAGGGTGACAGAAATACAGAGAAGAAGACAGAGAGAGAGACAGAGAGAGGGAAATGGAGAGAATTACGAGGCAGCTGCAGCCTGTCTCAACATGAACTTGGCCAAGTGTGCTAAGAAACTCATTTATTATGGCATAAAGAATGACTTGCAATTATTTTGCAAGTGAACAAACACATTGACAATGCCAATAAACTAAGACAAGGCTGCATATCAAAGGCAGTGCGAGAGAGGGGAGAGAGAGCGGAGAGTGAGGGATATTGAGTTGGGGAAAGAGAGGGAGATTGAGGAATAGATCTAGTTAAGAGTAAAAGCAGCGCCTTCAACTAATCGGCGTATTAATTATGCTGCAATTTAAGTTTCTTTCTCTCTATCTCTCTGTCTATCCCTTATGCTTTCTCCCTCACTTTCTCTTACTCGCTCTCTTTCCCTCTTTATGTCTCTTTTCCTCTCTCTTATTTGTATCAGTCTCAGCAGCGTATTCAAATTGAATTTGCTTGGCTGCGACACTGACAAATGAACTGAGAAACTGACATTTGCGTATTATGCAACACTGGCCGCAAACCCCTCTCAACACTGCTTGTTAACTTGGCCATAAATCACGCGAGTGTTAAGTCGACGCAGCCGGCGATAAAAGTGCAAATTGTTCGATTTGCATCGTAAAACAAAAAAAGAATGCAAAAAAAAACTGTCGCTCAACTACTAAAAGGAGTGTCCACATGCCACATCCTTGAGCCTTGAGCCAACGCACATATGCTTAGCGTGAGAGCGACAGAGTCAGAGAGCTCTAGCTTATGAGCGAGACGGCACACATGAGGCCATAAATACAGCTGTCGATTTTTATTTTATTATTTTTATAGCTAGAGCATAAAAATTTGCTGGGATTCTCATTCTCAGTGCCATTCTCGCGTTTCGCCTTGTTGTGTTTCTCGTGCTCTATTCATGTTACGTTATTCAGGCCATGAATAAATCTGATGCACTGCGAGTATATGAATACCAATACGAGAATACCCTTAATACTCCCAACAGCCAGTTGAGTTTTATGCAGCTATTGCCACTTTAAGTGCACTCCAAAGGCGCCGCATCATAAGAGAATAATAATAATAATTATTATTATAGATGCCCTAAAATAATGCTGGAAAATATTGCAGCTTATTGTAATTGGCCGCACTTTAAAACTATTTGCATAAACGTTTAATTCGAGGCAATTTTCAACAAATTTTATCTTACTATTTCTTGAAAACATGATAGAAAAAATTATGAATTTTTTTCATTTCAAATTTTTGCTGCCATTCGATTTAAAGGCATCGAAATAGGCATACAAAACTTTAGTTATAAAGTTTTTGTTTAGTATTTCTCAAAATATGGTAATTGGTTTTTTTTTTTTTAAATTAATCAAGTGCTGGACCCAGTAAAACATATTTGTATCATAATAACACACTTAGAGATATTTTCTAATTAAAAATTGGAAATTTTAAAAATAGTTTTTCAAATTTTTTGAATGAGAGACGTGAGTTTTGGAATAACTTTTCTCATTCACACCTTTGACAATAAAAAAAAAAAAAAACATAAAAGTATTTAGATGTTAATTTTCTGATTACAATTGATTCGACTATCTTAAAAAAGTTTATTTTACATATTTCTGTTAAGTATTTCCAGAGATATATCAAGAAATGTTTAAAAAACGTACGAAAAATTCAAAATTATCTATTTTTTTGAGTTTTTTTTCGTAATTTTCCAAGTGCCTTAAGATTTTTTTAATTTGAAAAATAAATTAATAAAATTTTTTTAATGTTGAAGTGAATCAACAATCTATAAATTCTCTACTGATTTATAAATTATTAGATATCTTTCGATAAATCAACAATATATTTATTATATGAATATAAAATGTTGCATATTCGCATTAAAAGCGTGATATATTCAGTTGGCATTAGGTCTTAGCATATATTATGAATATTATAGTTATTCTGGTTCATTTAGTTCTGTTTGTCATGTTTTGTTGTGTTTGTTATTGTTGTTGTAATTGTTATTGTGATTGTTGTAATTGTGCTGGCCATCAATTTACATAGCTAAGCCAGGTTAATACAATCTGTATTACAATATTTAAATGAATGCATATTTTATTATTGCATAAATAATCCACAATTTAATTAAGGCAATGAGCAGTTTTTCATTTTCATTAAAAACTGGATTAACGCCAAAAGCCGCACAATAAAAATTGGCTTTATTACGTATCAAACAACCCCGAAATGGGCGCCCGGCACGTGGGCGTGACACAATGCTGCCATAATAAGCTATAAATATCGCAAGAAAAAAAATGCATATATTTAATATATATATATATATATATGTAGTATATCATTTTGTCAGTGTATTTAAGTTGGGTGGCAAGTTTGCTTTAGTTGCATGAGGAAATTTGCAACGTCGGTTGCCATTTTAATTTTACAGTTGTATGAATAATAAGCCAGGCTGTGATGTACCGTTACCTGATAAGAATGGATTTAAGAATTAAGCGCCATAAAATTGCATTTCGTTGAATAGTCCGTCGAGGCACGCGTCGCCTCATCCAATCAGCGATCATAAGGCGCGTCCATAAAATGCCATAAAAAATTATTGGTTGCAGACGGAACACAAAAAAAAAGTTAGACATGTATTCACTTCACAGAAATACCCTGTAAAGTCATTGGAAATAATTTCAGTTTTTTTTTGGAATTTTTTAAAAATTTTCAGAGTCGATTAAAAAATTTTAGACAGATGAGGGACCATGTAGTGTACACAAAAAAAATGTTATATTTTTTCGACTAATTTAAAAGATTCTTCACAGTACGGAAGTAAATCCACAGATGCCCTGTAAAGTAACAAGAAAAAATGTCGATCTTTTTTAAAAACGTTCACAATGAGAAAAAAAAAACGTTGGACAGGTGCGTGGGGGTCATAGATACCCTATAGTAACAGTAAATGATTTCGGAGCTTTTTGGAATTTTTTAAGAACCCATAGAATGTTGGGCAGCTGCTTAGGAGTCACAGATACCCTATTGAGTAACAGAAAATGTTTATAAAGTTATGTTTTATTTTTTAAAATTTTTAAAGAATTTTCAAAGCAAGCCAATTTTAGAATTCCCTAGCTCAGCAAAAGTAATTGGAATGTTTCTAATTGCTTGCCATGTGCCACTTCCTTTTCTCTTTTCCTTTAAAATTCTGTTATTGCTAGTAGGGTATAATGGACGAGAAATCTTTAGGCAAAAACAAAAAGCAAAACAAAATATCATAAATAATCTGAATGGCAATACAGCAAAAATAAAAAAAAAAATACCCCCCATGAGTGCAGCTTATCAGCGCTGGCCAAAAACACTGGACTCGCGACATAACCAAGGAAAATTCACAAACATTTTTTTATATATATAAAAAAAAAAAGTAAAGGAAAGCACACGAAAATGTTGGGTAGCGGCAAAAGGCAAGTTTATTATTTATTTTGGCGCGAACTTTACGAGCGCAAGAAGAGAGTGAAAGAGAGAAAAAGAGAGAGAGAGAGAGATCCTGGACATGGGACATTGGGCCGAGCCAATACATTTTATGACAGAGACTCAGCTTAGAGGTAGCTCTATAGCTCGCTTTATATATATATGTGTGTGTATGTGTATAAGCGAAGAAAGTTGGACAAAAAAATATACAGCGCAAAATTAAATTTATTTTTTCACGCGCCAATAATCACAAAGCGCCGCGTAATCAAATTTATTGAAAAATGAGAGCAATAAAAAATACGTGCAACGTTGAAAATTTTTATGCCTGATTCGCCTCGTAGACTTTTGGCAACATCACACACACACAGACCGTGCGCTGTGCTGCTAAATTCATCAACCAAAAATGAATTTATTAAATGTAGAATACAATTTTTTCAACTATACAATCAAATGTTGTAACAATATTTGCATATTTCTAAAAAATTTATCCCCTTATTTTTTTTATTTGCGGCTTTGGCAGAGTTCAAAAAATCATAGCATACTTTTTTGGGGCTAAGTCTATTTTAAGCGAAAGTAGAGCTGAGGAAGGGAAAGGGAGTTGCTGGCATGGCACGTGTTGCCGACTTTGTATTTAGACAAGACTAAAGTTGATAAAATGAAAATGGTAAAAAAAATATATATTAATAAATATATTATTGTAAAGAAGGAAACAGAAGAACATGAAGCTAAGCAGATGAGAAACCCTTTTGGGGCAAAGAAATCACATATTGCAACGATTTTATAATTGTAACTTAGATAAAGTTAAATTTATCTTTCGATATTAATTAAAAATAAATAAATTATTAACTTTCTTTAGTTTTAGTATTTAATGCTCATTCTCTATGTTAGTGACATTAAAGTACTTAACATTCTACAGATTCTTCAATTTAAAAAAAAAAAGTTTTTTTTTGTTTGCTTGCATATTGGTAGAGAAACCTATGCACTATTCAAATACCGTTAAATATGAATATTTCATTGATTGCCGTTTTTCATCAACATGCATTGTTTGCACTGCGAATTACGCATAACACAAAAACAATACAAAATTTATCGAAAATGTTCTGACATCCATTTCCCGCTTTCTTTGTTTATCCCTTGTACTATTTGCCTGCAATGAAATATTTATGTTAGATTTTAGAATCATAGTTAGATGGATAAATATATGTATATACAGTTGGCAGAGGCTCAGCTAACGTTTTACAAACGGGTTCTAATGGCAGGCAGCAATATCAACAAATTGATTTTGCGTAAATTAATATGTTTTTGATTGCATTTGCTGGTCATGAATTTAATTTGGCAATTTGCGCTGATGCTGGCGAAACGACGGCCTAAATTAATGGCAAAATTTTATTAAAATTATGTAAATATATAGATCGATGAGACAATTCGAAAATTCATTAGTAAAGTAAAATATTTGGTTAAAACCGATGAAAGTGATTTGATTACGTTTTTTCGCTAAAAGTAGATTTAAGAATTTATTATTAACTAAAAATATATTTTTATTTCAATTTTTTTTAATTTATTTATTTTATATTTCAATGCATATTTTAGCACTATATAATTTATCCAATACATTCTCTTCAATTTATTAAACTCTGCATTTGATTTGACTGTTTAAATTTGCGAACTTGGCTTTAAAAAAAAACTTCTCTTTTCTTTTTATTAATAAATTTGCCTTAATATGAAAATTCTGAGAAACTGTCAGACGCACAGGCTTTTGTGGCAGAGAAATTAAATTTCAATTAAGTCGCATTCTTGCTGCTTAAATCTATGATTCGAAAAAAATCTAAAAAAAAACTGAAATTCCTCAAAGAAATTTTTTTTAAATAAAAATTGATTTTTTTTAATGATACATCTTTGGCAATACACTTTAAGCTGACTTGAATTTTAAGCTAAATTTTATCAATGCTCAGTTATATTTTTTTTTAAAGTTCAAATCGAGGAATATTTATTTATATAACAAGAAAAAAATCATATAATATAAGAGGAGGCATATTTATTAAAATAAATAAAAAAAACCATATAATGAAATTTTATATTTAAATATCAATGCATTGCCTCAATTTTTCGGCTCATATTCACGAACTTTAATTAAATATAAATGCATTTTATTGTTGTAGATATTGTTGTTACCTTCACTCAAATCATGGTTATCGTTATCGTTGTTGTTGCTGTTGCTGTAGTTGTTGTAGCTGCATTTAGTTTTAATTGCTTTCACTTTGCTTTCTTTGTTCAC
This sequence comes from Drosophila quadrilineata, assembly GCA_018150725.1. Taxonomy (NCBI): domain Eukaryota; kingdom Metazoa; phylum Arthropoda; class Insecta; order Diptera; family Drosophilidae; genus Drosophila; species Drosophila quadrilineata. The sequence continues at coordinate 2,388,764 of JAECWN010000407.1, forward strand.
CTTTTGACCCCCTTGCCAGCAGCAAGGATGTTTTGTGCTTAATGCTATTCTTTTGTGGTTGTGTTAATATTTGTGGACACGCCCTAACGCCCCACGCTAGACGGATAACATGGTCACGCCCTTGCCATACTCCAACCCCCCACACCCACACCCACACCCTCCCCCTCCTCACAGCCCTTTCAACGTGCTCCCATTGTGGGGGGGGGATATATACAAAGTGAATATAGCAAAAGATTTAGCACTTTTATTATTACGCTCGAGTTAAGTAGCAAACTATGTTGAAAGTTTTTCGCGCTGCACATTATCAGTGGGTGAAGAGGAGGGTGTGGCGAGGGGGATGGTGAAAGGGAAGAGTGGGTAAAAGCAGAGAGAAGGGGTGTGAGTTTTTGTTTGTTATGGCCGTGGCTGTGGTTAAAACTCGTCGAAAAGAGAATGAAGCACAACAAGTAAAATAGAAAAAAAAATACCAGAAAATAAATAAAAAAAAAAGTCGAGCTCACGTCGTCGTCGTTGTCGTCGTTGATGTTGCCTGCCGTGTTTTGTTGTTTGGTGTTGTTGTTGTGTCCATTATTATTGTTGTTGTTGTTGTCTGTTGTCTGTTGCAGTTTTGTTTAGTTTTGTGCAAAAGTTTTCAGCTGCGCTTGGTTGGCTTCATAAATTTTTAAATAATCAGCACACGCAGCCACGTGCCTCCGAGAGAAGCGAAAGAATGCAGAAGCTGAGAGAGAAAATACCATTGGCAGAGTTTGAGTTGAGTTCAAATGATGCTTAAAGCCACAAAATGGTAAACTGTTAATGGCCAACATACATATACACATGAAATTATATTTTTCAAACTGAAATAACAGACCACAGATACAGATATACAGATATGCAGATATACAGAGTGGTAGTTGAGACAGCTGACAACATTTAATGATTGGCATTTCAATAAAGAAAAACAAACGTAATTTGTGCAAAATGTTGTCAAACGTATTAAAGGTATTTCAATTTCATTTGTAGTGCACAACAACAGCAACAACAACAGCAAACAGCAACATAAAGAGACACTCAGTAACAACAACACACAAATATACAGTTATACAGTTACTGTAACAATGCTTGAAAACAAGATAATCACGCATCACGTATACGCCGCATACGCCTTGCCAATACAGACACACAGAGACAAACAAGCAAATAAACTGAGCGGCAACACAGACAGTGTGTGCGACAGTGATAGCTATAGCTATAGAAATGAGACAGACTGTCAGCTGATGTTGTTGTTACTGTTATTGTTGCTGTTGTTGTTGTTGTAGTCGGCCGTAAAAACACACGTAACAAAATGATAATAAAATCGTACGAGTTCCTCTGCGTGACATAAGACAAAACGCAAAACGCAATTGTAATTTTTGTCATTTTGGCGGCATCGTCGTATCGTTTGCCAACTTGTATACCAACATACCCAGCAACTATACACACACCATTAGGGTATATCCAGTTCATATACAACACTTAATTCTCACAGTTTTCGAATAGTGTTAACTAAACTAACAAATTTTTTAATAATTTTCCCAGTCACAATAAAAGTCAATGGAATGCGGTTAATTAAAAATATTTTCCTTTTTGCCATTTTTAAAATTTTTATTTGTATAGTATACAATTCAAACAGTTTTCGAATAGCGTTAGCTCTACTCAAAATATTTTTAATTTTGATTTTCGAAATCATATCTTTAATGGAATGAAGTTCATTCTAGTATTTTTTGTATTAAGTTAAATTTAAATATTTCAGTTCATTCTAGTATTTTTGGTAGTAGGTTTATTTTAAATATTTACAAAAAAATTTTTTGGTTATTTTTTAAATTTTTTTTTTAAATTACATGATTGTATTAAACTTTTCAAATAATTGTAACAAACTTTTAATAGCTTAATATGCACTATATGTATATTAACATTTTAAAAATTTTATACGATAATGTATTTTTTTTTTGTAATTTCTTTATAACTGTTATATCACAGCACCATTGCATTGTTTATACAAATTTGTTTACATAACAAAAATTTTTTGAAAATATTTTTAAATACATCGATTTCTTAATTCCCTATATACAACTGCTTCAAACTTTTAATTTCTTAATTTTCTTTTTTAAATGCACATTATAAAATTTGTATTATAACATCCCATTAAATTTATTTTGTCTTATTTATTTATATTCAATATTTTTTAAATTTTCTAAGAATATTTTATAAATGAGTAGCTTTCTTTACTATTTTAAACTTTTCGAAATCAATTTCCATTCATTTTTATTTTTAACAAATTATACAAGCAACTCTACACGTGGTATCTCCTAGTTGAGCTGCCTCAACTCTTACTCAACTAGACGCGTATTTTTCGCTGACTTTTCTTTATGGAGTCGAGTTGGCCTGAACAGTTGGCGTCAGTAAAAGTATTGGCCATATGTTTGTCTGCAACGCGCTTCGTTTGTGTTTATTTGTCTATTTGTCTGCCACGCAGCAGTCAGTGTATGTGGCAAGCAGGTGACGCACATGCAACAACAATGTGTGGTGGTGATAAGACATTGGTCAACTTGTAACTGGCAAATATATGTATGTCAATGGGCTAGATTTCACTTGAAATGAAGTTGACTTCATAGCTCAAAATTTATTTTTCTTATTAATATATTTTTTAAAAATTTATTTTTCGCTTTTAAAAATTTAAACTATATCTTAAAGGTTTATTTAATAACATATTTACACTTTATTCATTAATTAAAGATACCTAAAATTTTATGCCATTTTTTTGTTGTTGAAGTCGAAGTTCATAAATACAGTGTCAATATTGCATTGTCAATGAAATTAAATCACTATCAAATTAATCAACTTTGTTAGCTTCTTAAACAAATATACACATTTTTTAAAATGATAATTAAAATAAGCTCTCTTATTTCTATAATTTTCAAATATAATATTTTTATATTTTTTTTTTGTTTGTAGTACAGTTTTCTATTTAAATTTATAACCAGCTTTATTAAACATACATATATGATATTTATTAATATATTTGAGAGTACTTTAAAAAATTTAATAAAAAAAAAAATTAAAATTAATTAAAAATTAAATTTTTTATTAAATAATGCTTTGCGGACTTACAAAGTAAATAGTTTTTAAATTAGTTAAAAATTTTTTATTTCATTAATTGCAACTTTACTAATATTAATTAAATTAATTGTCATTTTCTAAAAATTCATTTGAATATTAGTTAATAAATTTAATTATTACTGTATATTATATTATTATATTATTGCTAATCATGGTCAATATATTATATTATATTCACTATGATTAGCAAATCACAGCAAACACATGTCCTTAGGTGCGAATTTCTCTTTATATGTAACCAACAATATTTCCAGTTTAGGCAACAGATTAAATTAAAGAAATTGATAAAGAAATTTATAAATTAATTTAAATTATAAGTTATCTTATATCAAAAAAAAAACAGTCTTTCTTTAAACATTATTATTATATTTATTTCAGTTAATTTCCCCAGCGTGAGCGTAGAAGCTGCTCCACGTCACCTGTTTGGCATTAAAAAGCAGCATATGTATATATACACATATATATGTATATGTACATACATATATATACACATAAATGTAAGTACCTTAACAAACAATACCATAACATACCATGAGTAGCTAGAGGCAGAGACAGCGAAAACGGAGAGTGTGTGTTGTGTAGTGTAGAGTTGCAACTCCCAAAAGTATGCAACATGAATAATACATTTGAGGTGGACCATGTTTGGCGAAATGCGCCATGGATAGCTAAAGACAGAGACAGACATAGGCAGCATATTGGCTAGAAAGAGATAGGTAGTTGTTACATGCAGTTGGCAACAGGCAATTCACCAATTATGCTTAAACAATTAATTTGCATATCAAACTACAGACAACAACAAAAAAATATTCAATAAAAAAAAAAACAAACACAATTTCAATTGTTGTCGACACATTGCGAAAAAACCGACAACTGCTTTTTTTTGTTAGCTATAAACAAGCTGACAGCACTTGATGCCAAAAAAGCCATGTTAACAAAAAGCAGAGAAGAGGAAGCACTAACGGCAGCTGACAATTGTGAGTGCATTAACCGTTATATGACTGACAACAAGCTGTAATTAAGCCAAAAAGCTTCGCATAAAAAAAAGAAGTTGAAGAGAAAAGATAAAATTCAGCGAAGAGAACTTAGCTCACGTTTTGCTCATTAGCGTGTGTTAAGCTGAGAATGGTGCCTATGGGAAATGCACTTTGAAGTGGAGAAAAGCAAAGTAGAAATAGGGGCGTGGCATAACTATATAGTTATACAAATTATATGAATTATGCACGGGAACCTAAAGTCCCTACGTCATCAAGAAATAAAAAAAGGGAAAGAAGAGAATTACTAAGTTTGTGCTTCAGACATTTTGCTAATTAGGGCAAGCAAACAAACTTTCTGTACGAGTATCTGCACTCCACTTGGCAACCCTAGCAGGAGACTCAGCACCAACAACTCTACACAACAAGTCTACAAACTTCGCGTGCCAAACAGCAAATGATGTGCGTAAAATTTGTGTGTGAAGAAAAGACAGGAAGTGAAGAAAAGTTAGGGAGAGAATGGAAGAAAGACGAAAGAAAGAGAGAAAGAGAGAGGGAAAGAGAATAAGGGAGAAAGAGAAGAGGAGAGCGAGAGAGTGAGATAGGAATAGAAAGGAGAGAACGGAGAGATAGAGTAAAAGAAAGAGAGAGTGATTGTAAAAGAGAGGAAGTGAACGAGAAACACAAATAAAGTGGATGAAAGGCAAAAGAGAATGAGTAGTAATGAAAGGTGCAGAGAGAAGGACAGAGAGAGTAATAAAGAGAGAGAGAGAGAGAACAAGTGAGGGAAGAGAGACAGCGTGAGAATGCGAGAGTTTGGAGGCGTTTTCCCATGTTTTTGTTAATTGAATTGAACTGTTAGCTGAAGTGCACCTAAACTGAAGGTCAAGCCGCCATTAGTCAGCAGGCAGTTATAAAGACAGAGAGAGAAAGAGAGATAGAGAGAGATAAAGAGAGAAATAGAGAAAGAAAGAGTGAGAGAGATAGTGAAAGAGGGAGTGAAAGTTTGGTTACCTTAACTTTCAAACTTTGTTAAGCGTTAAAATTACAATTAAGCAATTTCGCACAGCTCTTAACAGTGACAATGGTCAAGCAGAGCTAGAGAGAAAGAGAAAGACAAGGAGAGAGAGAGAGAGACAGAGAGAGCGAGAGAGAAGGAGAGAGGCAGACTTAGGCACTACAAACTTGACCAGCTCAAAGCAGCAACAGCAGCCATAACAATGCCTAATGACTTAATGAAACCAAAGGTAAAGGCAACCACAACAACTCTACATGCGAACCTCAGTGTGTGTGTGACTGTGTGTAGAGATATGTGTGTGTGTGTGTGTGTGTGCCACAGAACTTCATGGCAAGTGTCAAGGATTTGTCAGGACAGGGCATGCCAGAGCGCAGCGCATTAACTTAATGCCCAACCAAAGACATGACAACAACGCCAGCGTAACCCAAAGCCAAATACAGCAACAACACTAACAACACTAACAACAACAACAACAACAACAATAATATAACAATGATGAAGAAGCAGCAGAGTAGACTTCGCACACCTCAACATGCAACCCCAATTCAAGACTCGGCGATCTTTGTGGCAGACAATGCCAAACTACTAAAAGCACTTCTGCGGCACGGAGCTAAGGATGCCAGGCAAACAGGACACAGGACACAGGCGTAGGCAAAGCTGCAATGTGTGGTCTGTCGAATATGCACAACGACAACTGACTACTTAGCAAGACTTGAAGGAAACAAATGTATAGAAAGGAAACTGCAGAAAATGATGCTGAAAATGATTGAACTTCAATGGAAGATGAAATTTGACAAAAGACAAAATAAGATACTCCTGTATGAAAATGAGAGTAAGGAACTGACAGATACTTCCAAGAAAGAAAACAAAATTAAATTTATCGAATTGAAAATAATAGCAGTGAAATGTGGCAACAATGCCTGCTTAATGACAGCTCAAACTAAACTCAATACGAAATAATTCAGACACGAATTTAAGAAATTTCTAAATACATTTGAAGCAGAAATAGTAGCAGTGAAATGTGGCAACAGCGCACGAATGCCAATAACACTTTGAACTCTATTATGCTTAGCTAACTAATTTTTGTAACAAGATGTCGACATTGCCATATGTTCCTAATTAAAGGAAATATTTATAAGGAACTAAAATTAAACCGAACACATACCCAAGACACTACATCTTTCCAATAAGTACTTTGCAATATGAAAATATGTGCAGTGAAAAGTGGCAACAGCGCAATAACAAATATTAAGTCTTTTGCATGCTGAACTAGACAATATTTGCTACAAAAGATATCGATGCTGCTAGATGTTCTTATTGACAAAGAAAATATGTATACATATAATATAATAAAATTAAATTCAATTCTCCACAATCTCATCATACCACAACCTACCCAAGAGTACTTGGTATAACAACAACAATGGCTTTTAGCGTACAACAAGAGGCGAACATAAGTTGGCCATAAAGCAAAAACCAAGTTGAAGCTGCGAAAAATGCTAATGCGAGTTCACGCTGCCATTGTCGTTGATGCCCCAGCTAACGCCACTGCCACCGCTGGCATCTCCTGTCCGACAGTCAAAGGACTTTCTCCGTGTTGCTGTGGTCGCCTTTTGCCACTCACCATTCGGGCGGCATTTGGGGCTGACCGATTATGTCCATGAACAACAAGTTCGCGTTGCGTGTAATGAGCATGTCCTTGAAACACAATATGCCCGCATGCATAAATTACACCGCAGCAGTAACCAACACCAACAACAATAACAACAAACAAACAAACAAGCAGGATATGCGAGAGCAAGTCCAGGTGTCAGGCTAACAAGTGTTGAAGTCCTTATGACACATATCCTTGTATTACGTTGCACTGGAGTTGCATGAAAACTGAAGCGTATCAATTGCCAATTCAATGAAGTAGTCCTTTGTAATAAATAGCAATAAGTGGGGAATAGTATGTTGACACGCCTACAGAAAAGTGGGCGGCAGGCATTAAGGATAGGCGGTGATAAGGAGACCTAAAGCAAAGAAAGTTGCAAGCTAAGGTTGCATGAGGGGAAAGCTAGTGAAAAATACACAAGAAAATGATTTATAAAAATTACTAATTTTTTAAGATTTTTTATAGAGCAAGTTTAAGTTAGTTTTTTATATATATATATATGTTCGGATATAGCTAAAATTATACACAAAAAAAAAATTGAAAGAATTTGTTAATGAAAATTAATTTTTAATAATATGTTTTTTGCTAAAGTAGAAGCAGCTATAAATATTTATATTTATATATATTTTTTAAAACGAACTTTAATCATAAATATTTTTAAAAATATTAATTTAATTTTAGAAATATATTATTTCATTAAAGTTTGTTTTGCTTTTCATTAAGAGAAGATACTTTATATATTTAGCTTGAGGTAACTAATTTTAAGAGAGCTTTTACATAGAACACTATTAAAAACTAAATTTAAAAAAATTTTAAAATATTATAATTAACCTTATTTAATTATCTAATTTTTTTAATTATATAAAAACTAAATATACATATAGTATATAGTTGATTTCAAAAAAAGATCATTATTCAAAAAAATATTCAAAAAGTATTTAAAACTATTAAGAATATATTATTTTTGTATTATTTTTATTATAATATTATTATTATTAATATATAATTTTTATTACATTATTTTTAATTTTTTTTTATATACATATATACAAAGCTACTAATATATATTCAGCTATAGGCAGCTTATCGTTTGAGTATTTTAAAGAAATAAGTTTATTCAGAGAAAAACGAAAACTTCGCCACAAAAGCGAAACAATTTAATCAACGCACAATGCGTCAAAAGGTATCCATTTAAAAAAGCTTAGCAAAATATATAACATATACACAGGCATTTATATACATATATGACACATACACACACGCACACACACCCACTCAAACAAATACATATGCACACAGTTGTCATTTGATATTATTCAGGCAGTAAGTATTAAGGATTTCGTGCTGCCTTGGTTTCTTACTTCATCTTCTTCTTCCTTCACTCTGCTCACTTTTCAATAACATGAAAGTTTTTGCTGTTTTTTTTGATGCCAAAACAACAAACATTTCGCACACATACGTGTATGTGTGTGTGTGTATGTGTGTGTTTGTGTGTGTGGCACCTACTCACATGCAGCGTTGATGTGGCAAACAGCTGCGTTGTCGTAAGCACCTCAGCTTACAACGTAGTGTGAACTTCAACGACCGCAAACAAGAGAACAACAATAACAAATACAATAACAAAAACAATAACAAAAGCAACTACAACAAAAAGAAAGAGCTGATGAAGAAAATGACGATGCAGAAACTGAAGAAATCGAAGGTAGCAAAACAAGAAATTATAAGCGACAGAATAACGACGAAGACAAAATACCCTTCTCTTCAAACAATAAGTGAAAATAATATCAGAAGTGAAAGTTGAGTTGTAAATATTTTAAAGACTAAAGATAATTTTAAGAGAATTCTAAAATATTTCAACTAATCTCTAATATACATAAAACTTTGCTTAAAACTTAAATTAAAAGGGGAATATTTTTAAGAAATTTAAAAAAAAAGTGGAAATATATATTTCTGCATTCTATATTTATCATATATTTTGTTATCATATAAATATACAAAAAAATATTTTATTAGCTTAAATTTTTTTCTATATTTCAGCTTTCTGTCAAATGATTCACATCTCTATAGTCTCTTATACTGAAATGGTAAGTGTGAAAACAATATTCTGAATATCTTTTAGCCACGAAGATTTATTATTTACAATACATTTTTTAAGAATTTTTTAAAAATTTTGATATATTTACATATATATTTATATGTTATATCTACATTGATATATATTTTAAATCGGAGAAGCAAAATAACTTACTTAACTAATTAGAATCCCTAGTTTTTTTAGTGTAGAATATATATAAGATATATTATTTGATCTGGCATCATACAAATTGGATATATCTATATGTCTGATTTCTCATAAATCCCTTAACTATCTGGTGTCAAAGAAATCACACTAACTTCCAGTTATCCTTTTGCTCCAAAATCCTTTATCCCTAAGCACCATCAGCAATAGAGAATCTCCTTTTGATTCCCCAAATATATAGTTTATTTAAAAACAATCATAATATGTTTAACTTTTCTCAAAAATTCTTGAACTGCGCTCTGTCAGCAGTCGCTACTCTAATAGTCCTTTTGGCCAGCTCAAGGACCCTGCACTGACTGCTCAGCTTTTGCAAAGCATCCTTGCGCACAAAGTTAGGGCAGCAATCCTAAGACATTGACATCAAACGTAGTCAGCAACGTTTCTCAAGGCGAACTCCGTTGCCCCCCCCCTGCCTAACCAAACTGTGAGTCCTGTGAGTCCTGGGCGCCATTTTATTGATACGCACTACGCACATCAAGGGTTTATGTTCTTCCTCTTCTTCGTCGTCGTCATCGGTTGCTGCTGAAAGGCAAAACATTTTTATTTTCGTGTTGCAAATTGAAAAGGCATCAAATGTGCCACCATAACACTCTATGCCTCACTGCCCACCCACTGATCCCACTAGTGGGGGGGAGGTGGAAAGGGTATGGGGGAAAGGTTACTGCCACATGCCTCCATATCGTGCACCATTTTGTGATGCTGTGCCGCAGCTGTTTGAAGGTAGCGAGAAGAAAATCAGTGTCTGCAAGTTTAATGATAGCGTATGTTAGGCACACTTGCCACACTTGCCGCTTGCCACACGCAGTCACGTGTCTAATTATGAGTAGCATGCCGCTGATAAAATGAGTGGCAGTCAAAATGGTGGCACTTAGTGATGAGTTGAGGGGAGGTGGGATACGGGGGAGGGATGGAGGGAAGAAAGTTATAATTAAATAGCTGCAGGCGTTGACTTATTGACGTGCAACATGCAGCTTGCAACATGTTTGTTGCAACATTTCACTAAATAAACTGAACGCGGCATGTGGCCAAACGCTGATGATTGACTGTGCAACACCCCCTGCACCCCCGCTCCCCCTGGACCCCTCTTTGCCACTCCATCTTTCCTGTTGTTCGCTTAAGTAGCTAAATTTACGATGAAGTTGCCCGCTGTGTGGCATGGCCAAAGCGGCAGGCTGCCACAGACAGCCAAGGGTGGATGTGGGGTGGTGGGGCGGGGCGGGTGTATAGAGACATGGTAATTACTTAAAGCGACTGCGACAAATGCAAACGGGAAGCTCTACAAAATGGCAAAGCTCATGAGGATTGTCAGCGGCAACAAAAGCTGCAGGGGCACAGTGTGGCAAGTCAACTGCACAGCTTGACTTGCATTGACACTGCCACAGACACAGACACAGCTAAAAAGACAGACGAAAAAAAACAGATAGAAAGAGAGAATGAGGAAGTAGAGAGAGAGAAAGAGAAGGAGAGAGAACTACAATTACGCGCTGACTTGAGATATGCAGCTTATCCCTATGTAGGCACTTAGCTTGGGGCAGGAGACGCTAGAGACGGAGGGTGGTGGCAAGTTGGGGTTGCTGCAGTGGCAGACAGACGCTGTGGCAAGCAAGTCAAGCGCAAAAAAGGCATTAGGAGAGTAAACTGAGAGACAGAGAGAACAATAGAGTAAGAGAAGGACACAGTTAGACAGCGAAAGATAGAGTGAGAGAGTGGGAGAGAGAGGGAGACGGAGACTCACATGTGGCCGTCGTCTTAGTTGGCTAGATGATAATAGCGTCAAGCGCAACTTGAGCCGCGCGTAGCATGCCACATGCTGGCGGCAAAACAACAAAAAATAAAAATAAAGAAAAAACATAATAAATAAGCGGAAATATTAAACAGCAACTGGAGATGCAGCAGCAGCAGCAGCAGCAGCTGCCACCAAAAGCAACAATTGTGGCACTGTAGTAGAGTCAAGAAAAGATGCTATAGTCGGGTGGGCTCGACTATGCGATACCCTGGCTCCACATACTCAAATAACACAAGCGAATGGAAGAATTTTCTCATTTCTTAAGTGATGTTGTCTCCAAAAGAATATATAGATAATAAAAGGAGTTCGAGGCACCATTTTTCTCCCTTTCAGATGTATTCCCACAAGTTTTATATACCCCTTTTGACGCACTACAAGTGGTAAGCGTATAAAGATAATAAGAAAAAAGGAAAGGAACTCATTTCATATGTCATGAGTTGCACGCTGACATTTATGCAGCAAATGCATAAGGCGATGTCACCCCCCCCATCTCTCTCCACCTCCCTCTCCACTTTCCACTTCTACTACTGCTTGCAGATGCCCCACCTCCCGCCGCCATCTTGCTCTTGCACACAGACATTGTCTGAAAAGTATAGCATAGTTTTCTGCGCAGCTCGAATTGATTGCAAAACTGCCAACAGCAGGCAGAGCAACAGCAGCTGGCGCACATATGCAGGCATAGGTCAAGCAAAAGAGAGAGGGAGAGAGACAAAGAGAGAGGAAGAGACAAAGAGAGAGGAAGAGGCAAAGAGAGAGAGGGAGAGAAAAATGCAGAAAGAGTAAGCAATAGTGGGAGAGTGAGATAGGCGCATGAGTAGCTGCATTTTGACAGGCGGAAGTGCTCATTGTTGAGCTGCCAATGGCCTAAGAAGCATGAAAGTAGCCGAGCGAGAGAAAGCTATAAAAATGATAGATATACATATATATATATATATATATAGAGAAAGAGAGTGAAGGAGCTGGTGGGGTAGCGAGGTATACTGGCATTTGTGCTGAGTAGCCTGGCACTCATAATTCACTGGACGCCCGACATTATGTCAACATTTTGCATCCGTTTCGATGAGCGCTTAAAAAGCAAACAACAGAAGCTGCAACGATAGCTCAAACTTTAAATACACTACACACAGTTAAGTGCAGTTAGCTGATAAGAGAGCTGAAGCGTTCGAGAGTAAAGATGAGAGAGAAAAAAACAGACGGGCAGTTAAAAGACAAACAGGCAAAGAAAATGTGACAGAAACGGCAGCAGAGTGTCGATAATATTTGATTGGAAATATATTTATATATATTTTGAAAATATGTACAATAATATGAGAAAAAACATATATTTCACAGAAACAGCAAAAATTACTTTTAGCGAAATCATAATAAAAAGAGAAAAGTAAATTAACATTTTACAGAAAAAATAAATAATAATATATATAAATAATATTTTTGGAAAATTCATATAAGAATTAAATAATTAAATTGGTTTCATTAATTATTTATCAAAATTATAACAAAAAGCAAAACTAAAATTCCTTTATATACATATTAAAATAAAAAAAAAAAATAATACTACTTTTTTTTAGAAAATCTCTTTAATGCAAAAATTTAATTTTTCTAAAAATTGTCGTAAATAAAAAAAAATCTATTAAAAATATAATAATAATATTAGAAAAATAAAGTTTTAAATTGATAAAAGTATTAAATAAATAATAAATATTAAATAAATAAATGATGATAAAATAAATCAATTAAAAGTTTCAAAATAATATATGAATCTTTAAATATAAATTTTTAAATTAAAAATTTAATGAGAACTCGAAAATCTGCAGACACTGTCAGAAAAGTCAAACAAACAAAAATTGAATAAAATTAAAATTCATATCGTAGACAAAATCAATTTTCATAACATCTACATATATGTTGGCAGAAGATAAAAAAGTGTTTCTTGGAACTGGAATATTACTGACAAAACTGACATACAGAATGCAACATAAGAGAGCCGTATATCATAGATCATATATCAAAAGGAGCTGTCGTAGCAACGCATCCTTTTTGAGCCTGCTAATAGGCGTAACAAAAACCATAATAAATCTATAATATCCGACGAGAAATATAAAATCACAACAGGAATGCTTTACACTTTGCAGCATTTTAGTTTACGCTCCAATTAGTTGCTTCCGACGACAAGCTTGCTTTTTGTGGAAAAGGACGAAAAGGATAAGCGAAACGGAGGTAGGGAGTTAAGGAATCTGTGATTTCTTTTGTGGGCAAATGTTGTGCAAAAAACGGAAATCAAAATAATAATGTTTTCATACTGATTTATGTAACTATTTGCACTGAGCCAAAGCCTGCCTGCCTGCCTGCCTGCCAGGTCCTGGCATGTCCTGTCTATCTGTCTGTCTGTCTGTCTGTCCCGATTTGCATGTGATTCATGCTCTGAAAACCATGAATGATTCCCTTTTGTTGTGCCTGGCCAAATGCAAAACTATCTGCCTGAAATAAATGACTTTGGTTACAGATAGACCATGAAGAAGAGTGCAGGGGGGGGGAGAGGAATATAAGCTGAAGAATATCCTTTATCCTTTATGCAGCTCAATATTTATTTGTGGCCTCAGCTGGCCGCTACAGTTGAGGGCCAAACAAATTGTTTTCTAGCTCTTGCCGACATTAAGTTGTCAAGCTGTTCAAGTCCTTCGGCATGTCCTTCGAGCAGCAGACATTCCTCTCCATTCCATTCGACAGTTGGCGCTAAATTAAAGTTTTGTATTATGGCAACAAATATGAAAAGTGAAATGTGATATCAAAATAAGTGAATAAAAAACAGTATAGTATATATATATTGGGTAAATTAGCTAGGCGAAGGACGAAGGATGTTGCCGAGTGGCTGGCAAAACTAAAAACTCGCACGTGTAGCGACTTAAGAGTCTCTCGGACTCCTTACAACACTTTCCCTTACCATTTCACCGACAACTCTGTCGCTGTAGGACACGACTGCCCCACCAACGCCTTCGCCCCCCGCATATCCTTGACTCGCTTTGAAGTCGCTTATTGTAAATGTTGTAAGCGTATTCACTGAGTATTTATGAGTATTTTATTCTGATTCCATCTGCTTCTACTTCTTCTTTATATATATATATATATATATTATTTTTTTCGTTTCAAACTCTCGTACACACTCCAAGGGTTTTTTTCTTTGCTCGGGGTGCTGTCAAAGGACATGTTGGGGTCCCTTTTTTCTGCTGTGTGTGTGTGTTGAATGGGTTAAGCAGTGTTTGTGTAACCTACGGATTACTTATTTGTGAATCGTTTAAATTGGAGGAAGGGGCAAAAAAGTTGAGGTTGGTGAATGAAAATCCTTGCAGCGAAATGTCCTTTTTGTTGATTCCCTTATGCGCCCACAAAACATGCCCAATAATTGAAGGAAATCTCTTTTGTAATTGGTTTAGGAATGCTTAAGTGGTTTGATTGCTTTCATTTTACGCCGTATAATTGACAAATATTTATTTACATATATTAAATTATTTAAATAATTTCTTTTGTAGAATTTTCAGAGTTTAAATTTTATTTTATGTTTGATGCCAAAATCTTGTTTTAGTGCAAGTTTTTCTATGTGCGCAAAAGAGTTATTGAAAATGATCTAAAGATACAGATAAAGAAAGTATATAAAAATTTTTTATAAAATTTAAAAAATAGTTAGAAATTTATTTTTAATTTTTTATTCTTTTTATATTTATTTTTTCAATATTTATGAATTTTCCTTTATTTATAATATAAAAAAACAAATGCATCTAAAGACAAAAGAAGCATACAACTTTTGTTGGAAACAATTATGAAATACATAGAAAAAGAGAGACAAAACTGAAAACTGTGTTGGAGAATGAGAGACAGAGAGAAAAAGAGGGAGAGAGAGAGAGAGAGAGAGAGAGAGAGAGAGGCAGAAAGGGTGAGAATGAGAGCGTGAACCCAAGCTCAAGTTCATTTAGTTTGATATTTATGGTTCTCTCTGTAGTTTTGTTTCTGTTTCGGGATTTTTTGTCGGCAATTTATGACCAGCGAAAATTTATATAAATACAGATTTATGCACTGTATTGAAATAAATATATATACATTTTTTCGTTTCATTTTTTTTTCTTTTTTTTGTTATTGTTGTTTCAAGTTGAACTTTGTTACATTTTATTTTGTTTTTTTTTTCCACTAGGAAACTTGTACAAAAGGCACTAAAGAAAATGCCAAAGAAATAATTTTCATTTTCTTCTTTTTGCGTTTTTACTTCTGCTGTGGGTTGCTATTTTTTTTGTTTATTTATTTGTATTTTTTTTATTCTTTTTGTGGAACTTGACAAGAGGCAACATTCTATCTTATTTTGCACTAAATTTTAACAGGATTTAGTCACAACGATGCTCGCTGCTGTCATTGCTAACAAGCTGCAGGGAAGCTCAGAGACAGAGAGAGAGAGAGAGAGAGAGAGACAGAGAGAGAGAGAGGCAGAGAAAGATTCAAAGAGAAAGAGAGGGAGAGGGAGAAAGGGAGAGAGAGAGCGAGAGAGGGTGAGGGAAGAGTAGACCTTCCGTCAACTGGACTGTGGGCAACCTCAAGAACCCTAGAGGTTGGCAGAAAGGGGGGAATATGGTCAAGTCGAATGAGTTTTGTCGCAAATCCGCTTACGACTTGGCCGCAACATGGAAAAATTTGTGATGCCAGCCGCCAACTTGTTGTTTGCCGCCTGCCACGCCCAACTGCCAACTAACCGAAACCGCCCATAATGTTGGTGGCATTCTTTACAGGCGCATAAATAGAAATTTCATAAATCTTTTGCACTTTAACGCTTCCACTTAAAGCGGCAAGAAGAGAGAAGAGGGAGAACTGGAGACGGGGAGAGAGCATGTGTTCGTCCTTGGCAGGAAGGTGGAGAGGCAATATATTGTCCTTGTGTGAGGTTTTTTTTGTGTATTTTGGTAACGGTTGACAGGCTGCGCACATAAATGAATTGTCAATTAGCTGGCAGATCCTTAGAGCTTCCAAAAAATATAAACTCAAGTCTTTTAAATGAAGTTGGAAAAACTTAACAAGAGACGGAAAATATCTCTAACAAACTTTTGTTAAGAAATGTAGTTATAGAACATATGCTTCAAAAATATTTGAAATATTTCCCAAAAGGGAAAAACTGCACCTGAACCTAAAGGGAATATTTTAAGGAACCCTGTAGTAGGTTAGGATAAGGGTTTCAGAGGTTCCCCGTTGATCAATTCCACTTATCAGCTTAACTATAATTTTAATATCAAAGCAAAGACCACTAAATCTCCAGAGATATGCATAGTAACCGTAACATTATAATTGACCCATATATATACATATATATTTGTATATATTTCTTTTTATCTCACATTTTGCGTCATTTCTTTTTATAGCCTTAATCCCAATTCAAATTCCGAAATCAAAGTCAAAATATTTCTGTTGTCGTCTGTCGATTATGTCTGGAGTTCTGTGGAACGGAGATTGGGAAATAATGTGTTGGCCATGATGCTTTGGGGTTCACAACCTGTGCCAAAGGTCAACTTTTGTAGGGACTCGGTGTCTCAGGCGTTGCCAGTTGTCAACGCCAGATGGCGTTCTGCGTAACTTTGGCACGCATCTCAGCATATTCGACATATTTCATTTCCATTTGAATACACTTTCGTAAGAAGGGAACATCTGTTGGGCCATTGAAGATAATCTACTAAATAGATGGTTGGTTTTAGCTTCAGACGAGATTAAGTATTACTTTGGTTTTACATTTAACAAAGCATTTTTATGAGTGTTATTACAGCTCAGTTTCCTCTAAGTTTTTCAAATTGCAAAATTCATCTACTGGAATTACTGATTATTCTGTTAAAACCATTGAAAATGTATTTAATTCAGTTTATCCAAATTTTATTTAAATAGGATAACCCCAACTCTATATTTGATATGCTGACGAAAAAAATTTCCAAGAAATTGTCTGATAATTTTTGTTTTTTGTTTTTTTTTTTTGTAAAT
This sequence comes from Drosophila quadrilineata, assembly GCA_018150725.1. Taxonomy (NCBI): domain Eukaryota; kingdom Metazoa; phylum Arthropoda; class Insecta; order Diptera; family Drosophilidae; genus Drosophila; species Drosophila quadrilineata. Next base: position 2,405,630 of record JAECWN010000407.1, read on the forward strand.
TTGTAAAGAAAGTTTTCATAGTTTTCAAACTTATATAATAATTTGTAGAAAAAGTTTTCTTTAAGGAAATCGTTTTTTTTAGCAAAATTTCTGCTAAAGTGTATTAAATTTTAAAATAATAAAAATTTTATTTATTATTAATTATAAAATTTTAAATTAATGGGAAAGTTTGCTTAAATTAAATTATATTTCCAGGTAATATTTTTGAAAGAATTCGTTTCTAAAAACTATATTTTGGCACAATTTTTAGAAAAACTAATATTAAAAACAGTAGAAATTTTGAAAAAAATACGATTTTCTTAAGGAAAACTTTTTCTAGAATTTTTTTATATAAATATCTTTTTTCCTCGGTAATTTAGAGTAGAAATTTTAAAAAAAATACGATGTTCTTAAATGAAATTTTTTCTACAAATTTTTACATAAATATGTTTTTCCCTTGGTAATTCTAGAGTATTTGAGCTTCGCTTTTCTTAGACAATAATATGCATCTCGAATTTTGGCTGTTGAGTTTTGCTTTTATTGCTGTATTTCTTGGACTGCCCATAGGCCCTGAGGATACTAAGGACGAGAGATGGACGTTCCTTCGGTCATGTGTTCAGTCAAATGAATTTTACATGGCGCTTAACATTGACTCTTGTTGAAGTTGATTTGCTGCAAATGAGAGCTGATGTTTCGTTCATCCAGCAGGCAGGCAGGCAGGCAGCAGCAGCACGCCACATGCCACATGCCACACACCACTGTTGTTTGTAAGTCAAGTTCAAAGCATGACAGTTGCTGGGCAGGACACGGCTTAGACTTGGTTTATGTGTGCACTGTTGCATACAAAAGTAATTCGTATGCAGAGCGAGATAGAGTATGGAAAGAATGAGACAGAGAATGTGAGGGGGGGGCACATAGTCTGTTGCTTGCGGCACACGCTCGAATAATTTAATACGCCACACGAAGCGAGGCGAAGCGCAGCGCAACCGTGTTTTGTTGCAAGGACAACTTGCCTCAACTTGCTAGCATATTCATTGGCCAAAATGTGTGTCTATTTGTATGGCATGCCTCTATCTCTCTTTCTCTCTCATTTCTATGTCCGTCTCTTTCTGTGCACATTTGGCATGCACAGAGCGTGCCATTTGACTGCAATTTAATGCGCTCTCAAAAGCTTCTTTCTGCCTCCGATTCTCCTTCTTCTTCGTGTCTCTTTTACATTTTGTTGCTACTGCTTTATGTTTGCAAAATGACAAATCACATTTATTTATTTTGTATACCATGTCGTGCAACTACATACATGTCTCAGTGTATCTGTGTTTATGTTGCTTGCCTCTTTCGGATTGTGGCACCTGCGAGGCAAGTTCTCTTTGCTGCAGCTTGTTGAGCGGGGCAAATGCCAATGATTATTTCGACACGTGACACCGATTTCAGTCAAGGGACAGATTGTGTAAGCGAGACAGATAGATTGTGTAAGCGAGACAGATAGATTGCAATATAGAGACAGACATCTCTCGAGCTGTGCTGAACTGTCAGATACTATGCGTCAGACACTTTAACAAACAGTTGAGTAACCTTAACGATTATCATTTATCATGAAAAGCAGCTTAAACCAAGAATAGTTTTATAGAAATGCTATAAAAATAGTATACATTAAGTGTGCGATCAACAGTTATCCCGGTAAATCAGCACTTGACATAACAACTGGAAAGTATATATATTAATGATTCAAACTGTAATCATAAACATTTCTAAAAATGTAAAAACTTCAAAAATCGGTTGATTTTTGGGAAAGTTATGACTGTTCAAAGTTTGGAAGGAACCTCTTTTATGAAAAAGTCCATTTTGTAAGGTATTTTTTACTCTTTTGGCCATATTTTCAAAAATATTGGTCCAAATCGACTTCGGTAAAAGAATTTTATTCATATTTTGATGCCAGAAATCGATTGGCTACAAAAAATTACGATTTCAAGATAATCACATTTTTTCACTTTTTGTTAAGGGGTCGGTATGGAAAAGTGACCTAAAAAATTTAAAAAAAATCAAATAGCCCATTTTAAAAATATTTGAATGCAGTTTTAATATTTCATAAAAACCATTATCAGAAGTGAAAAAATTTTGAAAATCGGTTAATTTTTGGAAAAGTTATGGCTGTTCAAAGTTTGAAAGAAATCCCTTCTATGGAAAATGTCGATTTTGAACCATATTTTTTACTCTTTTGGCCATATTTTCTAAAATATTGGTCCAAATCGACTTCGGTAAAAGAATTTTATTCATATTTTGATGCCAGAAATCGATTGGATACAAAAAATTACGATTTTAAGATAATCACATTTTTTTAACTTTTTGTTAAGGGGTCAGTATGGAAAAGTGACCTAAAAAATTAAAAAAAAATCAAATAGCCAATTTTAAGAATATTTGAATGCAGTTTTAATATTTCATAAAAACCATTATCAGAAGTGAAAAAATTTTGAAAATCGGTTAATTTTTGGAAAAGTTATGGCTGTTCAAAGTTTGAAAGAAATCCCTTCTATGGAAAATGTCGATTTTGAACCATATTTTTTACTCTTTTGGCCATATTTTCTAAAATATTGGTCCAAATCGACTTCGGTAAAAGAATTTTATTCATATTTTGATGACAGAAATCGATTGGCTACAAAAAATTACGATTTCAAGATAATCAAATTTTTTTACATTTTGTTAAGGGGTCAGGATGGAAAAGTGACCAAGAATATAAAAAAAAATTCAAATTGCCAATTTTAAGAATATTTGAATGCAGTTTCAATATTTCATAAAAACCGTTATCAAAAGTGAAAAAATTTTGAAAATCGGTTAATTTTTGGGAAAGTTATGGCTGTTCAAAGTTTGAAAAAAATCCCTTCTATGGAAAATGTCGATTTTCAACCATACTTTTTAGTCTTTTGACCATATTTTCTAAAATATTGGTCCAAATAGACTTCGGTAAAAGAATTTTATTTATATTTTGATGCCAGAATTCGATTGGATACAAAAAATTACGATTTCAAGATAATCAAATTTTTTTACTTTTTGTTAAGGGGTCAGTATGGAAAAGTGACCAAAAAATATGAAAAAAATTCAAATGGCCAAATTGAACAATATTTGAATGCAGTTTCAATATTTCATAAAAATCATTATCAAAAGTGAAAAAATTTTGAAAATCGGTTGATTTTTGGAAAAGTTATGGCTGTTCAAAGTTTGAAAGAAATCCCTTCTATGGAAAATGTCGATTTTGAACCATACTTTTTACTCTTTTGACCATATTTTCTAAAATATTGGTCCAAATCGACTTCGGTAAAAGAATTTTATTCATAATTTTATGCCAGAAATCGATTGGATACAAAAAATTACGATTTCAAGATAATCAAATTTTTTTACTTTTTGTTAAGGGGTCAGTATGGAAAAGTGACCACAAAATATGGAAAAAATTCAAATGCCCAATTTTAAGAATATTTGAATGCAGTTTTAAAATTTTATAAAAACCATTATCAGGAGTGAAAAAATTTTGAAAATCGGTTAATTTTTGGGAAAGTTATGGCTGTTTTTCTTTCGTTCGAAAGACTGTCTATAATCTCTGTTAAATATTGCATTGCTGCTAATATTTTTTTTTTTGACATTATATCAATATTAATATATGGCTTGTCTCGGTCGTTTCATTGCTCAACTTAAGGACACTTGCAGTGAGACATTCGACAATATTAAATAATTTAAGAAGCGCAAGAATTTTATTACGATAAAAGTTTGTGGCTCAATTTTGGGTAAGATGGTGGAGGGGAGGGTGGGTAGTGGCAGCTGAAGGGATAAGGGAGATGACGAGATGAGGAACAGCTTGTGGCAGCTTGAGGTTGCAGTGGGAATAACGGCGCCGTAGAGATTGAGGTTGAAAGCAGCTTATAAAATAGTTGTACGCATAGAAAATATGAAAAGTCTTTGTCAGCGGCAATTTAAGGTCATGTTGAAGGCAAACGAAAAGGATCCCCAGGAATTCCTGTGGCAAGTGCTGAGTTATTGATTTACAAAACTGTGGCACCAACGGCACGAATGCAGAGTTTTCGCCTTGACAGATACCTGAAGAGGGACCCAAAGATGAAGTATAAACTGGGTCAAGACGACGACGACAACAAATTGTTGTGAGGACATTTAATTAGTTAGGAGTGGCAAAAAGGGGCGAAAAGAGGTTAGATTGTGGCAGGTATGGGAGAAATATTTGATAAATGGCAACTCCGATAAGTTTTTATGACGGATTGTCGCGCATATCGCAGCTAAAAGTTTAATTAAGGCAATGCCAACTAATGACAACTAATGGCACCTTGTGGTCGAAAATATAGAAGAAAAATGCTAAAAATATTAGTTTCTGAAAGAGTGAGCGAGACAGGAAGTGTTGTCAGTGTTGGCAAGACAAAGGAACATGATCAATTTTCATTTATGTGTTGAGCTTGAAATGTCTTCCAAAAACGCAGCTGGCAACGCTGCTCACTCTACTCTGTTTCCATGCGCTTCCCACACCAACGCACGCTGTCTCTCTCTCTCTCTCTCGCTTGTCGCTCTAACGCTGCTCTCAACTGAGCTGCCCACTCCTACGCTCTTGGTTGGCTCTCTTAGTGCGTCGGCAGCGGTAGCGGCAGTGGCAGCGGCAGCTCGACTCAATCAAGTTAATGGCAGCCAAATGGGTTTTTGATGCGCTTCTCGCATCGCGCAGCGCTGCCTTTGCTGCCTGCTTCAAGCAAATGCCTTCATAAAAAATGATTGCTATGCCTTGCCGCTATGCTGTGCTGGCAACAGTTCCCAGTTTCCAGTTGCCCTTCCAACGCTCTCTTTCACTCTCTTAATGAAAGCAGTCGGCCTGGACACTTAATGCGTGCATATGTTTGTGTGTGTGTGTGTGTGTGTGTGTGTGAGGTATAAAAAGTAAATAAGTTGAGCTTAGCCACGGACTTTGTTGTGTTGTGGGCGTGGCAACTTTCTTATTGACAATTTGAGCATTTGTGCGTTAAATTCTTATGAGGCATAATGTTAACTTCCCCATCCACGCACAGTTAATAACGACAGTTCATAAAGCCACGCGCGCCTCAAGAGGTGTGTCAAACATGCAAGTGTATTGTTGTTTTTCGGCTTTCTGTTTTCGTTTCCTTCTCCCACACTCTCTTGTTTTCACTCACTCTTGTTGGTCGCAGCGCGTAACCCTCAAACGACTCGTCTTCACTGAAAGTCTAATCAAATTAATGGAATATTTCCACGCTCTCTCTCTCTATCTCTCTTTCTTTCTGCGTTGACTCTTGTTTTGCTATGAAAGGGTATTAGGAGTTCTTAAGTCGCTTTGCCATAACCTTCAAATAGTTGTTGAGTTTCGTTTGACAATCCGTCAAATAAACAAACCAATTATATTTATGCTATGTTTGTTATCCAAGAAAATTATTCGCATATTAATGGCATTACATTTCTTTCGGTTTACAGCATTTCTTCCATTTATTTGTGTGCGTTCATTATTATTTATGTTCGTTTTTCGCTTGCGCTTCGCTTTACTCTTTGTCATTCGCTTACAGTTGTTACTGCCTTTGTCTTTTGACTCCAATTTACGTTGTCTTTGTTTATGCCTTTGTAATTGTGTCTGTTCACTCTCATTGTACGGTTTTTGTCGCTGCTGCTGCTTCTTCTTATGCTGTCTTTGCATGCCATCGCTATATCTATTGTCTTCTCACTCTGATACTCTCAGTTGTCAAAATTTGACTTTGCTGCTTCACTTCACCTATTTGCACTCACTGCTTTTGCTATTGTATGACTGCGCTGGACAGTGCTGTGCACTTATGGTCAGTTCAGTGCACAAGTAAAATTCCGATAGAAAAAGGCAGCTTTTATATATGGACTCAGTAAAGCTATGAAATAAATTTGTTATGGCAGATATTTATTTAGTGTTATGTTTATTTAAATTTCGTTAAAATTAAATATAATTTAAAATTTTCCATTAATTTTGACACTTTTCCGCTAAAAATAGCTACGATCAAAGTAGTACAAAGCTAAGCTGCCTGCACTGTTTCAAATCCTCTCACTATACTTACAGCGCTCTCATTTTGCACTCTCGCTGACGCTATTCACTCTCAACTATCGTATTGATCAGTTCTCACTCTGTGCTGCTTCTACGCGAACGTTGCTTTTCTGCTGCTGTCATTCCTCATTCTTTCTGCTGCTCATTTATTTGCCGTAAATTGTTAGTTGCTCTCAGTTGCAAAAGTGCGTGCAGAGCATCTTGATATCGGTCGTGTGAAAAACGTTTTATATCCGCATTTTTTTGCCATTTTTTTTATTTCTTTCATATTGTGGTTTTTTGTTTGTGTGCGGATGTGTATCAAAATTGGCCAACATTTGCTGTTATTGCCGGTGCCTTGGCCTTTTTTGTTCAGTAAAATGCCCGCCCCCTCCACCACCACCTGCTACGCCTTTCGATCGTTTGGTGCGCGCTTTGTTTTTACTTTACCGTTGCTGCAGTCGTACGTCGCGTCAAGTTGCGGGAATTTTCTCTCATTCTCTCTTCGTTTCGTTGTTTTTACTTGCGTTTTTAATAAACTGCCTGCCCGTATTGGAAATGATTTCGTTAACTCGTGTCGAAGTCGGCGGAATAACGCGCGTTTTGATTGCAAATTGTTGCTGCCGCTACAACTTCTGCTGCTTCTTCTTCGTTTATTGGTTATGCGTGTTTTTTTTTATGTTGCTATGTTTTTTTTTTGTCAAGTGTAGTGGCTTTTTGTGTGCTGTTGTCTGCGTTGTCTGCGAATCCACTAAATGTAAGTATTAAAATTCAATTACATTGCCCATTCTTCGTTCACTACTCCCCCACTCTGTTACTTTGTTGCTGTCGCATTTGGTGGCAATCCGCTTAACATTTACCACAACCAAAGAGATTCTAATTAATTGCATAATCACTCAAACAAAACCACAGTTAGCTCGCTCCGCCCCACCCCCCCCACTCTTCTCGTCACTTCTTTTCAAGTTGCCTTTGCTTACGCTGTCCGCAGTCATTCCAGCGGCCGCTCTTCAGTTGTCTCTCTCTCTGTCTCTCTGCCACTGCCCTGGGGATGCTCAGCTTCGGTTTGTAAATGAAAGACAAAGAAACAATCAAAATTCCAAAAGTCAGTGGCATAACTATCTCTCTCCTCTCTCTCTCTTTCGCTTTCGCTTTCGTCCCTCTCCCGCAAATGTCGCAACAATTGTACAAGTGTTTTTAATATTTAATTGCTTTTTAAATGAGTCCGAGCATTTTATTTTATTTGATGATGTAAACGTTACTTAGACCACCTACAAGCAGGGAGGGGTAGAGTGCGGTAGGAGGAGAGAGTAGGTAGAGGGGGGCAGAGAGCTGTCGACAGCAACTCTGCAAATTATTCAAAAGCGTCCTTGTCGTGCTTGTCGACAGCCGTGGCAGGCAACATCAAGGCAACATCAAGGCAACATCGTGGCAGGCAACAGCAGCAGCAGCAGCAGCAGTGCGACAAGTAATGGCCCAAGTGGCAATTTATCAATTAAAATTCTGCTTAACTACACGAACACCAAAGCACAATCAACCCCCCACAAAAAAAAAGACTGACAAAAAGTAGAAGAGAAGCGTCTAAGGGAACGTGAGAGAGAGAGAGAGAGAGAGAGTGAGAGAGGGTGACAGAGAGGTAGACAGTTAATGCGCTGCACGGTGCACCGACCTGTTTATACCCTCGAGTGCGGACAGCATCTGCTAATTGCATTTTGCCGCTTTGACAATTTAATCGAATCCTAAACCGAATCTGTCAAAATGCACAAAGCATAAATTAAATGCTAAACGAAAACTCTAATTTTGTTATGCTTCTAAACGTCGACTTGTTGATACTCTACTGGCAATTTTGAATAAAAATTAAAAGTCTAAAAGTTTTTGTATAATTTCATAACTTTCGTGGAGTACTTCTTTGAAAATGGTCTCATTATCTGTTAAATTATTTCTATTTTTTAGCAGCATTTAAAATCATTTTCAAATTTAAGAAATATCAAATTATGTTTTATTATTTCTCGCCAAAAAAAACTTAGAATGGTTATCGAACAGTTTAATTTGATTTTAAAAATTAATGCATTTTACTGAAATATATGTAGTTACGAAAATTTGTATAAAATCTGTTATATTTTAACTTACTATTTATGAACCTTTTTTTTATTATGCACTATTATTATAGTATATTATCTTGACTTTTAAAAATTAAGAAAAATAAGTATGAATTAGTTTCGTTTTCAAAAATCCGCTGCACATTATCCAACTATATATTATGTTTACTTCACGATTCCATGATCTTTTCTAAATCAGCTAAAAATAGCTAAAAAAAAAATTGGTTTTATTTGATTTGCACTTTTAATTAAAATAAAATAAATATATTATATTAAAATAAATACATTTTTCCACTTTAGACTTTATCTTTACCGTTATTCGGTTCAAGTTGCCTGTGGCAATGTGTTTGGGGAAAGAGCATCGGAAAATAAATTAAAGAGCATGCCACAAACAGCGAGTGTCATGCTGCCGTTGCTTGTTGACGTCCTTGTTGTAGTTGTTGTTGCCGTTGCTGCCTGTCTGCCAACATTGGCATTTGCAATTGTCCTTGTTGTTGTTGTCCTTGTTGTAGTTGTTAGTGCCTGTCGACGCATTGGGCAGCGAGTTAATGTCTGTTATTGTTGTTGTTGTTGATTGCTGTTTGTTGGTGGGTGGAGAGACCAACAAACTGTCGCAACAAACTAAGCTAAAGGTGATTGCAACAAAACGTTGCATTGTGCGTCAGCTACTTAACAATATTCGCCAGATTGTTGCATCGTCTCGTCCTTGCGCTCCTTCTCCTGCCACTTAGTGGCAATTTAATTAAAGCTCAATCGATGCACTGCATAAATCTTTCAACTCAACTCAACTCAACTCAATGAAATGGAATGAAATGAAATGTAATGAAATGATTTAAAATGAGATGAGAAACGCTGTGGCAGTGACACAAATAACAAAACAAGCTGCCAGCAAGGACATTAAATGAAGGACTTACTCAAGGTGCATGACAGTTGTGGAGGGTTAAATATTAAGTAATGTGCACTTAATTAAACAGTAATTTATTTTCTTAAAAATTGCGAATATTATGCTTATTAACAATATAACTTGAAATAAAGGAAATAATATTTAAAAAAAATTATTATAAACATAAAAAAAATATTGAAATTTTATATTAATTAAAGACAAACAAAAATGATAGTATTAGAAAGAGATTAGAAGTATAAACTCCTAAATTAACATAGAAAAATATATACAAAGAATAGCAATTTATTAATAATACAAAATTCAAATAAAAAATAAATATATAAAAATGCAATACAAGTATTTGTTTAATATAATCATAACAAAAATTATTTTCAACCAATTTATTATGTATTTAGATTAATTGAAGTACTCAATATTTCATATATCTGTAAAGATAATACCCATGCAGACAAGCAACTGAAAATATATTAAAAAACTGAAAAATTTTGAATATTCTGAAAAGAAACTGAAGTATTTAATAAAATTATCTCAACAATATAAGTATAAAATAAAGATATTAAATAAAATAATAATAAAAATAATTTAATACAAATTAATAACGACATTAATAATTGTTATTGAATTATTCATTAAATTCAATTAATTAAATTAAATGAATAAATTGAAATAAACTGGTAATTTTTCTTTATTATCAATTATTTAATTTCATTAAATATCACTTATTTGTAATTTGACGGAAATAAAATACGATTCGTTTCACATATTTAGATAATGGCAACGATATAATTTCTAGCTGCGCTTGCAAGTATGCTATGATTTTTGACTTTTCGTTTCTCATTCTGTGCAAACAAGTGTTAATAATTGCACGGAGTTTTCTGCGAATTTCGCAATAATTTTTAATTGAAAGCATTTGCTAATTAAAAGTGAAAGTGCCAGTGGGGAAAATCTAAAGGAAAAGCCACTGGAGATAAATTTCCCCAAGCAAATGGCCTTAGTTACAGTTGCAAGTTTGTGCGCTTAATAGCCGATGCCTGCCACATCATCTACTGCAGCTGCTGCTTCTTCTTCTTATCCTTCTTCTTCTTCTTATACTGTGGCAAACATGTGTGCTTATGGGCAAATAAAATATCTCTTTTCCTCTTAGGGAGGAGGGCGGAGTAGGAGTTGCAGCTGCAGGTCGTGTGTGAAAAGAGGGTGGAGGGGGGGAGGGGTTCAAGTTTGAAGCTTGAAAAGCAATTTACTTATGACTTTTATCCCTTTTGTTGAACGCTTAGGAAGCGGCGAGCAGCGTTCGTCCTGCGTTGAGCACTCCACTGAACTGTGTTAACATTACCAGGATTTTGCACACACATACATATATAGAGAGAAACACACACACATACTTATGTGTAGCCGCGAGTGCGTCTCAATTGCAATGGAAATTTGCATAAGTTGGCAGCTGTTGAGCGTCGCAGTTCGCATCCTTTTGCATATCCTTGCTGCATGCTGGTTGCTCTCTAAATGCATTTTAGCAATTTAATGAGCTCAACTAAAGCGCATAAATCTAAGCGTTTAAATTTCTTCTCACATTTTCTTTACATTTATTTTTTTGTTGTTTTCCCTATTTCTTTATTTTCTTTCTTTTTGCTCAAACTAAATCAACAGAGAGAGAGAGAGAGATTTTGCTTTGTTGTTGATTCTGTAAATGTTTGTGAATGTTACACAGCCTGTAGAAGATTGTTGAGCGCATGAACTCGGCTTTCTCTCTAGAGAAATCTCAACCTCAAAGGATGCCAATGCAACAATTGCAACAGTTGCAAGTAGCAAGTTGCAAGCAGCAGCCACTAAACAGAATGCAATTTGCTTGTTTGACCTAAATTGTTGTGAGATTTTCCTGTGGCAGCAGCAACAACAGCATTTTCCAATGCAATTGTCTAGCTAACTATCTTCTTCTTTTCTTCATTTTTTTTTTGCTCTGTTTCTCCCTCCTTATCCGCCCTTTTCTCCATCACTTCCTCTTCAGTTTATCTCTGCAGAATTGGTGCCAAAAAGCAACTTTCACTTTCTCTGCCACTTTCACTTTCACATTTGTTCTTTTCTTTCTTGACTCTTTTTCGTTTCCTTTTTGCATACAGAGTTTCCACAGCTTTCTGGTCCACTTTCTTTTTGGCTCATCTTTGTGGCATTTGCATTCTCTTTGGCAGCCACTTTCTTCACTTGGCAACATTTGCAGAGCTTTACATGAGTTGCAAGTAGCCCTCTCTCTCTCTCTCTCTCTCTTTCCACATGAGTGTGTGAGTGGTTGTGCCACAAAGAGCCTTCTCGTATTTGCCACACATGCAACAGGCATGTGGCACCTTGAGTTGGGGGCACGTTCTGCCGATTTTTGGCCATGGCTGCTTATTGCCACTTTGTGTGGCATGCAGCAGGACAATTGCCACACAATCACCATGCAAATGAATAAACAATTTCTCGCTCTTTTGCCATTCTCTCTTTCTCTCTCTGTTTCCCTCTCTCTCTGTTTGTCTCTCTCTCTCTCTCTCTCTGTTTCTCTCTTTATTGGCAAACTACATTTCATGGTATGTTTTGATCGTTAACGCTTGACTACTCATTTGCTTTAGGCCAACTTATTTCGTTTGTTTTAGCCACAAAAATAAAACTGGCGGAAAAAATTATTTATATGTAGAGAGAGAGAGAGAGAGAGAGAGCGCAAGAGAAAAACTTTGACAGCGCCTGTGGCACAAAAGTGCTGCGCAACAACTTTTCATTTAGCGGCTATGGAATCTGCAAGCCATAAAAATATAAGAGGAAGCAACAAAAGTAGTAGTAGAAGAAGAAGAAGAAGAAGAAGAAGCACAAGAAAAAAATATGTATGTAAAAAATAAGCCGAGATATAATGTGAGACAAAGACAAGCAAAGGAAGCAACAGAAATCAGTTGAGAATTCCTATTGAACGAAGTCAAGATACCTCGGAATCTTAAGGGGAAAATAAGAATTTTATATATTTTATAGAGAATTACAAAGAATGAAAAGCGATATTTGGAAAAAGAATTAAGAATTTTTATGGAATAATGTATTAAAAAGAAACGAAAATAAATATGCAATAAATATATAAATATGCAAAATGAGAATATAGATAGAAAAGATAAGTAGTATAGTATTATTAAATTGAAAGAAACAGTATTAAGAAGAAGTGAAATAAAATGAGAAGATAAATAGAAAATATACAAAGTACAGTATTTTAGAAAAGTTTACTAATTTTATTTAAGCTAACCGAATTTTTATATTTCATTTTATTCTATTTTATTTAGTATTTTAAGAAGTTAATTAAAATCTGTGAAATTATGGCTAAAATATATAAAATCATTATAATCAAATATATTGAAGTTGTACTAATGTTATAAATTAACTCAATTTAAGAAGTATGTTTAAGTTTTAGGCGATTTATTGAAATATCATATAGTAAAGTTAATATTTTTTTGAAATTTTTTTAAGTTTTATTTCTAAAAAATTTTAAAATGTTCACTCAATTGTCAATTTTGTAAAATAAGAGACAAAAATTTCAGAATATTTATTGAATTTTTATGAAACATATTTAAGTTTAGCACAATTTTTGAAATTCTAAAAATTTAACAAATTAATAATATTTGTAATTGCTAAAAACGTTTTTTTTCTATTTTTTTTTTTATTTTTTATATTTTATTTTTTGTGGAAAAAGAATTGAATATACTTAAAACTATTTAAGTCTTAATGCGATTGCTAAAAGTCTCTATATTGTTAAATTGAAATTTACTGGGTATATTTATGCTTAAAGAAAATTCAAGATATATATATTTATATTTATACATATATATAGATATACATATATATTTATATACGTATATATTTAGTATTAAGAGTGCGAAACTTTGAACTTTGCGGCTGTGTAGATTGTTTTAATTTCCTTTAGGAATAAGTTGAGTTGGCACAAAATACAGAAAATCAACTGAACAGGTGGGTGGTGTTTGAGGAAGGGAGTGAGTGAGAGCGACTGACTGAGACAAAGAGAGAAAGAGAGAAATACTCCTAGAAAGATATAGACTGTGGTAAGGCTTCGTCTTCTTCTCAGACTGTTTAGTGGCATGAACGGCTGTTGAAGCTCTCACATGGCTTTCTAATGTCCTAAGAGTAGCTCGGGGTACATCCTTCGTCCTGTTAGTCCCCGGTCTCTGGCAGATACCGAGTTTAGCCCGTAGCTCTCACTTATGTCCTGAATTATTAACGTTTATTGAAAATCCGTGGCAAAAAATACGGCTTGTTGCGTCTTCAGTCTGCATCTTCATAATTTATTCAAATAAGCCCTTATGACGTTTTTAATTCACTGACAATGAGCAAGAGAGACGGACAGACAACACGAAAACGAGATGGAGATAGAGACTTAAACTCAGGTGCACACATCGAGGGAGAGAGTGAAAGAGTGGGAGAGATAGAGAGAGAGAGAGGGGTAAAGGTAGAGACTGCTCTTGCTGACGACATTTCTGTCGTGAAAATAATTTGAATATTTTTAACATAAAAATAACAACAGCACAACAAACAAAATCAACACAAAAATATTAAACAAGAAAAACCAAGAAAAAGAAAAAAACAACAACTTGAGCATTTTTTTTAACAACTGACAATGAGCAAGGACAACCGAGATCTTATAGCGGACGACTCGATACTCTTTCAATTGATGGAATATAATATTTTTCTTATTTTTACCAAAATTGAGGAAATGAAACTTATATATACAAAATATTTTTAGAAAACTTAGAGGGTTTTTATATGTAGCAATGAATAATTATTAATAAAATAAAAAGTATTATTAAAAATTAATAATTAATTAAATTATAAATTTAAGTTTAAAAATTTAACTTTTTAACAGAAATTAATTAAGCGGATTTCCTTGTCTGAAGAAATATTTTGTAAAAAAAATAATTATTAATAAAATAAAAATAATAATTAAAATTTAATGATATATTTAATTAATTAAATAATAAATCTAAAATTAAAAACAACATATAATAGATTTTATCTTTTTAATAGAAATTAATGGAACGAAATTCCTTGTCTGAAGCTAAGTTTTGAAATGAAAACAATGTTTTCTAGTATATTTCTTTGAATTTTTAATTAAATTTTTTTTATTGATAAGTTTTGTGCAATTTTACAACATTCAAGTTCTGCCACAAAATTATAATTTCATATTTTATTATATTTTCGTGAACATTTTTAATTTCATTTTTAAAGTATATTTTTAAAATGCTTTCAATAGGAATATTCTTGATTTAAGCTTTTAATGCAAATTTAAAGAGCTTTTGAAGCTCTATTTTTAATTCCGCGCAAAATAAAGTTAATTTTTCATTTAAGAATTTTACGAGTAAACATTTTTAATATAGAACAGCAGTTTTTTTTATCAAAAAATGTTTAACTTGATTTATATACAAAATACTGTTGGTTTTATGTTATTTCTTTGATAAATTTTAAGTGCTTAAAAGCTCTCTCTTTTTTTGGCAGATTTTTTTAAGCTTTAAACAGTTGAATATCTTTTTATATCTTTTTTATTGAGCGTATAATTTACGCAGTTTGTGTTTCAGAAAAGATGTCAAAACAATAATGCCCCACACAGTCACATATACATACTCTACTCTACTCTACTCCGCACACTATACCTGCCACTGCCACAATGTGCACTTGCCACAGCAACATCAAATGAGTGTAAGCAAAAATCTTGTCACACGACAGAAATTTTCATAATTTTTCTCTTGGCATTTGCAGCATAATTTTTCTCAATTTCAGTGTTTTTTTGTTTCACTGAGCTGCTGCTTCTTCTTGCTAGTGTTGTTGTTGGTGTTGTGGTTGTTGTAGCTGTCACGCTAAATGTCAACGGGCGGCCTGTGCAACATGGTGTGGCATACAACACACGTAGTATAGTACATGAGGCAAGATGTACTTAATATGCGTCTCGCTTGCGAATAATATGCCTGATGAGGCAGACAGGGACAGACAGAGGAAGGTGGAGGGACATGGTGGTGACATGAGGGAGGCAGGTGTGGCAAGGTGGCATGTTCTGGCTGCTGCTGTTGGCATTGCCTTAAAATGTATTCACTGTAAAAATTAGCATATTTAATGCGAGCGGCACGTTAGGTTATTAGAGGCACATTCTCACCCGTGGCAGTTGCAAGTGTCGCCATGTTGTTGCACAAAAACACACACAGAGAGAGACAGAGAGAGAGAGTGAGAGAAGCAGAGAGCTCAACTGAGTGGGTGTATATACCGTTAAGTAAGCAGCAATGTCGGACAGGACACAATTTTGCATAATGTTTTTCCTTTTCGCCTTTTGCGCCTTTGGACGTGTTGCAAGAAATGGGGGCTTGTAAGCTACTTAGTTTTTATTACACTTTGCCGCATTGTTTTTCATGCACCAAAAAACTAACAAATATCTCCAACTTCCTCTCCCTCTCTCTCTCTCTCTCTCTCTCTCTCTCTCTCTCTCTCTCTCTCTCTCTCTCTCTCTCTGTGTCTTCATCTTTCCTTCCTTGTCGCATAATTATGCCGCTGATTTTTCACGCCATTTTGAAGCTTAAATAAAATGACGAGGCGAATTTTCTGTTTTGTTTACGTGCTTATGCGCTTTAATGTGGCAATTATTAAAGAACATGCAACAATAATCAGGTGGCAAAATGCAAACATGCCACACACACATACATACATATGTGCAGCTGTCAGTTACAGTGCTGCACTGACCATATGATATGTGCCCTAACAGTTGTTGCACGTGTTTCGCGCTTCACTGCGATAAGGCCAACAAACCCAGCAGCAGCAGCAGCAGCGGTGGCAGTGGAAGTGGCAGTGGCAACATCAGCAACGTTGGCTAACGATGCAGCCAAGCGACAGACCAACAACAAAACCATATATACCCAGAACAGCTGCAATTCATCCCAGAAAATACCCTGTAAATTTACAAGAATAAATTTCTTGAGTCTAAGAAAGTAGAATATTTATTTTTGCAGAAATTTTAATAATATTTTAAATTTATTTCTAATTTTTTTAATTTTTTTTTTTTTGTAATATTTTGACAACATGAGTAGCAAATGTATTTTTATTTGTTAATTTTAACTTTTTATTATATTTTAATTTATTTTATTAAGTTTTTATTCTGATGATATTTACTGAATATTACTTAGATTGAGTCTCAGAAAATTAAAAAAAAATAAATAAAAAAATTGTATTTAGTTCATACTATATTAATTAAAATATACAATCGTAGTATATAGTTTTGATCAGTTTATTTTTTTATTTTTTTAAGTTTTCAATTTAATGATAATTTATGAATCTTAGTTAACTTCGAGTTGACAAGACAATTAGAAAAATCGTATATGAATATCGAATTTAGTTAATTTTTAAATATTTTTTATATGGTATATTATTATGTTTATCAGTTATTTTTTTGTTTTTTTAGACGATAATAAAATAGTGATTATTATTTCTGGCGACCTTTAAGATATACATATATTGACAACTACTAAGCTATTAGCGCCATCTAGCAGTTGGTGGTGGTACTACATAGTTGTTGCAAAAAGACGCCCAAAAGACTGGCAGCAATTTAATAATATTTATGAAAAGTTTGCTGTTATTGGGCACTTTTATAATTAGAGAGTATCTGATAGTCGCTACTGTTGCCTCGTAACACTTTTCGTCCTTCTCTTTTTTATACCCAACATGTGCTTCGGTCGCGTAAAATATATAAACCACACGTGTCCTGCTGTAAAGCGAGTATATTCTCTCACACACACCCTGCACCCTAGACTCTCTTTTCCCCTTCCTTCCTCTTTCTCTATCACTATCTCTTCCCCTTCCCCTTCCCCTTCTCCTTCTCCGATAGCTTACTCTCTCTTACACATGTGCTGTCGCTGGCCGTGTTCGTATTTATGTTGAGATGTTATCAATCATGGTTTTTGGTGTGGATAGTTGCGGATAGCGTGGTCACTTTGTTCGGTCACACAAAACCGTGTGGCAGTGTGGCACATTCACGCCTGCCACGCCCACGCCCACTTTTTTTTTTGCACTAGCCAATGCTCATTAACGCCTTAACGCACAATTTAATTTATTCGAAAAAATATATATATATATATATGTATATATTTGGGAAGAATATTAAAATGCGTAAATGTACAGTAAATACACTGATATGAATACGTAAATTGTGAAATATGAAACGATGACTGCAATACACAACAAAAAATACAACATAAAAATACATTTTTTAACAATACATCATTTGATAAAATTTTATGAGCTTTTATTTGGGCCAAACCACTGAATATTCTTGGCAGTTGAATGCAACTTATGCCACAGGAAACTAAAATAGAACATTTTAAAGAGAAAATCAAATTTAAGAAACTGCCTACAATATTGCTACGGATAAAGCAAGAATTGCAGTTTTAACCACATTTTTAAAATTTTGATCAACCATAACTTTTCCAAAAAATTAACCGATTTTCATAACACTTTCACTTCTGATAAAGGTTTTTATGAAATATTGAAACTGGATTCAAAGATTGTTAAAAGAGGCCATTTCATTTTTCTTCAATTTTTTTAGTCACTTTTCCATACCGACCCCCTAACAAAAAGTCAAAAAATGTGAATATCTTGGAATCGTCATTTTTTGTATCCAATCGATTTCTGGCATCAAAATATGAATAAAATTCTTTTATCGAAGTCGATTTGGACCAATATTTTAGAAAATATGGCCGAAAGAGTAAAAAATATGGTACAAAATCGCCATTTCCATAAAAGGGGCTTCTCGCAAACTTTGAACAGCCATAACTTTTCCAAAAATTAACCGATTTTCAAAATTTTTTCACTTTTGATAATGATTTTTATGAAATATTGAAACTGCATTCAAATATTCTTAAAATTGGCCTTTTGAATTTTTTTCAACTTTTCTAGTCACTTTTCCATACTGATGCCACAACAAAAAGTCAAAATATATGAACACCTTAAAATCGAAATTTTTTGTGGCCAATCGATTTCTGGCATCAAAATATCAATAAAATTCTTTTACCGAAGTCGATTTGGACCAATATTTTAGAAAATATGACGAAAATAGTAAAAAATATGCTTCAAAATCGACATTTCCATAAAAGAGGTTTCTTGGAAACTTTGAATTGCCATAACTTCTCCAAAAATCGATCAATTTTCAAAATTTCTTCACTTCTGATAATGGTTTTTATGAAATATTAAAATTGCATTCAAATATTGTTAAAATGAGCTATTTGAATTTTTTTCATATTTTGTGGTCACTTTTCCATACCGACCCCTTAACAAAAATTGAAAAAATGTGATTATCTTAACATCGTAATTTTTTGTAGCCAATCGATTTCTGGCATCAAAATATAAATAAAATTATTTTGCCGAAGGCGATTTGGACCAATATTTTAGAAAATATGGTCAAAATAGTAAAAAATATGGTTGAAAATCGAAATTTTCCATAAAAGGGGTTTCTTGCAAACTTTGAATTGCCATAACTTTTCCAAAAATTAACTGATTTTCAAAATTTTTTCACTTTTGATAATGGTTTTTATGAAATGTTGAAACTGCATTCAAATATTCTTAAAATTGGCCATTTAAATTTTTTTTCATTTTTTGTGGTCACATACCGACCCCCTAGCAAAAAGTCAAAAAATGTGAATGTTTTGAAATCGTAATTTTTTGTATCCAATCGATTTCTGGCATCAAAATATGAAAAAAATTCTATTACCGCAGACGATTTGAAGCAATATTTTAGAAAATATGGCCAAAACAGTGTAGGATTAACTCTAATCTAAAATTTTCAATGAAAGGGGTTTCTCGGAAACTTTGACAGCCATAACTTTTCCAAAAATCATCAAAATTAGTAAAAATAAATTAAATGAGTTATTTTATTATCTTATATCGAAAGAAATCTTCATTAATTAAATTTCTTAAATATTTTAGTAATCTGTGCAAGCATGCTACAAGTAAGTTGAGATTTCTTGTGCATAACTGTTGCAACTTCCACTTTAAAATAAATATTATCTGCGTACACTAAAAAAAACATACTAAGTTGAGACTGAAGAATTTCAGCCATGCGCTCAAAAGAGTGCTACAGTTTTGTTTGTTGCCATTCCACAACTGAACTCTGTTGCAAAGGGTCAGGGAATGGACTCCGACACTCTGTGACCCTCGAGGGGCACTGGCTCTGCAATTTCTGCGAAATACGTACCGTTTTCTCGGTATGAAAAATGCGACATGCATTCAACATTTACAGGGTATACCTATACATATATAATATATAATATATATATATATATATATATATATTGTGATGAATGTAATGCCATGTCTGGTCAGCAGAAATTTTTATGAGTCTTTTTATTTGTGCGCAAGTACGGTTAAGGCACAAAAAGGGCTCAACAAAAACAATTTGCTTTATTTTATGAGTATTTTTTCAGCAGTTTCTTTTGCACTTGTTCGTGCCTCAACATTTTTTTTTATTTTCTTTGCAACTTTTTTTTTCGTTCTATGTTGTTTTCTCGTACCATTTATTTGCCATTTTTCATGTAACCATATTTTGTAGGTGCTGCTGTTAAGGTGCCAAAAGTGTTGCCACGTTTAGTAGCAAACACTAAACTACAGATCCTGATACAGATCCTGGCACACACACACACACACACATACAGATTCAAACTCCTTTTACACCTACTGGCAGCTTCATCTTTAAGTATGGCGAGAGTAGCACAAAGTTCCGCCTGCATTATACTTTTGTTTGCTGCAGATTTCTTGCAACATGCGGCAAGTAGCAGCTTCTGCTTAAGCTACGCATCCGTAACTGTATATCTGCCTAGAATTCCCCTCCCTCCCCCCTCACCGTACTGCAGCTTTTCCCTTATATCCGCTTCCTGTCTTGTGCTACTGTCTCTCTTAAAATACTTGAGCTGCTTTCTGGAGCACACAGAAACGAACAGAGCTGCTCGTTGGCGTTGCTTTTGCTTTGTTTGTGGCGCCCCAGCGTTTGTTTGCCGCCAATGCGATGCTTGTTAGGATGCAACTCCTTTCACCCAGCCAGGACACTCTACTTCTCTTCCTTTAAAAATTGTTGCTTTTTGCTTCGTTTCCGACACAAAAAAAAATGAGCGAAAATAAAAAAAAATTGAAAACTCTTCTCCTTGTTGATACTCTCTGCTTGCCACAGCATTTAGCATCCGCTTAAGTGTTGACTTTACATTTAACATTAACTGCACTTGCCACAAGCGGCAAACAGTGAAAACAAGTTCAACTCATTTGCCTCCAAAGTGGCATTAATATATATTTTGTTTTCGGCCAAGTTTATCGGACCAATATGGCATTGCAAGCTGATGCCAAAAGTTAACCAAATAAATGCATAAAGTGCTGCGAAACCAATTGCAAGGCAGCTGTCAGTTCAATGGTAATTCTCTCTCTCTCTTTCGCACACATTCTCTCTCTTTCTCTCTGCATATTTCTCTTTCTCTTTTGCTGCTGTAGTCGTCTTTTGTCGTATTGACTTTAGTTGTCGAATAGTTTTCAGCAGCAGGAAGTTCGCATGCAATTTTGATGGCAGCTCAAGTGAATTTCTGAAAACCAATCATATATGTTCGTTATATAGATACCCTCTGAAACGAGTAATGCTAAAGAAGGAATGTAAAGACTGTAACTCTCAATGAAATTCTTGTTACTGCACATAGCTAAAAGCAGCGCTTGAAAGTGTGCTACAGTTTTCGTTGTGGGTACTTGCTGGAATTCCTTTAAAGTCTTTTTATACTCAGCTGAAAAGTAGGCAATATAATTGCTATTAGGCAATAATTTTTACCATCATTTGCATGTATTTAAATTGTTTTTATTAATAACTATGTGGTAATTAAAAAATATATATTTTATTATATCATACAAATATGTAGAGTGGGAAAACAAATTGACACATTTTTTTAATATTGTTTTCTTTTTTTCGTTTATTTTATTTTGGTGAGTTTGATTCGTCATATTTATATGGTATATGTAAGTGCAGCATTTTGTTAAGCATATTTATTTAAACTTTTCCTTGCATATTTCGAATTGAATGTAGCTGCAACTGCAGCTGCCTGGACATGTGCGAAACGAATCTCATCTAGTTACATTTTCATTATTTACAATATGATATGATTATGGCTGGAGTTGAAGGGCATTGGTTATTTAGTGGGCGTGGTATTTGGTAAACTTGGAAAGTCAGAAAAGTATATTTATATAATGCTTTGCATAAATTCAAGCGTAAATTCCGAAAAACTGCTGCAAAACTTGAGCAAACTACAAAATGATGCGCACTCACTTAACAATACTTCAAGTGTCAATATTGTGGCAAGCACTAGAGAGAGAGAGAGAGAGAGAGAGTGAGAGTGAGAGATGGGGATAAATAAAATGCAAATGCCATAAGCAAATTGATTTGCAGTGTTCAACTAAATGAAACATGCACAACAATGCCAAGTGATAATGACAATCGGGTTTTAGCAAAAGGACCATAAATAATTTTGCAAGCTTAAATGTTGTATAACAATTTGAGAGACAGAAAGAGTGATACTTATAGAGAGAGGGACAGAGAGAGAGAACAGTTCTCTCACTTAGTTGAAGCGTTAATAATGCATGCTCTTAATGGCAGGGATTTGGCCGAGAGCGCTTAATGAGGCCAAAGAGACAGAGAAGAAGGCTCAGCTTAGGTCAGAGACTATGCTAAATAAAACACCTACATATATAAACAGTGTGTGTGTGTGTGTGTGTGTGTATGTGTGTTTCCATAAGTTGCCTAAGGGTCATGTGGCATGCAACAAACTGCTGGCTGTCTGTCTATGCAAATCTTACAATGTGATTTGCCTTGTAATTGCAATTTAACCAACAACACTCACATAATGCACATATAAAATCAAATGTATGCAACGAGTTGTGTTGTTGCATGCCACACAACAACAACTGCCCCTGATGATGATGATGACAACGACATGGAAAAACAACAAACCAAGCACAACAATAACAATAATAACGTTTGTGCATGACAAACAACCCAAATGGAAAATCTGTTGATGCCTAAAAACCATCAAAAGACACACACACACACTCACGCACACACACACACATATACAGTTCAACTGACATAGTTAGATGCCACACACAGATACAGAGCGAGAGCTACACAATCAATGCAATTCAGCATATTTTGTTGCGGCCATTTTGGCGAGTTTCCGTTTTCTGTTCTATGTACAGTAATGGCCTGTCATTCTGCTTCTTCATGTTGCACGCTCAGACCTAAAATTTATCGGTTGAAATGCAGTCATTACTTATGCAACATGGTTCAAAGTGTTGTGCAATTAGCAATCATCTGCCACACAGGTGTTAAGGCACCTGACAACTTACAAACATTACCCAAGAGCATAATCTTTATCGTCGAGAGACAAATTCAATTGAAAGTAATTTATTTACGTAAGGCATATTTATGGCAATAGAAATACTATTGAAATCAAACTAAGACGACTTGGAAGAATATTTTAGAAAATATATCCTAATGCATTGAAAAGTTAACTCAACATTACTTTCCCAAAAATCAACTAATTTTTAAAATTTTTCTCTTTGGTTAATGGTTTTTATGAAATATTAAAAGTGCATTCAAATTTTGTTAAAATTGAGCTATTGAATTTGTATCAATTATTTTGGTAATTTTTCAAACCGCCCCTTAATAAAATGACAAAAATTTTGAATGTCTTGAAATCATAATTTTTTGTGGACAATCGATTTCTGACATCAAAATATGAATAAAATTCTTTTACCGAAGTCGATTTGGACCAATATTTTAGAAAATATGGCCAAAAGAGTAAAAAATATGGCTCAAAATCGAAATTTTCCATAGAAGGGGTTTCCTCCAAACCTTGAACTGCCATAACTTTTCCAAAAATTAACCGATTTTCAAAATTTCTTCACTTCTGATAATGGTTTTTATGAAATATTAAAACTGCATTCAAATATTGTTCAATATGTCCATTTGAATTTTTTTCATATTTTGTGGTCACTTTTCCATACCGACCCCTTAACAAAAAGTGAAAAAATGTGATTATCTTGAAATCGTAATTTTTTGTAGCCAATCGATTTCTGTCATCAAAATATGAATAAAATTCTTTTACCGAAGTCGATTTGGACTAATATTTTAGAAAATGTGGCCAAAAGAGTAAAAAATATGGCTCAAAATCGAAATTTTCCATAGAAGGGGTTTCTTCCAAACTTTGAACTGCCATAACTTTTCCAAAAATTAACCGATTTTCAAAATTTCTTCACTTCTGATAATGGTTTTTATGAAATATTAAAACTGCATTCAAATATTGTTCAATATGTCCATTTGAATTTTTTTCATATTTTGTGGTCACTTTTCCATACCGACCCCTTAACAAAAAGTGAAAAAATGTGATTATCTTGAAATCGTAATTTTTTGTAGCCAATCGATTTCTGTCATCAAAATATGAATAAAATTCTTTTACCGAAGTCGATTTGGACCAATATTTTAGAAAATATGGCCAAAAGAGTAAAAATATGGCTCAAAATCGAAATTTTCCATAGAAGGGGTTTCTTCCAAACTTTGAACTGCCATAACTTTTCCAAAAATTAACCGATTTTCAAAATTTCTTCACTTCTGATAATGGTTTTTATGAAATATTAAAACTGCATTCAAATATTGTTCAATATGTCCATTTGAATTTTTTTCATATTTTGTGGTCACTTTTCCATACCAACCCCTTAACAAAAAGTGAAAAAATGTGATTATCTTGAAATCGTTATTTTTTGTAGCCAATCGATTTCTGGCTTCAAAATATGAATAAAATTATTTTACCGTAGTCAATTTGGACCAATATTTTAGAAAATATGGCCAAAAGAGTAAAAAATATGGCTCAAAATCGAAATTTTCCATAGAAGGGGTTTCTTCCAAACTTTGAACTGCCATAACTTTTCCAAAAATTAACCGATTTTCAAAATTTCTTCACTTCTGATAATGGTTTTTATGAAATATTAAAACTGCATTCAAATATTGTTCAATATGTCCATTTGAATTTTTTTCATATTTTGTGGTCACTTTTCCATACCGACCCCTTAACAAAAAGTGAAAAAATGTGATTATCTTGAAATCGTAATTTTTTGTAGCCAATCGATTTCTGTCATCAAAATATGAATAAAATTCTTTTACCGAAGTCGATTTGGAGCAATATTTTAGAAAATATGGCCAAAAGAGTAAAAAATATGGCCAAAATCGAAATTTTCCATAGAAGGGGTTTCTTCCAAACTTTGAACTGCCATAACTTTTCCAAAAATTAACCGATTTTCAAAATTTCTTCACTTCTGATAATGGTTTTTATGAAATATTAAAACTGCATTCAAATATTGTTCAATATGTCCATTTGAATTTTTTTCATATTTTGTGGTCACTTTTCCATACCGACCCCTTAACAAAAAGTGAAAAAATGTGATTATCTTGAAATCGTAATTTTTTGTAGCCAATCGATTTCTGTCATCAAAATATGAATAAAATTCTTTTACCGAAGTCGATTTGGACCAATATTTTAGAAAATATGGCCAAAAGAGTAAAAATATGGCTCAAAATCGAATTTTTCCATAGAAGGGGTTTCTTCCAAACTTTGAACTGCCATAACTTTTCCAAAAATTAACCGATTTTCAAAATTTCTTCACTTCTGATAATGGTTTTTATGAAATATTAAAACTGCATTCAAATATTGTTCAATATGTCCATTTGAATTTTTTCATATTTTGTGGTCACTTTTCCATACCAACCCCTTAACAAAAAGTGAAAAAATGTGATTATCTTGAAATCGTAATTTTTTGTAGCCAATCGATTTCTGTCATCAAAATATGAATAAAATTCTTTTACCGAAGTCGATTTGGAGCAATATTTTAGAAAATATGGCCAAAAGAGTAAAAAATATGGCTCAAAATCGAAATTTTCCATAGAAGGGGTTTCTTCCAAACTTTGAACTGCCATAACTTTTCCAAAAATTAACCGATTTTCAAAATTTCTTCACTTCTGATAATGGTTTTTATGAAATATTAAAACTGCATTCAAATATTGTTCAATATGTCCATTTGAATTTTTTTCATATTTTGTGGTCACTTTTCCATACCGACCCCTTAACAAAAAGTGAAAAAATGTGATTATCTTGAAATCGTAATTTTTTGTAGCCAATCGATTTCTGTCATCAAAATATGAATAAAATTCTTTTACCGAAGTCGATTTGGAGCAATATTTTAGAAAATATGGCCAAAAGGGTAAAAAATATGGCTCAAAATAGAAATTTTCCATAGAAGGGGTTTCTTCCAAACTTTGAACTGCCATAACTTTTCCAAAAATTAACCGATTTTCAAAATTTCTTCACTTCTGATAATGGTTTTTATGAAATATTAAAACTGCATTCAAATATTGTTCAATATGTTCATTTGAATTTTTTTCATATTTTGTGGTCACTTTTCCATACCAACCCCTTAACAAAAAGTGAAAAAATGTGATTATCTTGAAATCGTTATTTTTTGTAGCCAATCGATTTCTGGCTTCAAAATAAGAATAAAATTATTTTACCATAGTCAATTTGGACCAATATTTTAGAAAATATGGCCAAAAGAGTAAAAAATATGGCTCAAAATCGAAATTTTCCATAGAAGGGGTTTCTTCCAAACTTTGAACTGCCATAACTTTTCCAAAAATTAACCGATTTTCAAAATTTCTTCACTTCTGATAATGGTTTTTATGAAATATTAAAACTGCATTCAAATATTGTTCAATATGTCCATTTGAATTTTTTCATATTTTGTGGTCACTTTTCCATACCGACCCCTTAACAAAAAGTGAAAAAATGTGATTATCTTGAAATCGTAATTTTTTGTAGCCAATCGATTTCTGTCATCAAAATATGAATAAAATTCTTTTACCGAAGTCGATTTGGACCAATATTTTAGAAAATATGGCCAAAAGAGTAAAAAATATGGTTCAAAATCGAAATTTTCCATAGAAGGGGTTTCTTCCAAACTTTGAACTGCCATAACTTTTCCAAAAATTAACCGATTTTCAAAATTTCTTCACTTCTGATAATGGTTTTTGTGAAATATTAAAACTGCATTCAAATATTGTTCAATATGTCCATTTGAATTTTTTTCATATTTTGTGGTCACTTTTCCATACCGACCCCTTAACAAAAAGTGAAAAAATGTGATTATCTTGAAATCGTAATTTTTTGTAGCCAATCGATTTCTGTCATCAAAATATGAATAAAATTCTTTTACCGAAGTCGATTTGGAGCAATATTTTAGAAAATATGGCCAAAAGAGTATAAAGTAGGGCTCAAAATCGAAATTTGCCATAGAAGGGGTTTCTTCCAAACTTTTAATTGCCATAATTTTCCAAAAATTAACCGATTTTCAAAATTTCTTCACTTCTGATAATTGTTTTTATAAATTATTAAAACTGCATTCAAATATTGTTCAATATGTCCATTTGAATTTTTTTCATATTTTGTGGTCATTTTTCCATACCGACCCCTTAACAAAAAGTGAAAAATGTGATTATCTTGAAATCGTAATTTTTTGTAGCCAATCGATTTCTGGCATCAAAATATGAATAAAATTCTTTTCAATCTTTTCACTTCTAATAATAGGGTTTAAAAAGTATTAAAACTGTATTCAAGTATTGTTAAACTTAGGCACTTGAAATATTTATTTTGACAAAAAGTTAAAAAAATTTAAAGTTTTGTAATCATAATTTTTTATGCCCATTTGATTCTGGCATCAAAATATGAATATAATTTTTTACAGAAGTTGATATGCAGCATTATTTTAGAAAATATTGCTGAATGAGAAAAAAACTGATTAAAATTAGTTTAATATGAGATTTTTCTTATTGTTAAAATTCTGATTTTTCAACTCCATTCGTATTGAAAATTTGAGTTCAAAACATACTGGCTTAGTTTTTATCTGACTCTATCTTGGCTGCTTTCAGTCAGTTTTGATGGCAACATCAATGGAAGCAAATCAATAACTAGATCATGGCAGATAATCCCAGTTCTCAATTCTATTTTCTACTGTTTTTGTATGCTATTTGGGTTTCAAAGTGTCATTCGAGTATGTATAGTTTGAGAGAGAAATATATATATATAGATTATTTCCTTCAGTTCTGCATTCAATTTTAATGTATTGCCAAATGCAAATGTGGTCGGTAGCGAAAGCAACAGCTGTTGGTCGATTGAAATATCTACATAGCTGTTTTTAGACATCAATTGTTGTGAATCTCTTGCACTGTGTCAGAATATAAATAAATGTATTTGCAAATGTATCTGAGTTTTTTTTCCTTTTTTTTTTTTTTTTATTTTATTTTGTATTGGGGGTTTTTCTATCGTGTTTATTCTACACGCATTTGGCATGCATTTGGACAGTTTAATTTCACAATTGATTGAAAACCCATACAGATATATTTATCAGAATCTGTGATATGGATAGACTCGATTTGTTGTTGATGCTGCTGTTCATTAGATGTTAAAGTTGTTGTAAGGGTGAAAAGAAATGTTTAATTTATGCAATTTTATAAAATTTATTTACGTGGATATTGCTGTTGGTCTGTGTGCATAAAATATCAACTATTGAAATGAAATGCAATAATTTTCATACAAATTGTGTGAATAATCCCAGTAAGCGACAAAGAGAGAGAAAGAGTGACTAAGAGAGAGAGGGAGAGAGTGAGATATGTATATATTATTGTTGGGCATGAGAAGCTCGTTTAATAAATAATATTTTTAGTATATGTTCATATATATATCTAACTGGGCAGGAGGCACTCTATATAGTTTCAAGTAGCGCTTATGGTCTTTCTATGCAAATGTAATATGAGTACAGCTCTATGTAAATAAATATATATATATATACATATATATATATGTATATGTATGCATGTACTTGCATGTGTGTGTGTGTATGTGTGTTTACATACATACACAAATAAGCACAATAAAATCGTATGTTGTCTCCTTCCGCTTGGGGTAAGCCCAAAATCTAAATCCGAGCACCAAGCCGTATTGTTGCTAACCAGACAAAACAAATATGGCGACAGCAAAGTCCCTACCAACAAAAGTAGCCGAAAAAAATATGAAAGCAACCAGAGGTTGAGAACGGCTGATAGACTCGAAACTACCACGTAAGATAAATTAGAGGGCCGTGTTATTTAATGTCACATAGAAATCATATTCAATTTATCTTATCTTTATATATACATATGTACATATATTAAAAGAAAAATATTACCAGAATAAAATTTTTTTTGTAACGAATTTATTTTTTTTAAATATAAACACATCAATATATGTAATCGTCACAAAGAATTGACGTTTGGTTCCACTTACACAATCTAACCATGTGATGTTAAAGTACTCAAAGCTGTACAGATTCTTCACTTATTAAATATATTAAACTAAATAAATATAAATTATTTAAATAAAATGAAGTTATATTAAAATCTAATAAAATACAAAAAAAGAGAATAAAATGCAAATATTAAGTAAATTAAACCCAAATAAAAATGTAAGGTAAATTAATCAAATATATTTAAGAAATTACTTATTATTTATATTAACATTTATACTTATATAGATATAGAAAAAATTACCATAAATAAAATAAATGTTTTTATTTTATTAACTAATTTATTTTTTCTTTATAAATATGTTGTGTCATAATATAAAAATAAAATGAAGTAATATAGAAGAAATCTATTAAAATAAAAACAAAGAGTGTTTTGAATTCAAATATTAGGTAAATTAAATAGAAATAAAAAGTTAAGGCAAAGTGTAATCAAATCAATTAAAAAAATTGATTGATGTTAGCGCACTTTAAGCTGCACTTATTCTGACCTTATTAAATTTATTACAAATAAATTAAAAAAAATTACTTATTTACAAAAAAATGATAGCTGAAGTAAAATAGACAAATTTTATAAAATAAAAGTAAAATAGTTTAAAAAAAAGAACAAAACAAACAAAAAATATGGTAACTTTAAAATAAACTGCTTTAGTTATAACTGGAGTAAGCTACCCTTTTCTACTTTTTTCACGTAGTATTTTTCTGCACAGCACAAATGGCGTAGAGAGGCAAAAAGAATGGCGCAAAAGAAAATTCAATGGCGCTTGCTGAAACATTGCGAAGGCCGCATATTTTACGTTACTTATCTTTATCATTGCCAACTAATTTCACAGCTCCCCCCCACCCACTCCACCAACCTGCCAGCCATCTACACGCAGCATGAGTAAGTAAGATAGCAATACATAAGTAAACACAACATATACACACAAACACACATACTCGAGTGTATACAAAATATTTGTTTATTTCTAGTTCATATCTCTTATGTGCGCGCTACACTTGTTTCTCTGCTGCTTCTCTCTCTCTCTCTCTCTCTCTGTTTCCCTATTCTTCTTTATTTTACTCTTGCTTTGTTACACTTATGTTTATATGTATGTGTATGTGTGTGTGTGTGTGTGTGGCATGTTTGCGCCATTTTGCGTTTTTGTTTATGTTTAGCTGGGTCATTTCAAGCGGCATTTCATGTCTGTCTGTCTGTCTGTCTGTCTGTGCGGCTGCTTTAAGTGTTTTTATTGTGCTTTTGCTTAGGGTTAAGTTTTTGTCATTGCCACGCTTTGTTTATTGCCCAGCACGGCCTTGCCACACGCCCCTTCGCCCCACCAGTTACCCGCCACCCACAAGCACACTCATACCTCAACATATGTGTCGTTGTGGTGTGTATGTGTGTCTGCATGCCCCATCGAGCTAATCCTTTTGTTTTATGGCATTTAATTTATTTTTAAAGCTCCACAAAAACCAAAAAAAGAAAAGAAAATACATAGAAAATTTGTTTGTAGGCAAATGGAAACAATGCGCACGAAATTCGTTGCATACTTTTGTGCGGCGCGGCTAAAAATATTTCACGTTTCTTTTTGCTTTGTTGGTGGCTTGAACTCGGACATATTTTGACCTCAGAGGGCATAGAGCATGTGTCACAGAAAGAGGAGTGACAAGAGAAGCGGGTGGGCAGAGAAGCTCGTGTTGCATGCAACAGGCCACAATGGTAAATGGCATTTTGCTGAACGTCACAATAATTGGCAAACTAAACGTTTTTTTCTGCCACTTTTCCAAGCAGACGCAGCAAATAGTTGTACTTCCACAGAGACACACACTAACACCCAGACACTTAAACACACAAGTAATTGGCTACAAAAATTGCAATAATAACAATAACCATTCAATATGCTCGCAACAGATGCTCGGTCTGTGTGCTGTTAATGCCACAAACCCTTCAAGTGCAGGCAGCATGGAAACCAAAAAAAAAAAAAAAAAACAAGAAAGAAAACAAAAAGAGAAAATATAGAGATAGTTTAGCAAATTGACGAACTAAAAGTTTCCCTCTATAGATAAATTTAAATGTGAAGCTGAAATTGGCGAATGTTTGATAAATAAATACAGTTTCCTTGACTCTCCCTTTCACAACTTTAGTTTCTTCCAGTTTACTAAAAAAAACATACGTTGCTTTCTGTTTCCCACTTTAACAACCCCTTTAGTTTGTTCAGCCATACCTTTCTACGTAGTACCCCCCAAAGTACAGGGTATTTGTAACATTACCTCTGTGTGGCATGTCCAATGCGAGTTTCAGTGTTGTAAGTCGGCCTAATTGGCGCTCATTATGTCAAAGAGTTTTGCGTGGGGGAATTCTAAGTACACATGTATGTATACTGTACATATAAAACTCATGTGTGTGCGTTTGTGACTCTACCCCTATCAACAACAAGAAACAAACACACCCCAGGCAGTGGTAATGAGTTTCAATCTGGCGACTTTGACCAGTTAAGAACACTTCAGGACTCTACTTGTTTTTCTCCCCATATATTCTATATACATATTTATTTAACAAGCAATTCTAATTCTATTTCCATTTCCATTTCCTATTTCCGCTTTTGCTTTAATACAAGCAAAATCTCATTTGAGTTTTTTTGTTCCTGCTACTTAAACCTGTTATACGTGGCGTATGCGCAATATTCGAACGCTTTTAGTTATGCGCACATTTAAGCTGTTATTCAGCTCCTGAAATGTGTGTGTTTGTGTGCGTGGTGTGTGTCCTTGAGTGTGTTTATGAATAGTTGACCAACTAATCGTTTTCAATTAGAGCTGTAATCGCCAAAGGCAAATCATTTCTATGTGAATTAATCACAGAGGCAAAATGAGCTGAGAGGTGACATTATTTAATGGGGCCAAAGGAGAGATGATGTTAAGAGGAATGTGCAAATGGAAAGCTGAAATATTTTATGGGGATATTGGTAAAGATAATGATTGCTGTAGCTTAAGCAAAATTGAGTTAAACTTTAACTAAAGCTCAAAATATTTTATATAATTTTTTGAAATATATATTTTTTTTAAATTTGTTTAATTCTTACAACTAAAATCATTTTTATGATTTATGCAATTGCATCTAAATAGAAATTATAATTGAAACTTCAAAGAGGCAGAGATAATTTGAGAAAGAAAATAGTTAATTTCTTAGCAGAGTTCTCCATTTTCCTTTCACTTTCCACTCCCTAAATTATCCACTCAGATCACAGCTTCAACTTTTAGAAGCTCGTCTAACAAATTGTTTGGGGCATTTCCATTGACACTTATGGTGCATATCTTATCTTTTGCAATGTGTTTTTGGTAATACCATATTAATACTTATAGGGCTCAGACTTGTGTTTCAATTCAATGGAAAAGTACATGCAGCAAAATGTTGTACGATTCTCAACTGGATATAGTCTGTAGTATTTGGTGAAGTATTTGAAGCTTTATCGATTGCATTTCATTTGCGTTTTTGGCCATAATAAAACCATTGGCAAAACGTTTTCAACAGGCCGTTTGGCAACGTTCTCTGCTACGTGTCTGTCATGTCGAATTACTTGGCCATGAACCAGAGACAGATAGAAAGAGAGTGAGAGAAGAGAGAGAGAGGGGCAGAGGCTGCGTGATGTCAGTTGGTTGTACATGGCGTATGAGCAACGTCTTGTAAATTGCTTTGCTTTGCATTCAACTTTCCCTGCCACTCTCTCTCTCTCTATCTCTCTCTCTCTCTCTCTCTCTCTTTATCAGCTTGCAGCATAATTGTGCGTCGTTAAGTTGCTTATGTAGTATATACATATACATACACACACTAACACATCATTTTAATGTGACTTTAAGTCAAGCAATTGGAAACTAAATTGGAATTTTTACGACTTAACATGAAGCAGCTCAACTCCAACTGAGTTCAGCTCAGCAAATTCACACAATACTTGATTGTTCATGCTCTTTGACCAACAATACACACACACACACACACACTCACTTATACTAATACACATGCATATGAATACAATTTTTAGAATTTTTCCCTCTAGGCACAACAATTTCCAGTGCCCTTCTGCAGAAATTAAATATGTCATGGTTGCTGTCTAAAAATTCACGCCCCAATGAACAGCTGCCTAGTCGACCATGCTGGAAACTGTCAAGCCAACCACACCCACTATTTATTGCCGCCCACTTTTATGGACATCCAACAATTGCCAAAATATATTGTATGTATTTGGCTTAAATGTGCCGCAAGAAATTATGAGAAATTAACTTGCATTTTGAGTGCATAAATTATTTGAGTTTCGCATAAATGAATCAACAAGTGTGTGCACTTGACTTTTAAATGTCTCTTAAGTGTGCTGCTTACGCTTAAATACCCTGTAAATAGTTGTGAGTTGAGGTTTGAGTGAGTTTGGGAAATTGACAGCGTTTGAATTGCAAATTTCATGCTTAATTTATGTAGATTTCTTTTGAAAGGAAGTATAATTTTTTGTAGCCGACTTATGTTAAGCGTTGATGTTACTTTAGTTTAGCTTAGTTTTAAAATTTATCTGATAGTCTTTAAGTTCAGCCCTAGCACAGTTTGTTTTTCTTTAGCTGATATTAATCTATTCTTATTATATATGGAAATATCAATTAGAAAATGTATTTGAAGGCCATAACTTCATTAAAAATGAGACGATTATCAAAATTTATACAACAATATTAATGTGTTGAAATTACCAATGCATTGGTATCATAATATCAATATTGATAATTTTACACATTTTTTTTTTTAATTTTGACCCAAGAATTGCATTTTGTGGCTCATTTCAAAACTCAAAGTGCTATAACTTCGTCAAAAATAGTGCGATCTTCAATATTTATGATATGCACAAAAATGTTGGTGCTTCTCATAGTTTGATTATCATTATAATGATATTATCATTATTATTGTTTCTTCTACTCTAAATATAATATAAGAATGCCAATTTAATTAAATTTATTTTTTTCACTATATTTAAAATTAATTAAAAGAAAAACTTAAAATTAATAAAATTTATTATTTAAGTTTTTTGATTATCATTATAATGATATTATCATTATTATTGTTTCTCCTACTCTAAATATCATATAAGAATGCCAATTTAATTAAATTTATCTTTTCACTCTATGAAATAATAATTAAAAGAAAAACTTAAAATTAATAAAACTTATTATTTAAGTTTTTTTAATTTTCATTATAATGATATTATCATTATTATTGTTTCTCCTACTCTAAATATCATATAAGAGTGCCAATTTAATTAAATTTATTTTTTCACTCTATTTAATAATTATTATAAAAAAACTAAAAATTAATAAAAATTTATTATTTAAGTTATTTGACTTCATATAGTTTATTATTTATTATTTTATTTATTTAAATTAATATCTTCTAGTTTTTTATTGCTTCAGCATAACTAATTATTTCTTATATTATGTGTACTTTGATATCTTTGTTATATATATATCAACATAACTAACTAGAACCTTTATATCTAGTAGTTATATAGCTTTAAAAAAAATAATATCTAGTCTTATAATTTTTCTATTTTTAGAAATATAGTATCTGCTAGTTCATCATTGCTCATTATATACTTATGAAGCTGCGCTTTATTGACTTCACTTCATTTCACTTCACTTCGCTTCATTTTTGCTGGCGTTTGTAATAAAATGGGGCAAGAACTAACTTGGGAGTGTTATTCTTTGCCTGTTTTTTATGCTTCTTTACTTTACTTTTTTTTTTATATGTGCAGTAGACACAAATTGCATTATTGATGTGGCAAGTTGCGAGGCAGATAGAAGAGAATGAGGCAGCAAGTGGACAAATGATGGAGGAAAAGAGAGAGAGAGAGAGCGACTCTGTGTGTGTGGAAAGTTCTTGTTTGCCGCTTAGATTCAATTCAATAAATGAATGTAAGAGGGGGATGGGGGGAACTGTGTGTGTTGCAAGCGTGGAGGGGGGAATGTTGTGGCAAAAAGGATATGGGCAATGAAAAGGGATGCAAGCATGAAAAGCATGATGCAAAAAGCGAAAAGAAAGCATAGAAAGTGCTGCAGGCCAAAAATTCTGCAGTACGAGGGGAGAGAAAGTGACTGAGCGAGATAGAGAGGGGATATAGAGAGAACGAGAGAAAGAGAGAAAGCCTGCAAGGATCTCTCTGTCTGTGTGTGTGTGTGGCTTTTGATAAATACTTATGCACATATTATCTGCGATATGTCTGTATGTGTGAAAGAGAGACTGTTGCAGTTTCTCCCCGTCTCTCTCGCTCTCTCTATCTGTTTCATTCTGCCTGTCTATCTTTCTCGCTTTGTGCTTTCTCTAGCTGCCTCTGTCAGAGTATGTGTGCGTGATTTCCTGTTAACTATTTTTGTTGCCTGCAATTGCCTTTGAGCTATTGACACATTCACAAACACTTTGCCACAATCTGCAACTGATGCTGTGATTCTCTCTCCCTATTCATCCGACTCTGTCTCTCTCTCTCTCTCTCTGTACCTCTTCTTTTCCCTGTTTTTCTCTCTAGTTCGTCCTTTTTTGTGGAATTGCTGGCAGCTCTTGTTGATTTTTGGCTTTTGGGGTTTTGTGCAGTTTTTGTCGGTCGGGTTTTGAGGCGAAAATGCACAGCATTTTGTGCGGTTTTTGTTTGTCAATGTGGAATTTTTGTGTTTGCTCAGCGCAAATAATGCAATTAATTTGTGCTCAAGATTGCACATATACAAACACAGCAGACAATCTCTGCTCACACACACACACACACACACATATGTATATCAAGCATAGATTTATTTTATTGACTTTTGCTGGCAACTCAATTGCAATGTTTTTAATTGACTTTGATATTGATACAAAATGTATCAGATATCTGAAAATGAAGTATTAGATTTCCAATAAAACTACAATTTGCTGTTCATTGTTGATTTTGAGATAGAAATATATTTGCAGCGCTTAAAAGCAGACTATACAATTTTTATAAATTACCTGCAACTAAACGCAATTTGATGGGGGCAGCCAAAATCAAACAAAATTTTCAGCTATATATTGTTGTTATTATGCAAACAAATTTGTAGCTTAAAAATTTTGCCAAAAATTGATGTCTATAAATAAAGAAATTAAAAAAAAATTGAAAAATGTATTACTTGCACTTAATTAATAAAAAAATTAATTCAAAAAACTTGCAAAAATCTTATCTGTAAATTTTATTAAGATATTTATTGCCCCGCTTTATGGGCATTTGTAAAGTTTGGCTCTGGTTTTTTGGTCGAAACTGAAAGTTTCAAGCTATTCTTGATTAGTTGCAACATAATTACCAAGAGTTTAAATAGCTGGCGGACATTGAAAGCCGCAACTGAAAGAGATTGAGCAAGATAGATAGAGAAACATGGAAAGACAGAGAAGAGAGAGAGAGAGAGAGAAAGACAGAAATAGTCGAAGGAGTCTAAAAGTCCATGCTCCATCATCATCATCATCATTATCAGCAGCAGCAGCAGCTTCAACGCTTCAGCTGAGAAGTTGCCAACGCTACTATGGCTGTTCATTGTCATCGTCATCGTCATCGTCGTCATCCTTCTCTGTGGTTGTTGTTGCCGCTTCCTTCGTGGCTGTCATCATGCACCTCCCGTAGCACACAATTTAGTTTTATTGAGTTGAAGGCGGTAGGCGGGGGTTGGCAGGATATCAGCAAAAGGCAGCAAGAAAAATGAACTGCAATTCCTGAACACAGTTTCAGTTGATGATGTTGCCGTCGCCTTCCCCTTACCTACTTGCCACATGCCCCATTGTTGGCCTAAGCCGCACTGCAAACACAGACAATTGCCTCTGCTGTTGCTTCTGCTGCTCCTGTGTCCTGTGTCCCGTATCCTGTGTATGCCGATGGGATCGTTTCAGCTTGTAAAACTAATCAAAGCTCACAGCCAATCAATATAGAAAAATCAAAGCTCAGAAATTTATAAAAAAATAAGTTAAATCTGAAAAAATTGAGAAAAAAAAACCCATCTAGTTCTTTGTTTATGTTTTGCATAATTTTATTATGTTTTATCTCTTGATTTTTGTTGTAATTGGTATTACATTTAACTACACATACTTAGAGTCTAAACTTTCTGACTTCTCTGCATTGATTTGTTTTGTTTTTTTATAATAGTTTTAAATATAATTTAATTTTTTATTGTATTATATAATACACATCAATTATAATTAATATTTACATAGAAGTTATATGTTTATATTCGATTTATGTTGTAGTTGTTTAAAATGCTAAACATTTCTTAAACTTAATTTATTAGTTTTATTTTGATTACGCTTTTTTTTTTGATTTTCATTTGTCTTTTGATTATTAACATTTTTAATATAGCCAAATGTCTTAAATATTACTATAATTATTTTTTTATTTTTATTTTACGTTTTATGTTTATTTTAGGTATAACAAAAATGTATTTACAGCAGTTTTAATCAATTTTTTTTTTAAGGGAAACTTTATTGTTTCAAAGAAAATTAAATTGTGAAAATAAATTTACTTATTAAATAAGAATTTAATTTATTTACATTTTTGCAGTTGTATATATTTAGTTTAATGCCGCCATTTTATTTTAATATATCATAATTAAATATAAAAATTTTACATTTTTATAGTTTAGTTTGTATTTCTTGCTAATTAATTTTTTTTTTATATATGTTGTTTTATTTGTTTTATGCTAAGTTGACTTAAAATCACTTACATAAAAGCTTTCAAGGCTTTTAGTTTAATATTTACTTGGTAATTATTTCACTATATTAATTTTAATACACTTTCAAGTAGTAAATGCACAGGAAATATTTTATATTTACGTTTAATTTTATAAATATATATTTATTTAATATTAATATTTTTTTATTTCTTTTTTTTTGGTTTCATTTCAGGAAGTTTCCAAAGAAGCGCCTTCAATCTAAGCAAATGAAGGTAAGAAAACTTGAAGAAATATGTTCACTTTACGGACACTCACACTTACATACAAACAAATGTATAGATATACATACATGTATCTAGTATATAAACTATATTTGGTATATTTTATAAAAGTAGTATTACACATACACATACACACGCGGAGCCTGCGGCGCCTTCAACTTAATTAATACGATTTTATTATTTTAATAATAATAATAATAATATTTCTAGTGTTTTTTTTTTTGGTTTTTCGTGATGATTTCTAGTTAGAAATTAGCTTAGATTTAGACGATTTTGATATAAACACTTGTGTGGTATATCCGATAGCCGATGGCAATGATAACCATCAGATTGTGGAGCAGATGGTGCTGCGTCGTCGTCGTTGTCCTGGCGGCGCCTCCTTTATCGCCATGGTACATGGCCGCAGGATTATCGCCTGTAAATGAATTGCAACCAAATTTATATATCTATGAGAATCTTTTCTGTATGAAAATGTGTTGAAATTAATTAACACACACACACTCTACACTCTCAGATATTATCAGGTAACAGCAACAACAACACATGCTAATGAAACATTTTGCAGTTTGTCTCTGGCCAACAACTTATGGCTATGCTGCCTTATAAGTTATGACTATGTATCAGTATGTGTGTGTTTGTGTGTGTGTGTGCGGTTTAGTGTTTATGGCCTGACTTTAATGGCATGCCTCGTGGTGTGTTTGAGTGTGTGTGGGAGTGTGTTGCGAGCATTTTTAATCCGCACACGCCGTTGGCTCTGTAATTTTCATAAATAACTTTTATTGTTCGCTCTTTATTTTAGTGTGTGTGTGTATGTGTGTGTGTTGCAACACTTGATATATGAACTGCCAAAGAGCTGCCACACTCACAAACACACTCACATAGCCATAGTCAAATATATTTCAGGATTATATACAAACATATACATATATATATATATATATATATATATATATATATATTTACGGTAACAGTTACAATTACAGTTGCAGCTGTATGTAGATGGTTTTTCAAAATATATCCTGTAGTTGATAAATGACTTGAGTGGAATGTACTAAATTTAAATTTCGCAACTAACTATTTTTTGAAATATACTTTTAATATTAACTTCACAATGCGTTCTAAATTAATATTAATTTTTTTTGTAATTATTGCCAATAAATTTTAAAATTAGAAATCCAAGTAAAATTCATTTTCTCTACTCCCAGTTTTTAATGTACGAATTTCTGTTCAAATTTAATTTCTACTACACTAAATTTTTTTTATTTTTTTTTATTTATTGCAAGATTTATACTTAATTTTCGTATATATTTTATTTTAATTTTTAGTGTATGTTGTATTTTATTTTTAACTTATTTAATTTAAATTTAATCAATTTCCGTTCACTTAATTTTCAATTATTTTTTTTTAATATTTATATATTAATTTTGGTGCACTTTATTTTTATTAAGTTTTTTTCCTTTATTTAATCATATTAATTTTTTTAGAAATTTAGAGATAGCATTTTTAACTAATGAAAACAAATAATTAGTTTCCTTTAGTTAAAAAAGCTATCTCTGCAGGGTATACTTCTTGTCTAGCTTTTTAGCTCAACCCATTTACTATTTATATTTCATATTGAGAGCTGTAATTGAATTTATAAAAAAATGGTGCTGCTGTAACATAAAAATGTAAAATATATATTCGGTGATTTCTCGTTTACATTCTGTTTGGGGGGTTTATTGAGCAAACTGCAAAATGAATTTAATACG
Source organism: Drosophila quadrilineata (assembly GCA_018150725.1). Taxonomy (NCBI): domain Eukaryota; kingdom Metazoa; phylum Arthropoda; class Insecta; order Diptera; family Drosophilidae; genus Drosophila; species Drosophila quadrilineata. Next base: position 2,444,794 of record JAECWN010000407.1, read on the forward strand.
CTGGCATTTTTGCCAGTCAGATTGCGTATACGCAGTGTAAACCGAAACTGGAAAATGAGGAGGCACAACTCAACCACCGATACTGACCTTTAAAAATGTGAACCAAAACGCTGGCGGGTTGCGTATTGCTGGCGACGCATGTGAAATTGCCGGAATGCTCACGGCGAGTGCGTTGAATTGTGAGCTCCGATGATTGAAAGTCTGCAATGGGAGAGTTTTAAAGTGAATGCAATGAAAGGACATGCCCAAATGGAGAAATATATACAGATAAAGAGAGAGAGAGAGAGAGATAGCTGCAGAGAGAGAGAATAGATGACACTCACCTGGTTCGGTTGACACATTAATGCCCCGATCAATGTCATAATTAATCATGCGGTTGTCGTGATACCAGAAAATATACTCGGATGCCTCCGTATTCTGAACGACACGACATTGCAGCCGGAGCGTTGAGCCTGGCGTCAGATAACGTATGGGTGGTCCTGATATTTCGGCGCGCGCTTCTAACCGAATTGAATGACATTTTGGAAATTGAATTGCCATTCGCCACAAATCGGATATGAGTTCAGAGGAGAGAGTTGTATGTGTGTGTGTGTGTGTGGTTGTAGAGAGCAGTTGTAACATAGTTGAGTTGAAAGATTCAAAATTTAATCAAATGTAAATGCAAAAACGTGTCAGTGCGCTATAAACTAAAGCTGACACTTGATGTACGTAGATATATTATGTATTGTGTATATTATATTGTATATGCATACACAATAAAAAATTGTATAACAAAAAATGCTACAAATGCATATTACGTATACGTCATGTTGTCTGCCATGTAAAACATATCGTGCTGATATGTTATGCTATGCTAACGATATGATTGATTTTAGTTTTCTATTTTTTCGAGACAGCGGAATTACACTATTTTGGAATAGTTAGCGGAAGGAGTTTGATATGCAAATGCTGAAGGATATTTAAGTGGGGAAATAAATATGAAATAATCACTGATAATGCAGCTGAGTAACTATAGAAACTTGAGTTGGCTAGAATGTTGAACAAAGATGTATTACTGATAATAAACAATAACAAGATCAACAAATAAAATTTGATTATATTTCAAACTAATATCCATTTTAACAACTCAAAGAGAAATATTTGTTCTTGTTAAAATAGTAAAATTTAACAATATTTTTTAAAATGAAGACTGCTTCTAAATTCCCATTTAACACTACTTGCTTGATTTTCGTTCAAAGTAGCTTAAATGTTTCATTGCCAAATATGTTTATTATTTTATCATATTCATTTCGCTACTGCAGCCATATCTCTAGTGTATTTTAAGAGCACTCGCAGCTGATTAAGTATGTCGCCAACTGCAGATTCATGTTGAGGCGAGTTGCCAAAAAGCGTAGCATACTTTTTTGGGGCAGCCTTTTGTTTTAGTGCAAAGGGAGTGCAGAAGGGGGCAGAGAGTGGCGGCAGCTAAACGCCATTAGGCGCAGCACATTCAAAATAAATTGTTTGTTAAATTCAGAGTAATGTGTGTCAGTTAACGTTGGCCAAGGCCATCATATAAGTAAAACGAGAGGAAGAAGCAGCAGCAACTGAACATTCATGTCGTCAGCTCAGAGCGGGCGACGCGTCGCTGTCAAACTTTTGCTGAGTCGTCGCCATTCTTTTTCTTTCTCTTTTTTTTTTTGGGCAGGTGCAGCCTCAGTCTCTTCTCTCAGTCAACATATACATATTTTGTGTTTTTTTTTCTGTTTCTTGTTGCCTTTTCATTTGAAGTGTTGTTTCGAGAACGAAAAAAAAAAATGAACAAAACTGAAAACTGGCATATGGACATTTCTAATTTCAGCTTGAGCGCATCGCAAAATGGGCAACGTCGTCTGAGGACGTCTCTGGGAGGGAAGGTCAACGTATAGAAAGAAGTGTGGCGCAAATTGTACGAGTCACTTGCTAACTGCATGATGTTGTTGACCCAACAGCAAAGTGATGGAGAGAGACAGAGAGAGGGGGAGAGTGACAGCAAAAAAGAGTGAGCGTAACAGGGTCAATCCTCGCTCTCACTTGAGTTGACAATTTTCAGTGGCGCCCAAACAAAACGAGAAAAAACAAAATTGTGAAATACAAAATTGAAGTTGTCGAGATTTTTAAAAGCTTGTCCAGCAATTTATTTTGCTTCAGCAAGTAAATAGTTTCAATGGGCAAACCATCAAAGCGTGAAATTATATAAAAACAAAAAGTATATTGTATATATGTATATGTTCACGAAATGAAATCAGTTGAATGAATCTACAGTGCTAGGTAGATAGTCAGAGAGAAGGGAGTTGAACAGCTAGGCAGACAGACTGATTGACCACTCAATTGAGAGTGCAGAATGTAAAATGCAATGGACTATCGAGTGAGATTGATTTAATCAGCAATAGTTAGCAGAAGTGGTTTCAGGGGAATTGATTGAAGAAGCCAGATTGCTTGAAAGAAAACGTATTGATTGATAGGCGATGAAATGTGCCTGAGATTGGGAATGATTGATATAAATTTGAAATGGCTTGGCAGCTGATTGCCATAATTCAGTGAAGGAATTAATATCACGTATGGGTTACACTTTGGTTGATGTTGATTGAATGCCGTTTAGAAGTGGTTGCTTGATTAAACAACTGATGTGATTATGAAAGGTATGAAATACCTCCCTGAGTATAAAGTAAAAGTAACTAGTTTAGTCAGAGAATCGCTAAATTAACTTAGAAAAGCAAGGACTGTGATTGATGAAATGATTGACGGCCCAAGAAACTAATTTAACTTAAAGTAATCGTTTATTTTTCCGAGTAATCGTAAGTAAATACAAAATTGACAAAGTAAACATCAATAAAATGATTGATTAGATGATTGATGTCCAAAAACCATAAGTAAATATTGACTTATAATTTATTTGTTGACGGCTGATTGATGTATATAGAAGATAAACTGCTTATTGCTCAGTTGATGACATAAACTACTTAGAGCGCAATGATTGACATGATTGATTGACTGACTGTTGGAAGCGCTTCCACTTACCGACTACACTCAAATGCAAGTAGATGGAAGTGGGCGGATGCGTCGACACTTGACACTCATAGACGCCGGCATCGCGCAGTTGAACAAATTTGATTTGCAATGTCCAATCCTGCAAAGAAAATGGCAAAAAGCAATCCAAATGAGAATGCAAATGACAGACACGCAGAGAGGCAGAGAGAGAGAGAGAGAGAAGGAGAAAGATCTCCCATTGGGAGATGCAAATTAGTTGGGGATTGTCCCTGGATGGAAGATGGGAAACTTGAGCTCACCTCGGAATGTTTTAAATGCGTTGCGCTAAAACGCTCATCGCTGCTGTAGGTGGTTAAGCCGACTGTAAGCAGATGATAATCCTTTTTGCGTATCCAGGATACCTAAAACGAAAGTGAACAAATAGCAGTGTGTGAGTGAGTGTCAGTTTTTTGGCCATTAGTCAAAGCGAGGACAAAATGTTTAACATATGCCCCAGAAATACGCATTGTTTGTTTCTCAGAGATACACAGAGAAACGCAGAGAAACTCGCCCATATTGTTGTCCATTCGTGCGTCCTGTCCAAATGTTTGTCAATTCATCAATCCATTTGCTACGGCACGATGATGTCGCAATTTTTCAACAACCAACCCCCACCCCAAAAAAATAAAAGTATATACATATAGAAAACATTTTCAGGGAAGAAGAAGTCACTGGAATACCCCTTCTTTAGAGCTCTCTCAATGCGTATATATAGAGGTATAAAAATACATAAAAAAAATGTGGGTTATGCGAAATGCGAAAAAGCATAAAAATCAAAAAGCAATTACGTGTAACAACGTAAAGTGGAGAGTTTGTAGAGAATAAGCTGAAGGAAAAGCACGATAATAAACATAATAGCAGATTGATTGATCCAAGGTTCAAAGTTCAAATTGGCTGCTTAACTGTAAATAGACAAGCAACGCAAACAAACCCAGCAAACATGTTGAGGGCCCCACCCGTCCAATACGTAATACAAAACTGCCACGCCCATCTATATATATGTATACATAAATATATATCTGGATATGTAGTGGGCGCAGCTGAGTTTGTTTTGCCAGCCTGCGACTCCCACCCTTCTCCCTTCTGTGACGACTTTGGCTAATCTCAAATGACCATTAATCATTTCGATTTCGACATCATCTACATTTGCCAAGAGGCACCTACAAAACACACACAAGTACACCTAGCTCATATGGCTGGAAGCATATCCACTTTCCCTCTCTCTCTCTCTCCACAAATCAAAAAAAAAATTGGTTGAAGAGAGTTGGGCCTTTTCGCTGGTAGCGCGTGTATCAATCAATTTTCAATTGATAGAAAATTTTATTTATTGCCAGCAGCAGCATCAAGAGTGGAGAAAGTAGCAAACAGCAGTACAAATATTGATACAAACACACACAGACACATGTATGTGTAGAAAGTGAAAGCAAAAGTGAAAGTTGGAAAAAGTTGGAAATTAAGTTGAAAGAAATTGTTAAATCGTCAGCATTTTGGCACTTGCCGCAATTGCTGTTAAAATAAATGTCGACCACATAAAAAAAAATGAAGAAAATAAAGGGAAGAATAGGGAAGAACAGTGACAGAGAGAGAGAGAGAGAGTGGGAGAGAGAGAAAAAAGTATAGTGATAGAGCAGTAGAGTTTGTTATAAAATTTTCTTAGAAATTACATAAATTCTTGGAATATTCCTTTCGAAAATGCTGCAATTGATAAAATGCTTTGACACTCTGGAAAACAAGTTAGAAAAAAATAAGAAAAAAATTAAAATTTAAAAGTAAATGGCGAAATAGATAAAAGGAATACAAATAAAATATGAATGATCAAAAATTATATAAAAAAAAAAATGAAAATATGTTGTCTGTTTTCACAACAAATGCAGACTAAACAATATTTTAAAGAAATGTTTTTTATTTAGAATTTTTTATTTCTGTGTTTTTTTAATTTTATTTTGGTTTCACTATTTATCTTTGCATTTATGTATTTTATTTTATTGTTTCCTTATTTAGTTCATCAAATATCCTGTTTGGCATGCTTAAAAACATTTTTTAAAATATTTTTTTGAATCGCTTGCAACATACTTTAGCATTTTTTTGAAAATCAAAAAATATAAATATATATAAATCACATTATAAATACATAAAATTTATATTGTGATTTATTAATATTTATATTTTTATTTTTTTTATTTATTAATTAGTTCTGAATTTCTTTAAAGTTCAAATATTTTGTTTTTAATTTTTATCTTTATATTTCTTTGTGTATCTTTAATTATATATTTTTTTTTCGATATTTTTCAGATTTCTTTTTTTCCTTGTTTTGTTATTTTTTTTTATTTTGTTTTTTTCTTCACTTTATATTTGCGCCTTGGCAAATTTACAATTGAATTGTTGAGCAAGAAGAGCACAACTCGACAATCATTTATTATCTAGATTTAGGTGTGGCAACAACAGCAGCAGCAAAAGAAGAAGCAGCAGCAGTAGCAGCTGCGGAGGAGAGCTGTAGCTACATATAGAGATACATATAGAGATAGAGATAGGAACCCGCATACGTTATGAAATCAATATATCTATTCAATACAATCTGCAACAGTAAAACACAGCAGTGTGTGAGGCATAAATTGCGCATAAATTCTTCAGGGGAAGTGCCTCAAACCACTCTCTCTCTCTTTCTCTATCTCGCTCTCTCTTCGCTCCCTCTCTCTTTCTAGCTTCTGCCAACATGGCATAGATACTGCTTTCACATGCGATATGTAGAAGAAAGAAATTCTTATGCTCAGCTTGTACCTTTTTCTCTGCCGTCGCAGAAAATATACTATATATCCTTTGGTCTAGCTTATAACTGCTGTTAGCTACCCTGTAAAAATTTGATCTCACCACAAGTTGGTTTCATATGTAGCTCGACTCGAAAATAGATCACTTTCTTAGACTATTTTTAAAATCTCTAAATATAAATAAATTCAGATTTCTCTTTCTTTAATTAAGTGAGTTCTCCGCATTTCTGAACTTTCTTTAGCCCTCTAGCGACAGATTCTGCTTTATTTCTTCTTTCACCACTTCATTAAAACTGTACCTAGAAAAACTCTCAATATATTGTAAAGCAGAAAAAATTAAGTTAATTTTATCAGAAACACCTAAAACTTATTTGGAAATATTCATATTTTTTTCACTTTCCTTACTTCTAATTTACTTATGTTAGCTTTCTTATGTTCTTCGATCTGATCCCAATTTCTTTTGTTTCCACTAATTTTTCCATATTTATCTTATTTATTAACAATTGTTTCCTTCAAGTTAAAAACTAATTTTTTACTGTCGATGATAATTTTTTCTATTCCGCTGCCCCTTTTTTATACCCATTTCAATTTCTTCTCTATTTTTTTTTATAGTCGTGCACAACCTTTGCCTATTTTCTGTGCTCTACTTCCTACTTTTTAGTCCCCCCTTGTTTTTTTTTGTTATTTTTTATGCTATTTTTTGTTCGCATTTTTTTTATGATTTTTTATGATATTTATGATTGCTGGAATTTGGACTGCGACTGTGACTGCGACTGCTACGTGTCTGCAAATAAACCCAGAAGCGTACGAAAAAAAATCCTTAAAACGGAATGCAAAAGGATGAGCTATGGCAGCCTCCAAAATGGAGGACAAGCGAGAAGCAGAGCAGAGGAGAGTAACGGGGAAAGAGAGAGAGGGAAGTCTACCTCTGGCGTAGACTGGGTTGGTGGGCAAAGTGAAGCCATCACGGATAAAAATTTGTCTGCCAAAGCAAAAAAAAAAAAAAAAATGGCAAAAAAATGTAGAAAAGGGAGAAAAGAGTACGAGAAAAGAGTAGAGAGAAAAATCAAGAAAAAAAATATAAAATGTTGCGGCAATTAATCAAAAGCATGCGAATTCCTTTACCAAAGTGTCTTTGCATGTGTCTATGTGGCATATACATATATGCATGTAACGGTATGTGTGTGTGTGTGTGTGAGAGTGTATTTGTTGTGCGTGTGTATGCGGCATAAATCTCGGCGGCTGTCACGTGTGTGCGGCGAGTATGCGTGGCATGACGCCTCATGCCTGGCGGCTGCCATTGCGGTTATGTGTTGACTTTATACCTACAAGTATATGTATCTACGTATGTATGTGTGTGTGTGTGTGTTCATGTGTGTTGCAGCTGCGAGCGCGCAGATAATTGTTTACATTTTACCTTATTTTTTTTTTTTGGTTATTGTTGTTGTTGTTGTTGGCGCTGTCTGTTTGGTAGCTGGCAAAAGTTGTAAAATAAAAAGTGGCATTTAATTTATAGCCGAAAAAGCAAAGAGTCTTCTCTGTCTTTCTCTCTCTCTCTCTCTCTCTCTCTCTCTCTCTGTTGGCTGCCACAAATCACTTGTTAGCAAATTTATGGCAAATTTATGCTAACTACATGTTCTGTCGCTACCCAAAAGGTAGGCTCAATGCAGACTGCCCCTAACTGTCAGTCCCCCCCCACCCCAACATCAACGTTCCCTTTCCTTCGTTGCTTCGACAGTTCGAGAGGTTACAAAAAAAGTGTAGCATACTTATGTGCGCTGCGATTTGTTTACGCTTCTTTAGCCATTTTTTATGGGCGCTTATCGGACTCGGCCATCTTTCGACAGCTGTGTGCGCGCATATGCAAACTGTCTAAACTACAAGTTTCAGAAAGGGGCGTGGCAGCTGAGTGTGTATGTGTGTGTGTGTGTGTGTGTAATTGCAGCTAGAATAAATACGAAAAACCGATTTGTCCAGAGTTGTTGCACTATTTGCATTTCATTTAATTCTACTGCATATTCTTGTTGTGGCTGTTTTATTTTTTTTTGCCTCCTCACAAAAGTTTAGATTGGCTTTTGTTTATGTTTCGTTTGTTAGTTGTTGTAGTTGGCATTGCTGTTGTTTTTACGTGTTATTGACGAGCATTTTGTATGCTTTATTTCGCTGACTGTCTAACCAATTTCCGCACTTGCCACAGCAATGTGCGTGAGTTTTTTTCTATCCCTCGCTCTGCCGCATTGTATCTAATAGTTAGTGGAGGGAAAGTTTTTAACAAGCGATTTTAATAAAATTCTATTTAGTTGCTGTATTTTTGGCAGCCACACAACAGCGGAGGTGGAAACGAAAAACTAAAGATGGGCAGAAAGAGTTTTTGGAATTGACATGACAAGACTTAATAAAAAAAAATATGCAGAGGAGCATTTTTAATAAAAAATAACAGTTTTTTCTATTGAAAAATAATTTTAAGAATTTTAGAAAAGTTGTTAAACTTTTTATTTATTCTAATGCAGTGTAAAAGCTCGTTGGGTTGCATTGTGTGCCGAGTTTTAAGTGAGAATGGAAATATTTTTTAAATGTCAAAATCTAAAAGTTTATTTTTTCAATCAAAAAAATTCATTACAATTTTGTAAAATGTTACTTTTTTATAGTTTAAGACCTCTAGTTATTTGCTTATGTTTCCGTTGCAAGCTAACTATTTTTTCTAATTAAACATAATTTTTCAAAATGTTGATATGATTCAACAAAAATATTCTCGTGTTTTCCTGTGCAGAATATACTAGAATATCTAAGCTATTTTAGAATGTTTAGTTTTTGGTGCATTGTAAATTTTGTTGTTCATGTATTTTTCGTAAGTTTCAAGTGGGATTCAAAAAAATATACAAAAAATAATTATATTTATAACAGTATTTTGTAGCTGCTTTTTCGAAATAAAAAAATTCTTTAATATTTTGTTGCTTTATTATAAAAATTTGTGTGTGCTGAGTATTAGCTCGTTGAGCCGTGGTCTCTGTGAATTTTGGTTGTTTATGGTTTTTGTGCCGAGTTTTAAGTGTAAAAAACTTTGCACACAAATACGCTCAATTTACTGCAGCACAACCCCTCTCTCTCTCTCTCTCTCTCTCTCTCTCAGTCTCCTTGATTGCTGTCTCTCTTTTTGTTATATCATTCTCTGCCACGCCCACTCTTACCTGCCCTGCGTTGAACTATGTGTTTGCTTTGTTGATAACTATTTTGCAGCTCCTGCATCGACTTTCCTCACAAAAATTTTGCCATTGTTGCACAAGCGTGTGCAAATATTTGGCACTGACTGTATGCATGTCTACATATAGGTATTTTCACATAAGTCTGTATGTGTGCAGGGGTGTGTAGTTGTGTGTAAATGGGCATTGAAGTGCTCGGCATATCCATAACAAAAACGATAGGCGAAAAATTGGGTCAACAGTTTGAATGCAAACAGCAAAGAATGGAAAAATGGCAATAACAGAATGAGGAGGGGCAAATAAAAAAGTTCGGGGAAAGGGAACAAAATCAGAGCTATGGGAAATTGCATGTTAAAGGTTTTTTTTTTTTTTTTTGCTGAAAGCACGCTTTTCAAGTTCAGTCGTCTCTCTCTCTTAGCGAACAATAAAAAACAGGAACTCAAGTCTTCCGATTTGCTGATAAATTAATGAATAAAATTTTTGTTTGAGGCGTTGTCAAGTGCAGCGCATAGTCAATGAACTGTATGAAATGTTACGCCTTTTCTTGTTCCCTCTCAAATTTAAGAGTTTTTCCCTACTTTTCTTTTCTTCTTTTTTCTTCTTTTTTTTTTTGTTACTCTCCCATTCAAGTTACGTTTTTTTGTGGGCGCATATTATGCAGTATTATTTGAGCGGAAGTGAGCATCGATTGCAATTAATGCATAATTAAGCATGAAGCATTTTGCTAATTGTGCCGGCAATAATTAGCCACAGTCTAATTAAAAAATAAGCTAAAGGTTCCTCCGCAGCACGCCGCATTAAATATTCACACACAAACACACACATTCAACAATTCCAAAAGAAAAACAGTGGAAAGCAACGGCGAAAAATGTGTAAATTATCATAGCCTACTTTTCAGCTGTCAGCAAATGAGACGCGCCGCAACTGCAAAAAGTGAACAAATGACTGAACGAATTGCGAATGAGCAAAGTGAGTGAATGAGTAAATATATGACTGAGTGAGTGAGTGTTTTGAGTGTGAGTTATGAGTGTTGTTGGGGCTGCACGCAAACAATCGGATACCCTGGCTAATAGACAATTGAGAGGAGATATTAGACTAACAAGTTCGGATGTCAGAAGTGGCGGCTTAAAAAATGGCAGTATTTGATTAGTAGGAAAATTTAACTAAATATAAATATTTTTTAAGTAATATATAAATTTAAAGTAAGAGAAACCAAATATGATTCATATAATTAACTAAAATAACATGTTATAATAAAAATATAATAATTTAACGATAGCAAAATCAAATAATATTCTTTTTCATTCTAAATTTATATTTTATAATATATTAAAAGAAATATCGTCAACCATTTTCATCATTTTTATAATATTAGAAATATTCAATTGGGAGCTATACTTATTTACTAATTTCCATTCTTTTCTTAACATTTTTAGTACTCCCATGAAGTATGAGATAAGTTAATAAATTTCAAATGAAAAATTTAATCTTATAATAAAACAAATCTCAAATTACTAGAAGAATTAAATAACATAAACTTCGTTACATGTAAAATAATTTATCTAATGTATAAATGCGTACAATTTCGTCGTTCTACGAAGTAATAAACTGTCCATCATTCAACGTGATATTTACTTATTAAATTTTAAATTTAAAATTTTTTTTCGGTTTCTCACCTTTTATTTTTTGCGAACTTTTATTTATGTTGTACAATAATTGTTATAGTCAACGTAATTGCATTGCAATTAAAATAATTAAATTTGTAAATGCAACAAACATTGCTTAACTTTGTAAAACAATGAAGAGGGTCTGTATCTCTCTCTCTCTCTCTCTCTCTCTCTCTCTCTCTCTCTCTATCTGTATTTTGTGACTTTCTCTTTTTGTCTGTCTTTCACTCTTAATTTATTTGACGACATTGAACTTTCACCTTTGGCTGCCTTTTTGCTGTTGAGTTTTCTTACCCACATCAGTTTCCTCTTTAAAAAAGTTGCAGCAGCAGCTTAATTGTTTTGAGGACGGTGCCAGTTGCCTTTTGTCAAACACACACACGAACACACACACACACACACACACACACACACACACATATGCACACACCAACACACATATAGAGAGAAACACTCATACTGTGAACTTTATAGAAATGATGAAGCCATTTAACAAACTGCTTTGAGAAACAGAGAGAGAGAGTGAAAGCTGATGAAAGTGAAAACTGGGTCAAAAATTGTTGCCTTTTGTTTGCAAAATATAACACCGTATAAAATATACTATATAAATAAACATTGTGACAGGACAACGACAACAGCATCAAAGGCAAAACAAAAGGGATGCTCCTTGATGCGCTCTGCGGGCGACTTCATTTCACTCAAAGCAGAGCAGAGCAAAGCAAAGTAAAGCAAAGAGAATCCTTTATCAAGTTGTCTTGGCCAGCAGCTCAGGCCATGCCTTATTAGCTGACAAACAGGACATGATGCCCCCAGACCCCTCCCCATCCCTACCTTCCCAGTAATTACGGTTAAGGCAAAAGCGCAGAGCAACAAAGTGATAATGATTTGTATTCATTAAAAAGGTTTATGGCAAATTTTGAGCCACATTTACTTTGGCAGCATGTCCTTTTGCATCTCCTTCTGCTTGTTGGCCTAAGTGGCTGATGTCTAGTTAATGTTATATAAGCCACAGTTATAACGGCACGTGTATGTGCTTCGAGGGTTACTGCGGTTGTGGTGGTTTTCTAGGCAAGTTTTTGGGATTTAATTGCCAAAAGCTGCCAAAACTTGAGACAAAATTCTTGCTCAAGTTTTGTGCTGAAAATATGTGCAACTGCAACAGGGCATCAATTTGAAACTAGGTTAATTGCTTACTTAACTTGTTTTTGAGCAACTCAAATTATGCAGAAATATACATATTTATTTTATTGTGCAATATGTTGAAGTTTATCGTATCATTTCAATTAAATTGTATTATTATTTTCATTAAATATAAATAAGTCAATGCAAAATTATACATTATGAAATTCTATGGAATTAGCTGAGAAGACATTTCAAATTTTATTACAAAAGCTACCTGAGAATATTAAATGGATGAAAAGGAGAATATATTACTCTGATTTAAAATTTTTCAAATCTATTTCTTAAATTCTTCATTAACTGCTTGAGAATTTTAAATGAATTTTAATACCAGTATATTACTCTAGTTTAAGTAGTTCTCAAGATTGAGAATTCCACTTGAATCCTGTTTAAAGCTGCTGGCAAATAGAAGTGAAAGAACTGCATTTTAATGCATATTTGATTCTACACTTAATAACAATATAAATGAAAAATATAAATAAATATTTGATATGTTTTGAAGTACGTTTTTTCTTTACAAATCTTATGGGAATTTTAAATGACTGTGAGAATTTTGTTGGAGATTGTATTGAAGTAGTTTTAGGAAGTTAAAAATATTATTGTGATTGTCAACGTAAGCTAAAGTCCTTGTGAGAGATTAACTGTTCTGCTTTAGCAAGGATATAATGGACTTAGCACCGAAGAGACATCACTTTAATTTGCGCCATTAAAAAATAACTTATAAAATTATTTTAAATTTTGGATATGAAAACTTTCGTTTTTAATTTCTTTTGTGTCTTTTTAAATATATTTCATAATTTTTAGTAATATTAAACTTTTCTTATTCCATCAGAAGCTCCCAATATTTTTATAAAACTATTTTCTAACGTTAAAAAATTATTTTTATAAAATTATTTTCTCACATTAAAAAATTATTTTTAAAATTATTTGAAAACTTTTTTTTGTTAGTACTGCCGCTATTTGTGTTTTCTGTATATTATATTGTATATTTTCTGAATTATTTTAAAATTATTTTAACCTTCATTTATTGCATCTGTAATCTACAATAATTTCATTAACTCAATTCTATCCTTAGTTAAATATTAATATATATTTTCAAATATTTGAAAACTTTCCGAATGCCAACTCTGCTTGAAAAGTCTCTTCGCTTCACTTAACCTAATATTTCTGAGCTCACACACATTATCCTATATCCTGGCAACAACTTAACTTAGTTACTGCGTCTACTAAAGTCCACTATATCCAGCTGTAGTTTCGTTCTACTTTCTCAGTTCCTTCAGTTCGAAACTTTTAGACTTCCTTAAAGTCTTAGTTTTACCTTTGCTGCTAAAAAGCCACAGCTGAAGGTCATAGTTTCGACAACAATACGAGTGTGCGAAACAAGCACAAATTTTTTGTTTTTTCACTTTTTATATTTTTTATATAATTTATAATTTTTATGTGTGTTTTCTTGCTCTGCTGCAGACTGCGATGGCTTGGGAGACTTCAGAGACTTGGGAGACTTGTGTAGACGCAATGCGATGATGCACAGCGAGAGCCTTTTGTTTGCCTATGTGTATGTGTGTGTATGTGAAAGTGTGTGTGTGTGTGTGTGTGTGACGAGTGCAAGTTTTGTTCAAACAAAAAATGTGAGGCTATAAAAACAGGCAACAATGGCCACACAGGCAACAACAACTCAAGAACAATAAACAAACTTCAAATAAAAATGGCACAGCAACAAAAGACATATAAGAATATCTCGCTCTTTCTCTTTCTCACACTCTCTCTCTCTCTCTCTCTCTCTCTCTCTCTCTCTCTCTCTGTGAGTGGTGACCTAGTCTATGCATGCATAAAATGTAATTCATGTGCACAACGAAATACGTAATAATAACAATAATTTATGTACAGAAATAAAACTAGAAAAGCGCAAAAGAAAATGAGAAAAATGTAGCAAAACAATTGGAATATTTTTCTATCGAAATAAATACCAAATACGAAATAAAATTATGCGACACGAATTATGTGCTTGTTTTTGATTAAAACCGATATGAGCCTAACTCTTGCGAGACGCTGCTCAGCATCCATAAATGTATATTATATATAATATGTATACAGTTAGTTGGATCATGTCCCCAAAGAAAGTATAACAGAAATGTGGCGAATTTAGAGTTCAACCCTCATCAATGTGCGTAGCAACAGGATACCCTGTAGAAATGTTAATCAAGGGAAGGTATACCTTAGATTACTAAATTTATTAAAGGATTTCTTTGATTATGTAAGAATTTATAAATATATTAATTAGCATCTATTCTGTTATTATATTAAATATAATTATTGCCTTCAATATTCTGCTTTCGCTTAAAAGTAGGCAACGAAAAAAAACGGTTGCAGTTACGAATCTAAAGTTTCTTAAAAGGTCCTTTAATAGCGGTATTTCTATCTTTTTTTTGGTTTCTTTTATTTTTGAATATATATTTTTCAATTATTTATTTTATGTTAAAAAATTAATTAATAAATTTTTAATATTTATAATTGTTTTTAATTTACTCTTCAATGGAATTTTTTTTGTAGTATAGTATTTTTTTTTGTAATTGGCATTACATTACAGGATATGCTGGCCAACATAGCTGCGTAAATGGTTTCTGGAACTCTCTTTTGTAATGGCTTGGTCACAACAATCGCCTATCAGATCTTCAACTTTTAAAATTCTAACAGGCAAACATGGACAAGTTATTATGCAAGGAAAGAGACAATTGGAAGAGGCGAAGAACAAATAGAAAAAAAGAAGAAACTGTAGCTGAAACTGAAAACCGAAGCCGAGTTTAAATATTTACGTAACCTTTTTTATCTTAACGACTTATCTAACTGCGGGCTAACCAGCAAATTCAACTGAGCGGAAGATAGAGATGGGGCAGAGACGCTAGAGATAGAGAAAGTAGCAGAGAGAAGCAGAAGAGAGATAGACGCTGCTATAGAGAGGAAACCCTTGAGCGTTAATTTTCATAAAATACCAATTTCGGCTTTTTTATCTAACAAGTTTGGCTGCAAATATATGTTGGTTTTCCATAACAGTGTGTGCGTATGTGTGTGGCATGTTTATGTGTTGTAAGTGTGCGTGTGTGTGTGTGTACTGTTTGTGGCAGCTGCAGCTACACCTTGAGCTGACATATAATTAGCTAAACATATATATACATATAGATTGCGTTTTAGAAGACAAAAATTTTCTCGTTAGTTGCCACTTTAAGCAAGGCAGTCTTTAAGCCTTGACTGCTCTCTCTCTCTCTCGCTCTTTCTCTCTTTCTATCTCTTTCTTTTCATATACACATTTAATTACGGGCACTTTTACTCTATGCGCATATCTATGAGTCTAGACATTAAAAACGACAATTTATCTAAAAAGTAATTAAGTGCTCAAGTCTCACAACATTGCAGCAGCAGCTTTTGCTAGCTCTCTCTCATTCTCTATCATTTCCTCTCACTTTCTCTCTCTCTGTCACTTAAGCTCCGTCTCTTTCCTGTGCTGATTTAGTTCAATTTATATGTAACAGGATGTAGAGAGCAAAGGGCAAAAGGCGAAGGCAACACGCTTTGGTGACTGACAGCATTTCACGTATTTGCCCAGTGGCAAAGAGACGTATACGTAATATGGCATATCGAGTATACGTACTACATATTTGCTTAGTTTATTTTAAATGCCAGTTAAGCTATGCACAAAGTGCGAGGCGCAGCGAGAGATGCCAGGAGGGAAAAATACAGAGTGTGTTAGAGAGAGAGAGACAAAGAGTTAGAGAGAGAGTGAATAAGAGAGAGACAGAGACACGTGAGAGAGAGAGAGAGATGAAGAGAGAGCGAGAGACAGGCAGAGCTACCACTCTAATGACATATTTTAATGTCAGCTAACTTGCTTTCTCTCTCTCACACATACACACTCTACACTCTCTCTCTCTCTCTCTCTCTCTCTCTCTCTCTCTCTCTCTCCCTCTCTCCCTCTCTCTCAATGTGGGTTTGTAGCCAAAATGTGTCGTAATTTCTAATTTCCACTGGGGCTTTAGCTCAACCAACTGCACACACTACTCAACTATCCCACACTCTATGCTCTCTCCTTCTCTCTCGCTCTCTCTCTCTCTTTCTCTTTCTCGTATGCCTGCTCGGATGTTGTCTCTCTCTGTGTGCACTTGACTGCAATTTGATTTATGCGCTTTAAATTTGCACAAATTTGCCTACATTTTGTGTTGTCTCCAGTTTATTGTGTGTTGAGCTGCAAAAGCTCTCTGATTTGTCACACATAATAATATATTTTTGGCTTAAACAAACGGCAAAAGTCATTTGCAGAAGTGTTAAAATAATAAAATTTATTATAAATTTTATGCAATTTTATCTCACATTTTTGCAGTGCTCAAAATACAATTCACAATTCTACAAATATTTCACTTAGTCAAGCAGCAAATGCAAATGAAAATTTCTTTGCTGCAAATCAATCGACTAAATTATAATGCTGTATATCTATATATATATATATATATATATATATATATATATATATATATATGTATATATATATATATATATATATATATATATATATATATATATATATATTTATATAAAGTATAAATATAGCTCTGATATACCGCCAGCAGCGCATAGAATTTGCATTTTCTAAAATGAAATCAAGCTAAAAGCGAAACCTCATTTACAAGTTAGAAGCAAAATCACGACGTGGCTAAAAATTAAAATTGCAGCTGCAAAAAAAAAAAAAAAATTTGTATATTTAACGGGAGAAAAACAAAAGGATCTCTGCACATTTCTCTACTTTTACTTAACTCACGGAAGCAATTCATTTATTTAATGTTTCCTGCATTTTATTGTCGTCTAAAAGCTGAACAAAATTTACGACAATGCCGCGACTCAAGTTCCCCTCTCTTCGCTCTCTCTCTCCTCCCGCACTCCACAAATGAGGGGAGAAAAACAATAACAAGCGACTGCAAAAAGCGCGGAAATGTTTAGTATGTATTTTGCTCATGCCACATGCCACTCTCAACCAGCCCTCTCTCTTGCTGCCACTCCCACTTTCCCTTTATGTCTCTGTTGTCGTCTGCTTAGACTTGTCTTCATTTTGGGGTGCAGCAAACAAATAAACAAACCGTAGAAAACAAAAACCGTATAGCATTGCAGAGGCAAAGTGAAAGGCAAACGTAGGCAAACCTTTTGGTCTAAAGCCAGAGACAAAAGACAATGGCAAAAAGGCAGTCAAAACAAAAACAATGCCAAAACTAAGAGGGAATAAAAGTAGAGACGACTAGTGGTTGTGCCGTAAAATTTAAATAAATAATAGAAAATATTTCACTTTATTCAAGCTAACTTTTACTTTGCTAAGTATATATTTTTTAATAGTATATGTTTTAAAGAAAATATACAATAAATTAATTTTTTTAATATTTGCAATATTTGCCAAAGATTCTGCATTGTTCTTTAAATTTGAAAATAATATATATAAATTTTATGTTTTCTTTTTTTTTTTACAAAAACTCTCTTAGGCTTCATGTAATGTAAATAATATTATACCTATATTTATTTCACTTAACATCCCCCTTTTTATCTCTCTTTAAAAAACCAAGGAAATTTTCTTGCATACTTTTATGCAGCTGCGTAAATTATTTTCCAGTCACCAGAAGTGCCAAAGAAGCTGCATTTGTTGCTCACTTTGCATTCACCTATTTACATATATTTTCTCTAACTGTTTTCAATTGATTGAACTTGTAAATACAGTTAGAGTTATTGCTGTTATTAGTGAGCAGTTGCAGGCCGCAGTTTTCCCCAAAATGACAAGGGATTCGTTGGCAAAAGTTCCGCCGGAAGTGGCAGCAGCAACAGCAACAATTTCAAGGCAAAATCGATTTTGAGCCGAAATTGTGTTTATAGACTTGTGGAATTATGTTGCACTAATTAGCATAGATGCAAGTTGCAGCTGTTGATCAACGTGGCGTATGCGTGATATGAGCAACTTGGCGCCTGCAAGTATGCAGCAAATATTTGCAGCTGTTGAACGTTGACGTTGGAGAGACGTTGACATTGCAATATCTCTATAACTAAATAGATCCCCCGAGCCATATCATCAACTGAAACACGCACACACACTCAGAGACACACTCAGATGCACACTCCATTTGGGGTCATTAGGAGACTGTTGGAGTAACTGCTGACTTATTAAGCAAGCAGCTGACACTAAGGCCAAAACTACAGATGCTTAGGGGCAACATCAGTTGGCCACTTGTGCACGAGGCACGAGTCTAAAGTGCAAAACTGGCTAACCAACTCCACACACACACACACTCACATAGCCACAACATTAACACACTTTGTTGAATGACCCCAGAGAGAACGAGAGAACGAGAGAGAGGAGAGCAAAGACTGGGGAGTTGGACTTATAGGCCTTTTGGCTGGAGGCGCTTAAGTGCTTATTAACTTCTGCACACTTGAAGGCACAATTATGAAATCGTCAATTTAAACCAGACAAACACGCACACACACACACAGAGAGACGCACACACCCATAACACACACCTATAAACACTTGTATAGAGGCAGTTGTTGTTGTCCTTAATATTCGGCAAGACACGTTCATAATCGTGTCCAGCATGACAAGACATAAACTGAGGCAACAAACATACACATAGTTTGGTATATTCCCAGAACAATGTCTGCTCTAGGAGCACACATATGTGTTTGAATGTGTGAGAGAGGGACGTTGGTCGGAGCCAACGCTGCGTATGAGTAATAACTCTAGACAAGCGGAAAATTAATAACACTTGAGGCCCATGCTGAACCATCGCCACAGTCATCATGATGTCAATGGGTCTGCAGCATGATATGGCTGTCTCCTCTCTAGGCTGTGCGAGGTATGTAGATAGAGACACCTATTTTTCTCCGTGTCTCTCTCTCTCCCTCTCTCTCCCTCTGTTTGTGACTGTTTGCTGTCCATGTGCTTTTAGGTAAAGGTGTAATTTGTTTGACGAGCTGACAAAATGGCAAGTCGAATTTCCCAGTTAGCCCTTTCAGTCCCTCTCTCATCTCTCTCTCTCTCTCTCTCTCTCCTCTCTTCCAATTTCTCTTTGCTGTGTTTTTTTTTCTCTGTGATTGCTGATGCTGTTTGCTTGTTAAAGCATTTTATTAGGTTTGCCAATGTGCTCTCAATATGTATGTATGTATGCCAGCAATATCTGTTTGGAGTGCTCTCAGAATTGTGCAGCAAAAAAAAAAAAAAAAAAAAAGTAATAGAAAAAAGCGAAGTAGAAATTTAATTAATTTTCTCAAATTGTCATTGATTGTGGCACACATATGAGTGTTGCAAAGAGTGGCAAATAAACTGCACTCTGAGTCTAGACTATACGAAGCTGCCATTTGGAGTGTAAGTAATTGTGGAAGAAAAACATGTGCGAGAGAAAAAACAGAAAAGTTGAAGTAGAAACGAAAAGTCATTAAATAACTACATTTCTTTTATTTATTTAGTTATTTATTTAGTAAATTTAATAGGTGAGAGACCACTCTTAAAATTTATAGATATAAAGTAAAATAAAAAAATAAATCAAAATTAAATATAATACTTTAAAGATAAGAAAATGAATTTATTAATTTATTTATAATGCAATTATTATTATAATTCATTAATAATTAAATTTGTTTATTTATAACCAACTTTAAAAAAAAAATGTTTCTATGACAACAAGATAAACAAAATAAAATACAAAAATAATAAAAAAAACTAAAATATAAAAAAAAAATTAAAATGAAAAATTACTTAACTTTATGAATGTATAGTATTTCAATAATTGCTTTTTTTGTAAAATATATTATATATATATATTAAAGTTATCCAAAGCAAGAACTGGTCAAAGGAAAAGTAAAATAAAAAAATTGTCAATTATCTAAAATTTAAAGTATTTATTTAGATAATTTATTTAAATAAAGATAATTTTTATATTTTAAAATGTTTGTCCCTTACTTAAAAAAATAAAAAAAAATTATTTAATTAATTTCTTTTATGCAAAGATTTGTATTTTCATTTATTTATTATTTTAAGATTTGTATTTTTATTTATTTATTTTTATTTTTTATTTATTTATTTAAGCTAATATTTTTATTTTATTTATTTATTAATTTATGTTAAGCTAAGATTTTTATTTTTATTTATTTCTTATTAAACTAATTAAAAAAAAAAAATACAAAATAAAAGTAAGAAAATCTCTTACAACTGCTATCGATTACATTAACTTTTAGAGATATTCTCTCTCTCTCTCACTATTTCCCTGTTCCACTACTTTCACTCTCTATTTATTGTTCTTCAGCACTTCCCCTAGGTCTCTTTTCTCTTGCTCTCTCTCTTTCTCCCATTCTATCTCTCTCTCTCTCTGTCTCTTTCTCTGTTTGACTTTACCCAACTTTGATTTCACATTTATAGATATTCAACTTCAATTAAAAAGCCAAATGCAAACTATTTGCCCGTGCTAACGACACTTTATTAATTTATGCAGCTGCCAACGCGCAAACGAAGAGAAACAAATATATATAAAACGAGACAGAGAGAGAGATATATATATATAGAGAGAAAGAGAAATAAAGGTAAACTGAGCAAATTGAGAAGCTTGGCAGCGACTCTCCCATTGTCAGCTTGGCCACAAAGTCAAACAAAGCAGCGAACGACGCTGATGAATTGATTTTTAAATAAAATATTAAAACAATGCCAACGGAAACAGATATATAGTATATTAATTAATTATATGTGGACTTACCACACCCTCGCCAATATGATGCACGGTGCATGGCACGTGAGCGGTGGCACCAATCTGTGTCGTCACCACCGTTGAGTTCTCGGTGCCGAAGTACATGGGCGTGCCGAACACATTATCCGCACCATCGATGCGGTTGCCGTTGCCGTTGCCGTTACCGATGCCGCCGTGCGTCGCCTCCAGATGATTCTCGATGTGAACAGGTATGGGATATGGGCCAGCTGTATCCTTGGCTTGAATGCGCGAATGATGTGATGTATGCGGTGGCTGCAGTGACTGCGTCTTGTCATCGATCAAATTGTTTGAGTCGAAGCTTGTTATGCTGCTGCCAGAAGCCGCAGCTCCCGCAGCCGTAGAGGATGATGATGCTGATGATGACGAGGATGCGGAGGCGGAGGCGGAGGCGATGGCGATGGCTCCCGATTGAGGGGCTGTCAGTGCGGACGCCGAGGCGTCGGCAAAGCTTGAGCCCAGCGATTGCGACATAATTAAATTTTGATTTATATGCCGTTGTAATTCCTCACTCGGTCTGGCCGCCGTCGAGCTGAGTGTCTGTTGTCCTGGCGCCACTGTTGCTCCAGGCACTGCTGTGGCTGCTCCTGTTGGAGACGGGAGTGTGTGAGAGAAATGGCGAAACAATTTTAAAATGTGTTAATATATGCAATATCTCCGTCCGTTTGTCTCGCGTTGGATAAACAATAACAGCGTGAAGTCAATTAATTTGAATGCGCATAAGCGGCGTATACGTAATATCATTTCATTGGGATTTTCATTAGCAGCAGGCGGTGGGCAACCAAACCACCATTTGCATAAAATGACACAGCTAATTAAAGCAACTCACAATCTCTTTCTCTGTCTCTCTATACAATATTATTATTATTGTTGTTATTATTGTTATCATTATGATAAAAAAGAAAACCTTTTCCTTTCTTCCAACTCAGCCCGCAGGCATATCAACAACAATCTGTGCATAATTTTTTCACAAATTTGTTGCCTCACCATCAACAACAACAACAGAAGCAAAGAGAGAAAAGAAATGAATAAGATGTAAAAAAATATGTAAATATTTTCTTGTTTATTACACGTATTCCGGCAAATTGTAAGCACACGTGTTCTTTTTAACAAATAAACCAAAATGTACACAAAATTTAAAGCGAAACATCTTCTTTTATTAAAGAACAGACTGAAGAAAATACTAATGGGACACCATATCACGCTATAATAAACAATCACTTAAAGTAAATTTTGAATTATTAAATTTTTCTTCAAATATTTCTCTAATTTATTTTTCAGATTAAATGTGAAACAGCGACTGCTAGTAATGCATTTGAACATGTAAATATTAAATACATTACATAATACATTATTTCCTATATATCATTAAATTTTTAAAAAAATTTCAATGCCCGATTTCAGCAATATTTGAATGCAGTTTTAATATTTCAAAAAAACCATTATCAGAAGTGAACAAATTTTGATTGAACTTGATTGATTTTTGAAAAAAGTTGATTTTTGGAAAAGTTATGGCTGTTCAAAGTTTGAAAGATATCCCTTTTATGGAAAATGTCGATTTTGAACCATACTTTTTACTCTTTGGACTTTATTTTCTAAAATATTGGTCCAAATCGACATCGGTAAAAGAATTTTATTCATATTTTGATGCCAGAAATCGATTGTCTACAAAAAATTACAATTTCAAGACATTCATATTTTTTGACTTTTTGTTAAGGGGTTGGTATGGAAAAGTGACCACAAAATATGAGAAAAATTCAAATGGCCAATTTTAAGAATATTTGAATGCAGTTTTAATATTTCATAAAAACCATTACCAAAAGTGAAAAACTTTTTAAAATCGGTTGATTTTTGGGAAAGTTATGGCAGTTCAAAGTTTGAAAGATATCCCTTCTATGGAAAATGTCGATTTTGAACCATACTTTTTACTCTTTGGACTTTATTTTCTAAAATATTGGTCCAAATCGACATCGGTAAAAGAATTTTATTCATATTTTGATGCCAGAAATCGATTGGATACAAAAAATTACAATTTCAAGACATTCATATTTTTTGACTTTTTGTTAAGGGGTTGGTATGGAAAAATGACCACAAAATATGAAAAAAATTCAAATGGCCAATTTTAAGAATATTTGAATGCAGTTTTAATATTTCATAAGAACCATTATCAGAAGTGAAGAAATTTTGAAAATCGGTTAATTTTTGGAAAAGTTATGGCAGTTCAAAGCTTGGAAGAAACCCCTTCTATGGAAAATTTCGATTTTGAGCCATATTTTTTACTCTTTTGGCCACATTTTCTAAAATATTAGTCCAAATCGACTTCGGTAAAAGAATTTTATTCATATTTTGATGCCAGAAATCGATTGTCTACAAAAAATTACGATTTCAAGATAATCACATTTTTTCACATTTTGTTAAGGGGTCGGTATGGAAAAGTGACCACAAAATATGAAAAAAATTCAAATGAACATATTGAACAATATTTGAATGCAGTTTTAATATTTCATAAAAACCATTATCAGAAGTGAAGAAATTTTGAAAATCGGTTAATTTTTGGAAAAGTTATGGCAGTTCAAAGTTCGGAAGAAACCCCTTCTATGGAAAATTTCGATTTTGAGCCATATTTTTTACTCTTTTGGCCATATTTTCTAAAATATTGGTCCAAATCGACTTCGGTAAAAGAATTTTATTCATATTTTGATGCTAGAAATAGATTGGGCACAAAAAAATTACAATTCCAAGATGTTCACATTTTTTGACTTTTTGTTAAGGGGTTGGTATGGAAAAGTGACCACAAAATATGAGAAAAATTCAAATGGCCAATTTTAAGAATATTTGAATGCAGTTTTAATATTATATAAAAATCATTATCAAAAGTGAAAAAATTTTGAAAATCGGTTGATTTTTGGAAAAGTTATGGCAGTTCAAAGTTTGAAAGATATCCCTTCTATGGAAAATGTCGATTTTGAACCATACTTTTTACTCTTTGGACTTTATTTTCTAAAATATTGGTCCAAATCGACATCGGTAAAAGAATTCTATTCATATTTTGATGCCAGAAATCGATTGGATACAAAAAATTACAATTTCAAGACATTCATATTTTTTGACTTTTTGTTAAGGGGTTGGTATGGAAAAATGACCACAAAATATGAAAAAAATGCAAATGGCCAATTTTAAGAATATTTGAATGCAGTTTTAATATTTCATAAAAACCATTACCAAAAGTGAAAAACTTTTTAAAATCGGTTGATTTTTGGGAAAGTTATGGCAGTTCAAAGTTTGAAAGATATCCCTTCTATGGAAAATGTCGATTTTGAACCATACTTTTTACTCTTTGGACCATATTTTCTAAAATATTGGTCCAAATCGACTTCGGTAAAAGAATTTTATTCATATTTTGATGCCAGAAATCGATTGGGCACAAAAAATTTCGATTTCAAGATATTCATATATTTTGACTCTTTGTTGTGGCATCAAGTATGGAAAAGTGACTAGAAAAGTTGAAAAAAATTCAAATGGCCAATTTTAAGAATATTTGAATGCCGTTTTAATATTATATAAAAATCATTATCAAAAGTGAAAAAATTTTGAAAATCGGTTGATTTTTGGAAAAGTTTTGGCAGTTCAAAGTTTGAAAGATATCCCTTCTATGGAAAATGTCGATTTTGAACCATACTTTTTACTCTTTGGACCATATTTTCTAAAATATTGGTCCAAATCGACATCGGTAAAAGTATTTTATTCATATTTTGATGCCAGAAATCGATTGGATACAAAAAATTACAATTTCAAGACATTCATATTTTTTGACTTTTTGTTAAGGGGTCGGTATGGAAAAGTGACCACAAAATATGAAAAAAATTCAAATGGCCAATTTTAAGAATATTTGAATGCAGTTTTAATATTATATAAAAATCATTATTAAAAGTGAAGAAATTTTGAAAATCGGTTCATTTTTGGGAAAGTTATGGCAGTTCAAAGTTTGAAAGATATCCCTTCTATGGAAAATGTCGATTTTGAACCATACTTTTTACTCTTTGGACTTTATTTTCTAAAATATTGGTCCAAATCGACATCGGTAAAAGAATTTTATTCATATTTTGATGCTAGAAATAGATTGGGCACAAAAAATTACAATTCCAAGATGTTCACATTTTTTGACTTTTTGTTAAGGGGTCGGTATGGAAAAGTGACCACAAAATATGAAAAAATTCAAATGGCCAATTTTAAGAATATTTGAATGCAGTTTTAATATTATATAAAAATCATTATTAAAAGTGAAGAAATTTTGAAAATCGGTTCATTTTTGGGAAAGTTATGGCAGTTCAAAGTTTGAAAGATATCCCTTCTATGGAAAATGTCGATTTTGAACCATACTTTTTACTCTTTGGACTTTATTTTCTAAAATATTGGTCCAAATCGACATCGGTAAAAGAATTTTATTCATATTTTGATGCTAGAAATAGATTGGGCACAAAAAATTACAATTCCAAGATGTTCACATTTTTTGACTCTTTGTTAAGGGGTCGGTATGGAAAAGTGACCACAAAATATGAGAAAAATTTCAAGTGACAAAATTTTTAAAATCGAGTAATTTTTATCGAAGTTTAAAGTTTAAAGTTTTCAAGAAACCTCTTTCATTCAAAATTCTAATATTAAGTCAATTTTGCACTGGTTGGTTATTTTTTCGAAAGTGTTGCTCTTAATTGATGCTGGAATAACAAATTTGATAAATATAATGTCAAATTAAAGTCAAGAGTTCTTAAAATTTTTGCTTTCAAGGGCATGGAAAATATCTTTATCTGATGGGGGGAGTGAGCTGAGGGCAGAAATTTGATTTTTGGGTTTTGCTGTTGCCGTTAAAGTACAGAAAACCGCATAACACGTTTCGGGCAAACGACGAATCCCATTTTGAAAGAGGCGTAATTTGTGTAAACCAAAATAATATTTCACAATTAAACATAATTGCATTGGGACAATACAGACAGACCGGCATAGATATAGAAATGGATATATATATATTGACTGTGTTTAGGTTTGGCAATCATTTGGTTTGATTTGGTTTGTTGGTTTTTGTTGGTGGAGTTGTGGGTGCGGGGATCTGATTGGCATTTACCGGTAGTCAATTAGGCCAAAATGTTAAATATGCAATTGGTCACGCAATTCATTGCTCACACTTGGATTCCCTGAAGCCACAAAATTGTTCACAAAATAAATAAATATATACCATATATTCGATATTCGTATTCATTTTCATTTTCATGTTGATTTTTGCCAAAAACCAAAATTCACATTCAAATTCAATTTTGGAAATGGAAAAGAGATCCTGTGGGAGCTGCCTAAAATGAACAGACAAAAGTCACAAAATATGTTTTGTCATTTCGTTAAGGGAATTATTTCAATATTAATTAGTACAGTTTAGTTAAGATTTATTGGGGAAACCATTGGGAAATTTATCAAGTTAATTGATTTAAGCTGCTTACTAAAATGTGAATACATATATTTACTGAACTAATTAAAACGAATTGGATTATGAAATTTATTTATGACATTTGAAACAGAGTTTTGTTGGCAATTGTAATGGTTTTTATTTTCTTTTTGCGGCTTTTTTAAATTTTTGTATTTTTGCTGAACAGCAACAATTGTCAATCTCTCGTCGAATTTGAATAAGATATATCTGCAACAAAATCCCATTTGTGGTTACAACTTTCCGCAATTCGCAGTTGGTATTTGTCTGCAATTCTTTTTTTTTTCTTCTTCTTTTCCGTTGCCATAAACCTGCACAAATAACCAGGACTATAGTGAGTATTGTATTCTATGGGGACAGTGGAATGTGGGGAACTCTGAGGATAGTCTCTTGGCAAGTACCAAAAACGCATCATCGTGGCAGTTTTGTCACGTTCGCACGTGACTCGCAATTGCAATGGAATTCAGCGGATACTATTTTTGACCCGTTTCTCTACGACTTTCTCCCTATCTCAACCTATCTCTGCATACCTCTATCTCTTTCTCTCTCTCTCCCTCTCTCTGTCTGACTGTCTGTTGTGCTCATTCGCATAGTTTGTAATCGCAATACGAATGCTTTTGGAACCACAACATTCCATCATCAGTGTTGGCAACTTTTCTGTTTGAAATTTAGCGATTTTGACAAATTGAAATGCACAAAAAAGCTAAAAAAATAACAAATAGTAAAACGAAGAAAGAAATAGCATTTTTATGAAAATAAATTTTAATAGTATATGAATAAACTCATTAATGTCACCTGGAATATTTTCTAATATATCAATAGAGATATCATTTTTTATGCTGTCAAATATCACTACTACTCTAGCATGAACCGTTAGAGATCAAATTTTCAAGCCAAATTTGCATTAGATTTCAATGATCTAGTAATTTTTATATATTTTTTTAGCAGCTGATTGTAATCCTTAAATAGTAGTATATATTTTTCTTAGGTAGTACTTTTTATGATATGAAAATACTCAAAATAGAAAGCATAATATAAAGTATTTTTTTCAAAGATGAATTCGAACGAATCTTGCGGTTTTCAAAAAAAAAAAGAATTCCGCACGTTTTGTTCGGATTTGAAATTTAGAATATTCTTTGTGGTCTCTTAAGCTAATCTCATATTTTCTCAGAAACTTCTGTAATACTGAAAAACTATGAAAATATAAAAGCTTATGAATGAAAAATGAAAATTTCTACTTCTTTTTTATTTGGCGGGAAAAAGGCTAAATTGGCAGCAGTGACTACCATAGTTGCTGTTGTCTATCGCATTTGCATTTGCCCCAAACCCAGTTAGGTGCAAGTAGAGAGAATAACAGAGAGAGAATGCAAGGGATAGATAGGCAGAGAAAGGGAGAGGGAGAGACACGAAGTGGGCAAAATAAGTGAAGAAGACAGAAAAATTTGCATTCTTTGGGCTGCAGTTGGGCGACTTTGTAATTGAATTTTTCACAGCGAGTGGCTGCTGTTGTTGCTGCTGCTGCTGCTGTTGCTGTGGTTCGTTATGTTCCCTCGTTGTGGATTTACAAGCAATGCGCATTGTGTGTGTGTGTGTGTGTGGCAAAAGGCACAGGCTCATGCTGAGGTCCTTTCTCTGCTGCTTTCGCTGGCATTATGCCGCAAACATTCTGCGACAGCAGAACAACAATTGCTGCAATCTTTGCATCTCTCACTCTCTGCCCCTCTCACTCTGTCTCACTCTAAATGCAACAGCTGTGCGTGTGTGTGTGTGTATGTGTGTGTATGTGTGTGTGTGTTTGTCTCTTGACATTTTAATCAAAAGTTTTTGTTGCATTTGTCAAATGATTACACATGTCTAAATACAGTTTTCTTTCTCAGCTGCAGATGAAGCTTCAAATATTAATTGTCATACACTGCGTATGCGTAATAATATTTAATATTGTTCTTTAAACTAATTCCAATATTTCAGCTGAAAAAATTCTTTAAATTCAATAAATCTTTTAATTTGCTGTATTTAATTTGTCAAGCATATCATTATATAAAAACATAAATTTACATTTCAATTATTCTCTATTATTTTTGCTAGAGTTTTTTGTGAGCTAAAAAACTAAACAATTTACCTCAAATTTCGTTTTACAATTTTGCCAAACATTCTATGATTTTTTTTATGTGTATATTTTGTTCAGTAAACGTGAGCAATGGATAAATATAAATGCAACTAACTAATAATATATGTGCGAATATCTATGCAAATATTTCATTATCTACTGTTTTTTGTACTTTTTGTGTAATAAAAACATAAAACAAAATCTAATTAATATGTTTTCAAAATGATGAAGTAATAAATTTGCGTAAATTAAGAGTTAAAGAGAAAAAATAATTGAAAATACTAATAAAATTAAAAATTTAAAGTAAAATTCTAATGTGGCTTCACTTGAAATAGCGAATAATTTTGTATGCATTTATTTTTGTATTAATATTTTACTGATTAAGAATGAGTCGATGAACTGTTTAAAGTCAAGAGATTTTCTCATTGAAGCTAGTTACTTGTAAAGTTAGTTGCAGATTTTTTTTGAGTGTATTTTTGTAACAGTATTTTTTTAATTGTACTACTAGCAGTATTTTTTATAATTGCACTACTAGCAGTATTTTTTTTGTATGTTTGTAACAGTAATTTTTCAAAACGTTAGTAATATAAAGTATAAATTTATGAGAACTTTTTTTTAGTATATAAATAGCAGTATTTTTTTTTTATTTAGTTGGAGACATTCTTAGTTACTTAAAGATACTAAGCATATCTAGTCATTTGTATAGAATTACCAGTACCAGTATTTTTTTTTTTTTTAATTAATTGGAGACATTCTTTGTTACATAACGACACTAAACATTTCTATTGATTTAAGCTTCCGTTATCTTTTATCTATGTAAAGTACCACAAACTATATATCGCGATCTCAAAAAATAAAATCCTCCCCATTACAAATGTTCGTTATGTAAAATATGTTGCCAACTTTTTTGATGTTTTTTCTCTGCTTGCCACAAATTGTCACTCTGCATGTTTCTTCACAATGAACAAATTATTGTGACTCCCACTCTTCACTCCCCTCTCTTTTCATTCCACTGCCATACTCGCCTAATTTATTTGTCGCTCTGCGCTAAATTTGCGGTTCTTTTGCCATTGTAATTTAAGTTTTCTGACGTAGTACACAAAAAAAAGGAAAAATAGAGAAAACCCAACATTTGACATGAGATTTTTTGTGTGTTGCGGAAATTTGTGACAATGGCGAGAGCGTAACATGCTATGTTGTGAGCATAGTTGAGCTGCAAATTGAAAAGTTTTAATTAAATGCTTAGCATTTATCAATTAGTCAACTGATGTTGCAACATTGTTGCCGCTATCTACAAAATGCCCGCAGCTAAGCAATTGCCAAAACACGAATAATTTTCCAAAAAAAAAAAGCGAAATTTAAAATAAATAAAATTGGTTGGAAAATGAAAATTTTTGGATAGCGTAAAATGGCGGGCAGCTTCTGCAAGTTTCACGACTCTGGCCGAGTTTTCGACAGTTTTTCCGCCCCCACCCCCAAACAAAATTTGTTGGCCAGCAAAAGTTCTATGAAGTGAAGCGAAGTGATGGCGGCAAAGTTGCTTTTATGGCAAATATTGTTCAAGCTAAATGTTTGCATTTGACACTTGGCGGTAATTTTGTGTAAATGCGTCAATTCACCCCGCGGCCAGCACCGCCCGCAGCACCACCGCCGCCCACAACAACTTCAACTTCAACTTGAGCATACGCATTACAACAAAACACTTAATTGTTGCCACGCCCCTTAAAATGGCCGCCAGAGCGTTTAACTTTTGCGACTGTCATAATTTTTATTTGGCGTAACGTGAACATTAAAAGCGACAGGAGCAGTCAAGGGACTGAGACAAGGACTCCTAACAGGATATGTGTTGTAAGCACACAGCAAAAGTAGTGTGGGTGGCAGTAGTGGGCGTGGAGTTGAAGCAGAGGGGCTGTGAGGGTTGGTACAACATTGCAACTATCTTTTTGTATTTTTTGGTATATTTGGTATTTTTGGTATTTTTCAGTATTTTTGGAAGTTTTTTGATATTTTTGATATTTTTGGTATTTTTTGATATTTTTGGTATTTTTGGTATTTTTTGGTATTTTTGTACATATATTTTCCAATAAAGTGTCATCAAGATGCGTTCTTAAGAATTATTAATGACACAAGCACAGGCCAGAGGGAGAGAAATAGAATGCGAATGGAAAGAAAGAGAGCGAAAAGTGTGACTAAAGTAGAGTGAGAGAGAGAGAGAAATATTGAAAGAGAGCAAGAAAGATAGAGAAAGAAAACGGAATAGGTTTGCTAAAAATATATATGTGTGTATATAGGAAGAAACGTAGAAGGAAAATGAGAGAGTGAGAGAGATAAATAGAGCAAGCAAGACAGATAGATAGAAACAGAGAAAAAGACAAACAGAAAGAGAAACAGAAAGAGAAAGAAACAGGGATAGAAATCTATAGTTAAGTTCACCAAAAGGCCACCGGCAGTGTCAAGAAGAAGTTGATGAAGTAGGAGCTGGGGAAATAGGAGCAGTAGCAATCGGAGGCGCAAGAAACACGAGCAAGAACAGTAGGAGCAGTAGAAAGGGGAGGAAAGAGGAGGAGATGTAGGAGCAGAAGAAGGAACGTCCATAAAATGGCATTACGACTAAAGTAAAGTGCCTATTTAAGTTGAGTCATAAAATTGGCTTTCCATCTACCAGCCCACTCTCTCTTTCATACACTCACACTTTCTACACATCTCTCTCTCTCTGTCTCTCTCTCTGTTTCTCTCTCTCTCTCACATTTTCTCTGTCTCTATAACATGCGCTGTCTCTTTCTGCACAAGTATTTGCTGTCTGAACTGCTGCTTCTTTAATTTTATTTATCTTTTATTTGAAAGCGCGTGTCTAAGTGCTGAGAATCATCGGCGCTTCCCAGCCACAACAGCAACAACATCACAGCAATCTGCCCAAAAATATTCCCATTTCCATACAAAAAACTTTTCTCTTCCCCAACCCCTCCCCCCCCATTTTGCTACAGACTTGACTAACTATTTTGCATACTTGAAGTTGTTTAGTTATTTTCCAAGTTTTTTCGGGTACTAATTAGTGGTGAGCACTTTTGTGGCTTTCTCCAACAATTTAATTAGTTTGTTTAAGCACAAATCAAATCAGAGAAGAAAAAATAAATATGTAAAGAAATCTAAAAATAAATTGATAAGAATATCAGGCTCAATACTTTTCACTTAATTTGGCCATATATCATTTGGCGTTTTTATCGCTGGACTATTTTTAGACTCCACAGCCAATGATGTCTGTCATCAGTATCAAATTCGCGCTGACTCTTGATTTATTTTGCTCTTCAATTGTTAAGTGGGTGTGTGTATATATATTAGTATATGTGTGAATGTGTGTGTGAGTGTATTTTGTGTCTGCCACTTGACGAAATGAAGCATCAAGCATTTTGTCAATAACTGTTGGCATTGTTAACGATGTATTTTTTTTTGGCTGCTGCTTCTACTTCTTCTTCTTCATAATCTTTTTTTTTTTTTTTTTGGATAACAGATTACCAGGGCTACTGGTAACTGAGTTGGGGAATTGAGGGCTGACAACTGAGGGAAAGACAGCGAACTCGCAGAAATTCTGTGTTGGCCTAAAAGCTCTGAAGTGGCCAAGAAAATTAGACTGCATAAACCTCAAATTACCTTAGAATATTTGAGATATCTTGAGATAAGTAGGAGAATGAGATTTGTGAATTTTTCGTGTAATATATATAGATAACTGAGAACTAAATACAACGTTTGGTAAAAAATCATAAAGTTCTGAATTATAGATACTGATTTTTTTTTTTAAATATATCAATACAACTAAGAAAGAAATACAAAATTAAAAAGAATTTTATAAAGTTCGGAATTGTAGATATTTTTATTTTTTTTTTTTTTTTTTAATTTCTGCCTTTTTTTCTTTCATTCAGAGCAGAGATTTTTTAGAAAAAAACATAAATTTTTTGAAAAAAATCAAAAAAGAATATAAAAGATAAGCAAAATTGTAATTCGAAAACTTTTCATAATTTTGACAAAGTCAACGAAAATATTAAAAAAAAAATAGAAAAAAAATGAAGTAATTATTTCCTTATATAAAATAAAAATTTGAAAAATATTATTAAATTATTTTAAAAAAATTTTAAATGTAGAATAAAGACCAGAATATTGATATGAGTTTTATGAAAGTGTCAAGAATGAAATGTGGAGAAAGCAACTCAAACTCTCTCTCACTCTCTCTCTCTCTCTCTATCTCTCTCTCTCTCTCTCTCTCTGCACATCAGCTTGAAGCTCTCCATCAATAAGCAGAACATGCTGCCCACAATCAGTGCAATCTTCTTAAGGGAATTCCAACCGTATACCCCATATACCTTTTGATGTAATATGCGTAGTATAAAAATGCTGCGGCAACAAGAAGGATGAAGAGCATAGAAAGGAGAAGCAGGAGGAACGATGCTAAGTGAGGAGCAACATTAATAAATTATGCGAACCAAAATAAATAAGGTACAAATATGCTACACTGAGTATGATTTTTTTTCATTCCATTTTTTGTTGTTGTTGTGTGTAGCTGTAAAGCCGTTGAGCTGTGTGTGTGTGTGTGTATGGGTGTGAAATCAAACGGAAAAGTCTGTAAAAGAGGCAAAATATAAAAGAGCATAAGTTAAGTGCGTCATGTGGCAAGCACAGAGTGAGATAAATATACATACATACATATATGTACACATAGAAAGAGATAGAGGGAGGGCAGCGCTAAGTCCTGTCTCTGTGCGAATCCAAACAGACTATGGGCTCTAATGAAGATTTATATTTTCTATGGCCAACACTTATACACACACACACCCACACACACACACATACATACACTCTTAGCCACATTAGAGGCTTTTTGCATTGCGCCCACAAATTTCTTTCACTCCTTTTGTTTGCGGCATATTGAAAGCAAATTGCAAGCACGTGCAAATTAGAATACAAATACGATAACGAATACGAATACGATAACGAATACGAAAACGAATATGAAAACGTATATGAATACGAAAGCATGCAAAGTGAATGAATACAATGAATGGAACTGAGTGCGAATCCGGCGAAGACAGCGAATCTCTTGCTTCACTAAGCACTTTGAATTCTCCAGGAGAAAGGAGAGAAAAGGAACTACCGTCAAATTGGACAAAAAGGGACAACGGCTGTGACTGCCATAAATGTTTATTATATATTTGACTATCTCACTATATCTATGTCTCTCTTTCTATTTGTCTCTCTGTCTGTCTCTATCTGTGAAAGAGACAGCATAATAGTTCCGTTTGACTTAAGTACATAAAATTAAATTGTCAACTTCCGAAATCCATTGGCAGCAGTCACATTCTCACATTCATATGCACATAACTGTGATGCTAGCTCGCTCTAATGCTTGCTATCTTTCTCTTACTAACTCTAGATATCTTTATATATATATATATATATCTCTCTCTCTCTCTCGATGTCTCTCTGTATTTAGCTCTCTGTCTCTCAATCTGTCGCTATTTTTTCCCTTCTAATTTTTTTCTCTCTCTTTCGAACTGTAGCTATTATATTGAATATATTATTAAAAAGCATTAATTTTATTTTTAAATTACGAAAAAATAAAAAAATACAATTAAAAAAATGTTTAAAAAGATATTAAAAAAATTTAATTAAAAAATTTAAAAAATTTTATAAAACTTAAATAAAAATAAAGCAAACACATATCAGCATTTGAATTTTTAAAAATCTAAAATAAAAGCCAAAAATCTTAATAAAAATCTAAAGTAAACTGCATTTATTTGGCAATCAGTTGGCTAAGTTTATAGCGATTTGTTGCTGCAATAATTAAATTTAAAAAAAAAATTATGTACAAAATATATATATTATATAAAACAAAGCAGAGTTTGAAAAAACTTTGATTTTTTTTGGCAGTCAGTCCACTTCGAATAGCATAATTTTTTCGGGCCAAAACACTTGACATTTTCCACAAAGAGCGGCAGTGGCGACGTCGCGACGCAGTTGCTGTCTCAGTCGACGTCATTGCTGACCTCCCGACCCCTCACTCCCCTCTTGATCATTATCCGGTTCGAGTTCAGGATATCAAATGCTTCCCTCCCTCGAAAACGGATGTGGCAAATTGTATTCCTGCTGTTGTTGTGGTCGCCAGACGTAATCAAAGCTAAACACTTTTTGCCTACGCTATAACTCAGCTCAGATTTTTTATGGTCTTCTCATGCCCTCCACCAAATCAAGTCAAAATGTAGCTCAGTCTCCCCTTGTGCCACAATCAGTTTGTTAGAGACAAGACCTTGTATCGTATAGCGTATTTTTACTTTCTTAGTGGTCTTGTCTTTTGATGTGGAAATCGCCTTTTTTAATAGCTTTTCTCTCTGCATTTCAATGCGGATTTCTTCAATATACAGAAAGAAGGGGAATCGAATAAGACTTCACATTGCTTTGATGACTTACTCGACTAAGAAAAAAACGGAAAACGTTAGAAGTCGAATAGTTGTGCCGAAGAAAGCACAATTTTATGTTTGTCGTTTACATAATGTAACATATTTTTTTAATTTTGGCTATTTTTTCTAAAATATTTGGTAAAAATTTGAATTTATATTTTTTTGCCAGAAATCGGTTGGGCACAAAATATTATGAACCTAAAACTTTACCATTTTTTGTTAAGGGGTCAATATGGGAAAATTGCGAAAAAAAAATTTGAAATTTTAAATGCCAAATTTTGATAATATTCGAGTGCTGTTTTAATATATTACAAAAACCATTATCAGAAGTAAAGAAATTTTTAAAATCAGTTGATTTTTGGAAAAGTTATGGCTGTTCAAAGTTTGAAAGATATCCCTTCTATGAAAAATGTCGATTTGGAACCATACTTTTTACTATTTTGGCCATATTTTCTAAAATATTGGTCCAAATCGACTTCGGTAAAAGAATTTTATTCATATTTTGATGCCAGAAATCGATTGGGCACAAAAAAATTACGATTTCAAGATAATCACATTTTTTGACTTTTTGTTAAGGGGTCAGTATGGAAAAATGAACAAAAAAAATTGAAAAAATTCAAATAGCCAATTTTAACAATATTTGAATGCAGTTTCAATATTTCATAAAAGCCATTATTAAAAGTGAAGAAATTTTGAAAATCGGTTGATTTTTGGAAAGGTTATGGCTGTTCAAAGTTTGAAAGATATCCCTTCTATGGAAAATTTCGATTTTGAGCCATATTTTTTACTCTTTTGGCCATATTTTCTAAAATATTGGTCCAAATCGACTTCGGTAAAATAATTTTATTCATATTTTGATGCCAGAAATCGATTAGCCACAAAAAATTACGATTACAAGATAATCACATTTTTTGACTTTTTGTTAAGGGGTCGGTATGGAAAAGTGACCAAAAAATATGAAAAAAATTCAAATGGCCAACTTTAAGAATATTTGAAAGCAATTTTAATATTATATAAAAATCATTATCAAAAGTGAAAAAATTTTGAAAATCAGTTAATTTTTTGAAAAGTTATGGCAGTTCAAAGTTTGGAAGAATCCCCTTCTATGGAAAATTTTGATTTTGAGCCATATTTTTACTCTTTTGGCCATATTTTCTAAAATATTGGTCCAAATCGACTTCGGTAAAATAATTTTATTCATATTTTGATGCCAGAAATCGACTAGATACAAAAAATTTCGATTTCAAGATATTCACATTTTTTGACTTTTTGTTAAGGGATCAGTATGGAAAAGTGACCAAAAAATATGAAAAAAATTCAAATGGCCAATTTTAAGAATATTTGAATGCAGTTTCAATATTTCATAAAAACCATTATCAGAAGTGAAAAAATTTTGAAAATCGGTCGATTTTTGGCAATGTTATGGCTGTTCAAAGTTTGCGAGAAGCCCCTTTTATGGAATTGGCTATTTTGTACCATATTTTTTACACTTTTGGCCATATTTTCTAAAATATTGGTCCAAATCGACTTCGGTAAAAAAATTTTATTCATATTTTGATGCCAAAAATCGACTAGATACAAAAAATTTCGATTTCAAGACATTCACATTTTTTGACTTTTTGTTAAGGGGTCAGTATGGAAAAGTGGACAAAAAATATGAAAAAAATTCAAATGGCCAACTTTAAGAATATTTGAATGCAGTTTTAATATTATATAAAAATCATTATCAAAAGTGAAAAAATTTTGAAAATCGGTTGATTTTTGGAAAAGTTATGGCAGTTCAAAGTTTGGAAGAATCCCCTTCTATGGAAAATTTCGATTTTGAGCCATATTTTTTACTCTTTTGGCCATATTTTCTAAAATATTGGTCCAAATCGACTTCGGTAAAATAATTTTATTCATATTTTGATGCCAGAAATCGACTGGATACAAAAAATTTCGATTTCAAAACTTTCACATTTTTTGACTTTTTGTTAAGGGGTCAGTATGGAAAAGTGACCACAAAATATGAAAAAAATTCAAATGCCATATTTGAATGCAGTTTCAATATTTCATAAAAACCATTATCAGAAGTGAAAAAATTTTGAAAATCGGTTGATTTTTGGCAAAGTTATGGCTGTTCAAAGTTTGCGAGAAACCCCTTTTATGGAAATGGCGATTTTGTACCATATTTTTTACACTTTTGGCCATATTTCCTAAAATATTGGTCCAAATCGACTTCGGTAAAAAAATTTTATTCATATTTTGATGCCAGAAATCGACTGGATACAAAAAATTTCGATTTCAAAACTTTCACATTTTTTGACTTTTTGTTAAGGGGTCAGTATGGAAAAGTGACCACAAAATATGAAAAAAATTCAAATGCCCAATTTTAAGAATATTTGAATGCACTTTCAATATTTCATAAAAATCATTATCAAAAGTGAAAAAATTTTGAAAATCGGTTGATTTTTGGAAAAGTTATGGCTGTTCAAAGTTTGCGAGAAGCCCCTTTTATGGAATTGGCGATTTTGTACCATATTTTTTACACTTTTGGCCATATTTTCTAAAATATTGGTCCAAATCGACTTCGGTAAAAAAATTTTATTCATATTTTGATGCCAGAAATCGACTAGATAGAAAAAATTTCGATTTCAAGACAATCACATTTTTTGACTTTTTGTTAAGGGGTCAGTATGGAAAAGTGGACAAAAAATATGAAAAAAATTCAAATGGCCAACTTTAAGAATATTTGAATGCAGTTTCAATATTTCATAAAAACCATTATCAGAAGTGAAAAAATTTTGAAAATCGGTTGATTTTTGGCAAAGTTATGGCTGTTCAAAGTTTGCGAGAAACCCCTTTTATGGAAATGGCGATTTTGTATCATATTTTTTACTCTTTTGGCCATATTTTCTAAAATATTGGTCCAAATCGACTTCGGTAAAAAAATTTTATTCATATTTTGATGCCAGAAATCGACTGGATACAAAAAATTTCGATTTCAAAACTTTCACATTTTTTGACTTTTTGTTAAGGGGTCAGTATGGAAAAGTGACCACAAAATATGAAAAAAATTCAAATGCCCAATTTTAAGAATATTTGAATGCAGTTTCAATATTTCATAAAAACCATTATCAGAAGTGAAAAAATTTTGAAAATCGGTTGATTTTTGGCAAAGTTATGGCTGTTCAAAGTTTGCGAGAAACCCCTTTTATGGAAATGGCGATTTTGTATCATATTTTTTTACTCTTTTGGCCATATTTTCTAAAATATTGGTCCAAATCGACTTCGGTAAAAAAATTTTATTCATATTTTGATGCCAGAAATCGACTGGATACAAAAATTTCGATTTCAAAACTTTCACATTTTTTGACTTTTTGTTAAGGGGTCAGTATGGAAAAGTGACCACAAAATATGAAAAAAATTCAAATGCCCAATTTTAAGAATATTTGAATGCACTTTCAATATTTCATAAAAATCATTATCAAAAGTGAAAAAATTTTTAAAATCGGTTGATTTTTGGAAAAGTTATGGCTGTTCAAAGTTTGCGAGAAGCCCCTTTTATGGAATTGGCGATTTTGTACCATATTTTTTACACTTTTGGCCATATTTTCTAAAATATTGGTCCAAATCGACTTCGGTAAAAAAATTTTATTCATATTTTGATGCCAGAAATCGACTAGATAGAAAAAATTTCGATTTCAAGACATTCACATTTTTTGACTTTTTGTTAAGGGGTCAGTATGGAAAAGTGGACAAAAAATATGAAAAAAATTCAAATGGCCAACTTTAAGAATATTTGAATGCAGTTTTAATATTATATAAAAATCATTATCAAAAGTGAAAAAATTTTGAAAATCGGTTGATTTTTGGAAAAGTTATGGCAGTTCACAGTTTGAAAGATATCCCTTCTATGAAAAATGTCGATTTGGAACCATACTTTTTACTATTTTGGCCATATTTTCTAAAATATTGGTCCAAATCGACTTCGGTAAAAGAATTTTATTCATATTTTGATGCCAGAAATCGATTGAGCACAAAAAAATTACGATTTCAAGATAATCACATTTTTTGACTTTTTGTTAAGGGGTCAGTATGGAAAAATGAACAAAAAAAATTGAAAAAATTCAAATAGCCAATTTTAACAATATTTGAATGCAGTTTTAATATTTCATAAAAGCCATTATTAAAAGTGAAGAAATTTTGAAAATCGGTTGATTTTTGGAAAGGTTATGGCTGTTCAAAGTTTGAAAGATATCCCTTCTATGGAAAATTTCGATTTTGAGCCATATTTTTTACTCTTTTGGCCATATTTTCTAAAATATTGGTCCAAATCGACTTCGGTAAAATAATTTTATTCATATTTTGATGCCAGAAATCGATGAGCCACAAAAAATTACGATTACAAGATAATCACATTTTTTGACTTTTTGTTAAGGGGTCGGTATGGAAAAGTGACCACAAAATATGAAAAAAATTCAAATGGCCAATTTTAAGAATATTTGAATGCAGTTTCAATATTTCATAAAAACCATTATCAGAAGTGAAAGAATTTTGAAAATCGGTTGATTTTTGGCAAAGTTATGGCTGTTCAAAGTTTGCGAGAAACCCCTTTTATGGAAATGGCGATTTTGTACCATATTTTTTACACTTTTGGCCATATTTTCTAAAATATTGGTCCAAATCGACTTCGGTAAAATAATTTTATTCATATTTTGATGCCAGAAATCGACTAGATAGAAAAAATTTCGATTTCAAGACATTCACATTTTTTGACTTTTTGTTAAGGGGTCAGTATGGAAAAGTGGACAAAAAATATGAAAAAAATTCAAATGGCCAACTTTAAGAATATTTGAATGCAGTTTTAATATTATATAAAAATCATTATCAAAAGTGAAAAAATTTTGAAAATCGGTTGATTTTTGGAAAAGTTATGGCAGTTCAAAGTTTGGAAGAATCCCCTTCTATGGAAAATTTAGATTTTGAGCCATATTTTTTACTCTTTTGGCCATATTTTCTAAAATATTTGTCCAAATCGACTTCGGTAAAATAATTTTATTCATATTTTGATGCCAGAAATCGACTGGATACAAAAAATTTCGATTTCAAAACTTTCACATTTTTTGACTTTTTGTTAAGGGGTCAGTATGGAAAAGTGACCACAAAATATGAAAAAAATTCAAATGCCCAATTTTAAGAATATTTGAATGCAGTTTCAATATTTCATAAAAACCATTATCAGAAGTGAAAAAATTTTGAAAATCGGTTGATTTTTGGCAAAGTTATGGCTGTTCAAAGTTTGCGAGAAACCCCTTTTATGGAAATGGCGATTTTGTATCATATTTTTTACTCTTTTGGCCATATTTTCTAAAATATTGGTCCAAATCGACTTCGGTAAAAAAATTTTATTCATATTTTGATGCCAGAAATCGACTGGATACAAAAAATTTCGATTTCAAAACTTTCACATTTTTTGACTTTTTGTTAAGGGGTCAGTATGGAAAAGTGACCACAAAATATGAAAAAATTCAAATGCCCAATTTTAAGAATATTTGAATGCAGTTTCAATATTTCATAAAAACCATTATCAGAAGTGAAAAAATTTTGAAAATCGGTTGATTTTTGGCAAAGTTATGGCTGTTCAAAGTTTGCGAGAAACCCCTTTTATGGAAATGGCGATTTTGTACCATATTTTTTACACTTTTGGCCATATTTTCTAAAATATTGGTCCAAATCGACTTCGGTAAAAAAATTTTATTCATATTTTGATGCCAGAAATCGACTAGATAGAAAAAATTTCGATTTCAAGATAATCACATTTTTTGACTTTTTGTTAAGGGGTCGGTATTGAAAAATGAACAAAAAAAATTGAAAAAATTCAAATAGCCAATTTTAACAATATTTGAATGCAGTTTTAATATTGTATAAAAATCATTATCAAAAGTGAAAAAATTTTGAAAATCGGTTGATTTTTGGAAAAGTTATGGCAGTTCAAAGTTTGCAAGAAACCTCTTTTATGGAAATGTCGATTTTGAACCATATTTTTTACTATTTTGGCTATATTTTCTAAAATATTGGTTCAAATCGACTTCGGTAAAAGAAGTTTATTCATATTTTGGTGCCAGAAATCGATTGGCTACAAAAAATTACGATTTCAAGATAATCACATTTTTTCACTTTTTGTTAAGGGGTCGGTATGGATAAGTAACCACAAAATATGAAAAAAATTCAAATGGCCAATTTTAAGAATATTTGAATGCAGTTTTAATATTTTATAAAAACCATTATCAGAAGTGAAGAAATTTTGAAAATCGGTTAATATTTGGGAAAGTTACGTCTGTTCGAAGTATGCAAGAAATCCTTTTATAGAAAATTTTAATTTTCATTCAATTTTTAAAAATTACCATATTTTCTAAAGTATTGCTCTATTTACGAATTAGATTAATATTTAGTAGAGTATGCAGTGGTCGTATATGGGGTGTTGC
Source organism: Drosophila quadrilineata (assembly GCA_018150725.1). Classification (NCBI taxonomy): domain Eukaryota; kingdom Metazoa; phylum Arthropoda; class Insecta; order Diptera; family Drosophilidae; genus Drosophila; species Drosophila quadrilineata. The sequence continues at coordinate 2,485,920 of JAECWN010000407.1, forward strand.
TCCACTTGATTTGAGGCTTAGGTTCTTCATACCTTTGCCCGACTCCGTATTAGGTTTAATGTGCTTGACGTCACCTATTTAAGTTCAATTTATTTGCGGGGCGACAGCAGTGCAAATGTCATTGATCGATTCCCCATCACCATTTTCCATAGCCATAGCCATAGTCATGGCCATCGCCATTTTCATTTTCATTTCCATTTCCAATTCGAAGTGGAAACGTAATTCGGCCTTTTGAAATGTGACAGGCGGCTGAGGCTCTTCAGATTGGCCAGGAATCTCTTCACTGACTGACTTTTATGTGACCCACTGATGGGTTCCTTCCTCCCTTCCTACCTTCTCCTCTCTCACTCTCTCACACTCTCAGTCACTATGTTGTCCAAATTGTTGTTGGAGCTTAGCACATTTTTATGCTTAGTCAATGCGAGAACTGTCACATTTTGCAGTACATAAAGACAGACTGACAGTTTGAGGCTAAGGACCTGACTTCCTTTTTTTTGGCTTTTTTGCCCTCATCCGTTTGATGTCGTTGACATATCCGTAAGCAAATGGCCTTTGACTTCTACTTCTTCATCGGCTGCTCTTACTTTTTTTTGATTTTATATTATTTTTTCTAGTTAAACGGATGTGCAAACATTTTGAAAATCAAATTTGCGGTTTACTTTTTGCGTATTTTCCCAATTAACTGCGGCAGATACCTGTGCAGAGATAGAAACTCTCCTATATTTTTAGTTAAATTTTAAATTCAGTTTTGGATTTACACTGCATGTATTTCAAGTATTTTGTGGTCTCTTTTGTAATTAAAATGCCAGCTAGCATTCATTTAAGCAAGTGTGTGGACTGCCTGTGGATCTCGCAGCAGGTCGCTTGACCACAAATATAATATACACATACATATGTATTTTGCAGAGATTTTCCACAGAAAACTCAATTGCATAAAACACGCTTCATTTAATGGAATTTCCCTGCAATCCCCTATTCGTTCTCGTCTTGATTGGCAGTTCAATTTTTGGGTGTGCTTGGGGGCATGCACCTGAATGTTGCCAGCCAATTTAGAGGTAGACAGAGAGGGAAGAGAAGAGAGAGAGAGAGAGACGGACACGAGACAGAGAGAGAGAAAGAGAGAGGGAGGGAGAGAGATAGTGAAAGCGGCAACAAACTTATTGCAAGCACGCACCACATTGCGTATACGTAATATAAGTTAGTCTATGGCAAAGTTTTCATGCAGTGCTCAAAGTTTCGCTTGCTGCCACACACACACACACACATGCAACAACTATTTACACTCTTTCTTTCTCTCTTCTCTCTTTTTCTTTTGGTCTCTTTCTCTGTCTACAAATTGTCTTTAATTTCGGCGCCAATGCACTTTTGCATGATTTCCGTCCATTAAATTCGCCACAAACTAATGAAATGATTGAGACGTTGTTTGCTTTGCTGCCGGTGGCAACTGCCGTGACTTGACTCAATGCGTCCGCATGCAACATTTTAGCCAGGTTAATCACACACACACACACACACACACACACACACACACACACACACACACACACACACACACACACACACACACACACACATCGAAGACAAGTTAATTGCGCAACGTAATCAATTTGCGCGCAGCGCACAAAACTATGCTACAAAAATTTCGACAACTCAAAAGCATGAGAAATAAGGGGGGGGGGTATATATGGCAATTGTGTATGTGGAGGGAGTGTGTGTGTGTGTGTGTCTGTATGTGTGTTTGTGTGTGTTGAATTGACCGCGTTTATGTCAAGCGCTGCAGGTGCAGAACTCATCAGTTGGCGGCGCTTGGGGTGCACTTTGTGCGATAGGCAAAAGTCAAAACAGAAGCAAAGCAGCTGCGTTTGGCAAACATGTCTGCGTTTCCTCTCTATTCTCTGTCATCGTTCTCACTTACCCTCTTTGTCTCTCTACCGTCATTCTCTCTCATATAATTAAGGTGGTACTGGTCTAACAAAAGCTTAAGTCACAGTTGGAACTGCAGTACAATCAAACTAACAGACTGAGAAAGATTGAAACAGATAGACAGATAGAGAGAGAAAAAGAGAGATATATATAGAGATAGTGCAAGACAGAAAGGAATATTGCTTTCAACTAAACTGCCCACCACTGCCAAAGGCTTCAAGTATTTGGCACCAAGTATTTGGACTCGAACTAACTGCGTCTGCTTGTGGCATGCCGCATGTGGCTCAACTATTTTGCTGTCAATATTTTGGGCCAAATTAGCCAAAGCAATTTCTCAAACAATGATAAAGCACACAGCCCACAAAGGGAATGAGAAAATATGTAGAGAGAGAGAGAGAGAGAGCGGGGAAAAGCGAAGTCACTTGCTAACTGTCATAAATTTATTGATTTGCCAAAAGGCATTCACAATGAATTATGATAATTAAGTCACAAAATGCCTAATGAATGCCTGTCACAAAATGCTAAGAGTAATTTATACGTTTCACTGAGCAGCACCACCAACAAGAGGAAGCAAGTGGATGAAGAAGCGGAAGGAGCTGTGAGGGGCATAAATAAAAATCTTGGGGAAACGTTCAATAAATCAGTTTATTAGCTAGAAACCCGCTAAAACAGCAAACCCAACTAAATATAATTTTTCTTTTTTGTCTTTCATCTCTCTCTCTCTCTCTCTCTATCTCTGTTTGTGTTTCGCTGTCCCCTCCTGTGGGCATTCATTGCATTAGGCAAAAGTCTCGCTGAGAAATCTGTAGAAAAATGAAACTGAGGCGATGGCGATGCCGATGCCAGCGGGTATAATAATAATGCCAAGTTTGGACTCTTAACTCAGTTAAGCAACAAAACTTTTCCACTTTTGAGTTTTTAACAGCAGCCAAATACACTCATACCCACACACATAGAAACAAAAAACAAGAGAGCAACAAAGTCGGAAAAAAATGTGAGGGGAGGGAAAGAAAAAATAGCGAAAAACTCGTGTTTCTAGAGAGGAAACAAAAACTCAACGTCGCATTGAAAATTAATTTTATTTCAGATTTACTTGTTTGCAATTCTATTTGCGTATGCCAAACCCCAAGCCACGCCCCCCCTTTCCCGCATAGCCAACAGCGCCCACATACAGACAGTTACCGCAATGCAAACGCATAATGTGGGGAGCTTCTTCTCTCTTTTGGTATCTCATACGACAAGAGCATAGCAAAAATTTTTGAATAGGAATGCGCTGAACAGCAAAACCACGCACAACATGATATTTGTCAAGATACCCTGTAATTCTGTTAGATGGAGTATATGCTGCTAGAAAGAGATAACGAGAAAGTATAGTAAAAAGTGAGAGAATTATGTTAACAAATTATGGCATTAAAAAAAAGATACCATTTTAGAGCTTAGTTATAGTATATCTAACGGTAACCTCAAGGAACTCGGGATCTATTCGACTTAGGTAGCCAAAAGTTGGTTGAAATAACAATCGAAGCTCAATTGGGTTTTAAGTTAAGGTAACTGCGTCCTGCGTGTATTGTGCTTGCAGAAATAAAGCTTAGTTGGTTGATTTCTTGCAGAAACCTCAAGTAACTCGGGAATTACTTGACTGTTGCAGCTGTAAATTGGCATTTATAACAAATGAAGCTTAATTAAGAAGAAAATTATTATAACGCTTTAAAAACTTTCATATTTCTTAGCTATAGGAAGAAAGTTATACGATTTGATTCAGAATCCTTTGGAATCTCGGCAAACACTTAACTGAGGTAGCTGATAATTGACCAATATAACAAGCTGAAGCTGAATTTATTGAAAAATAACATATTTCCCATGCAAGCATTAATTTTCTAGCAATACAGGGTATCTAAAAGTTGAGTATTCTCACTTTTCTTAGAATTTTACATATTTTTTTGTGAAATGCGCGCAAATCTGCAGGAAATATTCAATCTATGCGGCCTGTGCGTGTATGAAAATACAGCTAAACAGAAAACGGAGTGTATAAAAACGCATACACACACACACACGTACACTCGCACATACACCCATATAGCTGTGCTTAGTTGAAGTGGGAGTAAAGTTACCTCATTGTTAAAGCAAAGTCAAGTGAATAAATGCAAAACAGTTGGCAACGCAAGGACCTAGCCCAACTGTGGCTGTCTGGAGGGGTCTTCTACTCTCCCCTACTCTCCCACCCCCCCTCCACCACTGCCTCCCCCTCTTCGGTAGATCAAGTCACCGCAGGCTGGAGCGGGAGCAGGATATTTTTGCAATACATGCTCGCTTACAGTATCTAATGGCAAAATTTGTTGTCGCAAGTCGCGAGTCGCGCACACAGGACGTCACAGGACTCGAGGACATGTGGCAGTTGCTCTGTGGCAGCCACAACGCCACAGCTCTTTGCTGTCATCATCATATTGTTGTTGTCTCCAGCGAACACGCTGCCATCTTCCTCACTCTCACTTTCACTTTCTTTTTCTCGAGTTATTCTTTTTTTTGTTTGCTGTTTCTTTTTGTTTTCTTTCTTTGGCACCCGCCCACAGCCCTTTTTTCTGGCTTTTGTTGACAGTATCATTAGGCATTGCTGCTGGCTGCTGTTGCTGCTGTTGCTGCTGCTGCTGCTGCTGGCGCTATGTTAACCGTTATCATTTGTTGTCCTTGAGTTGCGCTCGAGTCCTTTGTGCGCTTCGCTCTCAAATCGCGTAAATTTTGCTGGCCTCACGGAATCACTGACAGAAACGGAGAGGGACAGAGTGACAGTAAGAGAAAGTAAGAGAAAGAGAGAGAGAGAGAGAGAGAGAGAGAGAGAGAGAGAGAGAGAGAGAGACAGAGAGAGAGAGAGAGAGAGACAGAGAGAGAGAGACAGAGAGAGAGAGTATAAAGATGTAGCTCAGATTAAAGGCAAGACAAGATTAAGCAAGCAGACAACAAAAATCTCCAATTCGCCAGTTTCTTCATCTCTGCAATATCCTTTCCTTTTCTTGTTTTCCCTTATATTTATTTTACAATTTTTTTTTGTATACACTAACAGATTTGAGTCTTTTGATTTTATCGTCTTGTTTGGAGCATTTTTCCACCTAAACATAAGTATTCATATGCTATATAGGGTGAGTTAAATTTATTAGAATTTTTAAACTTGAATCTATTTGACTTTTTTGGAAAATTGCAAGTAAAATTTGTATATGTAGTACTTTCAATGAGTAAAGAATATAGAATTATATCTGGGGATCGTACCAAGAGAAATTTGAAATTTGGCTGAAATGGAATATACTGTTGATATTCTTAATATAATAGAAAACCATGTAACTATCTTTCAGAAAATATGTTTATACAGTTTTTATAAATGTCTTTAAACCAAAAGAATTCTGCAGAAGTTATCTTAAAATTTTTTGATAAATTTATACAATTTTACTAACTTATTCTTCTTTTCACTTAAAGAGCATTCAGTCGGCGTCTTGTTGTTGGTAACATATTTTTTTTTCGTCTCATAATTTAGTCTCAATTTTCGTTATGCAGCCACTTTCTTGTCTATTCTTTTCTTTTCTTCTCTTCTCTTTCTTCTTATTTTGCTTAGCTTGGCAGCTTTACTAAATTTAACTGCCATGCTTTATACATCTACAATTTGTTCTCTTGTGTATATATATTTTTATTTTTATTTATTTATTTTTATTTGTATTTATAATTTGCGGTTTCCCTTTGGAAATGATTTCCTCTCTTTTCTATATTTATTTTTTTTTTTGCTTTGCTTTGAAATTGAAACTGAACACAGTCGGCCATAAATTACACTTGTTGGGCACTTGCCACTTTCGCTACACTTTCTCAACTTTCGCTAACTTTGTAGTTTGCCACTTTCACTTTCACTTTACAAGGGGGATGAACCTAAAAAATCCCCTGCTTTTCCCGAAAACGGTTTGGGGTAGTTGGTAACAAATATTTGCATACTGTTGGCCAAAGTTGCCATACGTTTTCAGCTCATTATTAGAGCGGAGAGAGTGACAGAGACGAAGGGGGAGAAACATGGAAAGAGAGAGTGTGTTGAAGTGAAAGTGGGTGAAAGGAAAGTGAGTGAAAGGCTGAGGCTGTCATTACATCACTATATACTCTGTACAGATCCCCACGTCCGTCTCTGAGAGGCTTCAAATCTAAAGCATTATCTCCTTTATTTGTTCTTTCATTACCATCTTCTTTTTCTACTACTTTCGTCTACTTTTACTACAATTTCATATGCTTGCTCTTTTCTTCAGTCTCTCTATTTTTTAATTCTTTTTTCATAATTTTCTTCTATCTATTGATGTCATTCTTATTTTCTTCATATTTCTTTTAGTTTTTTTTCATCCTGTTTTTTTTTCATTTTCTACTCTGTCTTTTTTCACTTTATCCCATTTCTTCGAATATTGTAGTTAATTTTCTGCGTTTTTTTCTCATTATCGTATAATTCATTTATTCTTTTTTACCGTCATTTCTTTCTTTATTTCTTCCTTCGTTCTTCTCTTGAATTCTTCTCTCATTTCTCTCTATCTCTCATTTTGTCATGTTCCTATTCTTCTGCTATAACTTGTCTTTCTTTCTTCTTTCTCTTTGTATTCAACATCAATTTCTGCATGCTCAAAATTCGTCTAAGAATATTCTCTACTTTTATCTTTATTTAATTCCTCTTTTTTTGTTTACTTTTTTCTATTTTCATTTTCCCTATCATTGGTTTGCCATATTTAGTTGCTTCTTTTCTTGCAAGTCTTCATCTTCCTATTTACTTTTGCCATCTATCTACCATTCTTCTTCTCTTTCTGCTTCTTTTACTTCTTTTTTTTAATTTACTTTTTCAATTTCTACTATTACTTCTTATTCTCTTTTTTCTTATATTTCTTCTTCAACTTTTTTTTTAAATTTACTTCTTCTTCATTTTCTTCTATTAATTCTTCTTCTCTTTTTCTTATTTTACTTTGTGTGCGTATTCTTTGGCTGCTTCGCCATTTTGCTGCCAATAATTTCGAGAGCAATTTTCATAAATTAGCTTGTCACACGCTACGCGCACATTTGCCACGCCTCCAGCGAGCTTTGCCAACTGTCAACTACTTCAAACTGTAATCCAAATTGTTACGCAAGCTCTACTCTACACACACACACACACACACATATACAGAGGGACTAACACACACACACATATATGTATATACATATATAGTTGAAGGACCCCCTAGGGCAGCAACTGAATTTGCTTTTTAGTTACAATTCTGCGTGGGCGTCGCCTGCCAAATTGAGAGAGAGTTAAAGAGAGAGATACAGAGAGAGGGAGAGAGAGAGTTAAAGAGAGAGATAGAGAGAGAGAGAGAGAGACAGAGCGAGAGAGAGAGTGGTGTGGTGAGAGGGGGATAGACAAAATTTACAGCGCTTTAAACTTTAATTTATGTAGAACACACACACACACACATACGTATATACACACTCACACACTCACACACACACACACATACACACACACACTCAATATGCAGACAGGCAGCCAAATGGGGCAAACTTAAAGCCCTTTTTGACTCTCATTCCAGGCCAATGTGTAAATTATCAACGGTAATTAAGTAAAGCCATGCCATGTATATATGTGTGTTTATGTGTGCATGTATGTGTGTGTGTGTGTCGCATTGTCTATAAATTTCAAATTTAATACCAAAGACAAGCGCATAAACCGCACTCAGCCCCAAATCATACAAATTTGCGGCCTTTAATTGCAACATTTCGAAATGGCAAAATGAATATGAAAAAAAGCAGAAGAAAAAAGTAAAACAAATAAAAAATTAAAATATAAATGGGGAAAAATACACAAAATAGCAAACAGCTAAAACCAACATAATTCAATTAATAATAACAAACAAAAATTAGAAAAATTAGTGAAACATTAGGAAATTCAAAAAAAGAAATTACATAAAAATAAAATAAATTTTAATAAGTGAGTTGAAAAAAAAAATAAAAAAAAGTATATTCAATATTAATTTTATAATAAATTATATTTTAATTAAATATAATATAATAAATGATCAATACAAATAAATAATAATTAAACTCTTACTCAAGTAGAATATAATAAAATACAGATTAAAAGAAAAAGAATATTTTTGAAAAAAAAAGCGTCAATCATTTTGATTTTTATGAAAATGAGAGCGTCGAGAAATATTCTCTTTTGTGAGTGGAAAAATTATTTAATTCAATTCATTGAGGGGGAAATGGAAACGGTTTCAGTTGTGTTTAAAAAGCGAATGTTGATTTCCCTTTTCGCTTTTCTTAGCTATGCTTTGTAATTGTATTCTTTTGTGTCTAATTCATACTTCAACCGCATTTCTTTTCATCCCTCTCTTTATGACTTTTTTCCACTTTCATCAATTATCTGATAGCTTTTCCTTGAGCCCCATGTAATCCTTCACGTTATCTTCCCTTTTCTCTGTTATCCTTCACTTTTAGTATTCATTTGTATTTCCCTCCTTCCGTTTTTCCTTGCAATACTGTGTCTCCGTCAATTTTCTTTTAATTTGAATTTGTTCTTCAAATTTGTAGAAATTTTTGGACACTGCTTTTAATTTTCCTTTTCCTACTTTCTGTCGATCTTTTTGTTACTCTTTCCTTTCATCAATTTCTCACATCATGTTGTCATTCCCCTTTATCCACCTCATTACTCGATCTTGTGATTTTATTTGTCCACAGTTTCCCTTACTTCTATAGAACAATTTCTGCTTCCTTCGTCCTCTTTTTAGCCATCCTTTCTAGTTTCTCTGCACCCATACTTTATTTCGATGGCATAGTAAATTATTTATCGATAAGCCGAATCGCCAACTTGTTATCGCTTTTCCTTTGGCTGCGGCGCAATAAGCCAACACTTATTAACTGCCTTCATAACCTTGAAAAAGAAACTAAAATTTCCGCAGCTATCAGCCGCAACCTCCGACACCCCTGAAACCGCGACCTTTTGGGGAAGGTTGTGAGGTGGGGTGTTGGAAATGCTGTTGGAAAATTAATTACCGCATCATGGCACGAAAATGGCCGCTCGCCGCAATTTTCACGCTAATGCCTCAAAAGTCATGTTCTAACTTTTGTGAGCGCGGCCAACTAAAAAAGTTTCTAATTACGACCGTCGGTTTTTTATTCACTTAGTGCATAGAGAGAGAGAGAGAGAGAGCAAGTCCGAATCATACTAAGAAGGAGAAGAAGGTAGTGGAGCAGAGAGTGGTGGGAAGAGGGACATATACTGACAGTCGCTTATCATTTGGTGTTTAAGTTTTTAATACAACCTTCGCATCGGTGAGGTTCGCTGAGGTTCGCTGGGGTTTTGCTGGGGCTCGCTGAGGCATATGCGTGCGCCGAAGGGCAGCTTAAGGCACCAAACGGGTAGGGGTTGTGAAGCAGATGGGAAGCAACGTCGACAGCATCAGCGGCACATGGAAGCCATGTAAATTGTAATTACACTTAAAACCATAATCCGGCTTTATGTGTAAAGCGCGCACCGTTTGATATGGGGCGTTGCCGAAAAGGCGCATTAAAGGACTGCTAAGCCAGGAGGAGGCTTTAGGAGCAGAACATACAGCCAGGACACACAGACAGGACAGGACAACCGTGAGTTACTTAACGCATACAAGCTCCTTACTTCCTTACTTGAGCCGAGTTATACTACGCATCAGGCAGAAATTCGCTAAGGAACAGAGAGAAGGAGAAGAAGAAGAAGAAGAGGCGAAGGAGTAGCAGTATTTTGAACTTAACAAGATGCGAAGCCAGAATGGGGGATACTTAGGTGGTGTGATTTAGGGAAAGGTAGTGATAGCCGGGTGTGAGGAAAGCGGTTTATGAAGAGCAACTTAAATAATTAGAATTTTGATAAAGCAAACATATACCATAAATATGTATATTGAAAAGGGAAAGTTCATTTTGAGGTTAGTTATGAAGGTAAACAGATTAAACACAGTATAGATAAGTGAGAAACATAGATAAATACAAGTATACTATGACAATCAACACTCTTAGCAAAAACTCCACAAATTTTTCTGTGCCTACAGAGATTATCAGTACTGTCTATATGATAAGTACATGTAAGAGAATCGAATAAATTATAATCTAGGAACTAGAATTCTGTACACCACTGTACGACACAGATATAAAGCGAAGACGCCGCGCTAAGCACACCAACCAACAACAATGCAGTGCAGCTCACACTCAATACCCAGCAAGCATTTTATGAAATTTCTGATCGAATTCGAGTCTTATTCGACTCTTCTAGAAGATTAAAATAAGCATAAATGCGCGCGTTTTCTGATCGAAAATGATACTCTGTTCGGGAGAAAATGGAACCCTAGCCGCGACACTTCCTAAAGAGTCGTTTTCGACACCTCAGGAGGAGTCGTTTTCGACTCTTCTTTCTCGCGTGAAGCGAGTCTTTTTCGAGTCACAGTTTAATCGATTTTCGCTCGTTTTTGAGTCGTTCTTCTAGCAATAAACGACTCTTTTACGAGTAATATTTCTATCAATAATTACTCTTCTTCAAGTCATATTGTAAATTATAATAAGAAAGATATTTATTAATATATTCCTTTACTTATAATGATATAGTATTATAGTAATAGTAAATGATGATTTTCAAATGTAATTAAATAAAAATTAATAAGTATAAAAAATATATAAAATTATTCCACACGCTTCTTTTTTTTGTTAAACGATATTATGCGTCGAAAAAAATTGCTGGAGCACTGTGTTCATGTGCTTGTCTGAACAATAATATTATATGTGCCACATGTCTAAGAGAGAAAAATTAAAATTTTTATTTTTATGTACAAACACATTTTATTATTGTTATGATATACCTTTTTTCAGCGCTTGGCTTGGTGCCCTTCCAACTATAAAATGAGACCAATATTGGTCTGAGAAAACATTCCTCACTCACTCTTTAACTAAAACTGATGTTCAAAAATGCAGAACATTAGATCAAAAGCTTTAAGCTTACATGTTAAGTACAGTTTGCAAAAGATCGATGAGATAAGGCAGATGGCAGAATGCGTGCAAGAGCGAGAGCATGCGATTCAGCTTTCTCACCGAATTTAAGTGCAAGGCAAAAGACGCATTATCTCATTTCAATCACCGGGGCGATCAATTTTCGATTGCCTTACTATTTTGTTTTTGCTTTTTCATGAATCGTATTTGAAGAACATTTACGAGTCAGTTTCGAGTTATTTTCGAGCCCTTTTTTAGTCGCTTATAAAATGACTCTTTTTTTAATCATTTCAACGACTCGAAAAAGACTCCTCTAGGAGATTAATTCAAAAACGATCTTCCAAATGCTGGGTGGGTATGTACATATGCTGATACATCTATAGATAGCTAATGCACTGTGAATGTGTGTGTGAGTCTGGTCAAAGCTTTAGACATAGCGCTCAACTCTACTATCAAGCAAGGCAACATAGGAAATCTAATAACAAAAGAGTGAGAGAGAGAGAGAGTGTGTGTGTGAAGGGCAGGTGAAAATGCACAATGTGTGTGTGAGAATATGTGTTGATGTGTGAACGTCTTTCACACGATTGAAAGAAGAAGCACTGACCTAGCTTAACTTCGACTTTCAATGCATAGCAATGCAATATGTATGTATGTATGTATGTATGCTTGTGTGTATTGAACGTTTCGCTCACGATTGAAAGAAGAAGCACAACAGCTGCATAGGCTGAGCTTTGCGTAGTCGTATGAAAAGCGAGGGAGGGTAGCAATATTCAATCAAACAGAGGCTGCATCATATGACGAAAGCTTGCACATAATAGAGTAAGAGTTGAAAAGAGAGTAAGAAAAGCAGCGCAGTCGACAGCGCCACGATCTACACAACGAGACTCCGACTTAGCAGAAGACTAAAGCTTCTGTTGAGAACAGTCTGTGATGGAACTTGTAAAGTGCATAACGACGTCGCGTAAAGCTTTGGTGTAGAAAAAAATCTAAAGTTTTTTTTTTTAAGTGTGAATATACAAATGTTTGCATATAAATTTAAGGTAATATATTGGTGAGCTGAACCGTAATTTAGACTTCCAAGTCATTTAAGTCAAAACCGAAAACTAAAATGAATTTGGCTGTCAGCAGCCACACCCACTTGGAATATTTTCGGAGGTTTTGTGCATTTGGCATTTGACTTTTAAATAATGAACTGTTTGAGGCAATGGAATTAAGTTGAAACAAAACTAGAAGTGTTTTCTGCTTCTGCCAACTCTGCTGAGTTATGCACATGGCAAGCAAAACTTTCTGCGTAACAGTTTCATTTGCTTTGCTTTGAGAGAGCGAATGATAGTGGGAGAGAGAGATGCTGGGTGTGAGAGATCTTTCTGTAGTTGTAGTTGTTGTTGCGCTGACAGTGGTGTTCAAAATAAAGTGCAAGGCATATGTCTTTGCCAGCAGAGTAGAACAAGCTGCAGTAGCAGAATATACATATGTATGCGCTTCTTCTTCTTCGTCAACTACGTCGTCTTCATCTTCATCTTTGGTTTGTTTCGCATTTGGAGCATAATTTCAATTTTGCGAATTGTGATGCTGCAGCTGAGCAGCTGTTGAGTTAGACAGAGAGAGTGAGTGAGAGTGAATAGTGGGAAGGATGGAGGGGCTAAAACTGTTGTGAGATTTGGCGACGCCATTTTGGCTTTTAGCTTTTGCATATTTGGCGTCAATGTAGCTCGTTGGCATTTCAAATGCCAGACAGTTTGCTCCAGTTGCTCCAACACACGCAATTACTTACCCCACATACACACACACACACACACATACTCGCTCTCTCTCTCTGTCTCTCTCTCTCTCCCTCTCTCTCTCTCTCTCTCTCTCTCTCTCCCTCTCTCTTTCTTTCTCGTCATGTTGTGCGTGTTTGGCGCGTAAAACTAAAGCTGGCATATAAAGTAAAGTAAAGTAGAGTGAAGTGAAGTGAAGTTTTGGCCAAGAGAGCGAAAGCGCCAAAAACCGAAAAAGTTTTTTACTTGAAATTCAAGCAATTGCTTTTGAAAAGTTTCAATTTTGGTGCGCCAGTTGCGATGTTGCGAGTTCCCAGCGTAAGAGTTTTCTTCATCCTTTAGCGTTTTTTTTTTAGCTTTTTTTTTTTTTGGCTGCCAGCAGCTCGAGTTTCCTTAGCCAGTTTCGTGTTGCCAGCGCCGTTTCAAGACAAATGATAGGCAAATTCGCTAGCTATACTTTCCCCACCACTCCTTCCCGCAAACTTCTCTCACTTGGCCTTTTTTTTTGGTTGTGTTTTATTTTTTTGACGCTGACAACTTTCGTAATGAAATTGTGTCAGCGGGATTTTCTTTCACATCGTCGTCTGTCTGCATTTAAGTTGAAGGCGACATTCTAACGTCAAAAGTGACAAGCAAACTCTTACTCTGCTTCTTTCTCTCCCTCCAGCGTTTTCTCTCTCTCTCTCTCTGTTATCTCACAATGAAATCAGTCGCGCTTCTCAGCCAAAATTAATTGCGCAAATAAAGTGACAATCCCTTTGGGAACTTGGCCGCCTTCGACAACCCTTTTTGCTTTTGGGTGAAATTTGCCGCCTACTTTTTGGGCTGTGAGCATACACCCCTTTGGTCACATAATTAGAGGGTATATGCACATCTTCAGACTGGAGTGTTTGTTAGAGGGGCATCCTTCGGCCACTTGACAACTTTTGTCCGCACAACAACAAACAACTCGTTAGCAACCAACGGTCCCCACTTCCCCACATAAAAAGGGTCCAGCTAAACTCAACTAACTATGCTATGCACAACATCATCATCTGTTATATACATATTATAATCATCATCATCATTATCATCATCATCATTAACATCATCATTATCAAATTCAGCAGCAGCACCTTCTATTTTTTTTGTAGACATGATGTGCAACTTTTTGGCGGTTCAACTCGTAAAGTTTGACCCAAAAAACAACTCTTGAAAGAAAATCTGGCAGAAAAAAAAAGATTATATATAGAAAAGTAGTCGAAGAATAAGAAGTATATATGTATGTTCTATAAGAGTGGTAACAGCAGCTTGCAGTCAGTATCAGAATGTTAGCTAAATCACAAAATCATTTGCATATGCGATAAGAAGGCAAAAAGTTCAAGTGCCTCCGTCCGTCCATCCGTTCAACCGTCTGTTCGTCCATCTGTTTGCCAGGTAACTTAGCTCTTTTGCTTGTCTTTAATGGCCTTGCATGATTTGTCAGAATATGTATATATAGTACATACATACATATATAGTCAGTCTGAGTTTCGTACAACGCATAAAAGTTGCCTTCAGTTTTAATTTCTTCTTGGAGACGAAGACGAAGTTTGAAACAAATCAGTTTGACAGAGATGCATGCGATATGCTTGATATACTTGCCTAATGTTTTTATAATATTAAGTTTTTTTTTTTCGTTTTTTTTTTTTTTGTTTTTGACAAGTTGTGCTACGTAGATTCTTAGGTGGAAAAGTAAAAGATAAATTTGGGGGGTATTTTCTTTTTTGAAGATGTTTGCTGAAAACATTCCAAAAAAAAAAATATTTTTTGTGCTTTTGAGGTCTTAGAAATTGCCTATTAATGTAGCATATTTCGTTATTTATCAATAACTCATTATAAAATTTAATAAAAGTATTTTTTGTTTTAATTTTCTGAACTCAAATTTATCATTATCTCTCATTTTAAATATAAATTTATTTTCCTTATTATTGTTTTGTCATTTCAGATTTATTTATTATACTATGTTTATATTATTTATTATTATATTTGTTTTAATAATTTAAATATTTTCTTTGTTTTAATTATTAAATTATCTGCTATTTATTTCCACATTTTCATAATTTTCATTATATGTATATATTTGTTTTATTAAATGTTTTTTTTTTTTTATAATTTTATTGCAGCCATTTTCATTGCATTTTTATGGTAAGTCTATAATTTGAAATTGTTTCTATATTTATAACATATATTATTAATTAAATTTCAATATTCCTAAATGCACTTTTCTAAACATATCAAATATATAAATTTCCTATTTAAATATATTTTAACCAAATTAAAAAATTCCTAAATAAATAAATATATATATTTGCTAAGTTAAAATATTCCAATTATATTAATACACACCATTCAACTTTTTCTAAATATCTAAAGCTACAAATTTACAAATTTCCCAATTATTTCAATATATCATATATACATATTCGATCTATGCCTTATCAACATTTTCTAATCATATAAAGAATATTAATATAAAAAAGTCTTTGCATATAAAAGATTTCGTAACGATATCTTTTGAAGTAAACCATTTTTCTTGAGTTTTCCGAAGTTTTGTAAGTTTTCTTCCCTTTTAATCCCAATTCGAACTTCAGACAGTTTTCAGTGTTTTTAAAGATCGTATTTTTTTTTGGCTGCTGGAATTGCGACTTTTTAATATGCTTTTATGGCACATTCGCCGTATCCGCAAATCTCGGATCTCAATCCGTATTTTCCCTCACGGTTCCCATTGCCATTTTCACAGCGCATTGAGATTTTCTGCCCTTTCTCTGACTCCCTCTCTCTCTCTCTCTCTCTCTTTCTCTCTTCCTCTCTCTCTCTCTCTCTCTCTCATTCTATCTCTCTCTCTCTCTCTTTCTGTCTCTCTCTCTCTTTGCTGTCGCCGTGGCTATGCTGAATTATGTAGAATTTACGTGTTTTCAACGCCAGCAAAAATGCGATGCAAAAGTGCAGCCTCAGCCCAGAGGCAACACACATGACTCTGAATGCCATATGTGTATGTATGTGTGCGTGTGTGTGTGTGCGACCATTAGTTTTTGTGCTGATTATTATGGCTGCCATGGCCGTATGCGAAGCGCAGGCCACGTGTCGTTGCATTTGTAACAGGTGAACTTTATGGCTCTGTTGCAAGTTGCAAGCTGCCTCAATGCGACTGTATGTGTGTGTGCCACACACATATATGTGAGTGTGTGTGTGTGTATGTCTGTTGCTATTAAATTATGCTTGGCAACGCGCATATTTGTTGTAAGTGCGCCTCTTCGGCGTCTCTGCCTTCTCCTTCTCTCTCTCTCTCTCTCACACACACTCGCTCTCTTCCTATCTCACTCTACTTGTTAGACCTTGACCCGCACAAAGGCTCAACTTGTGTAGCAGCCACCACCCACTTGCCGCCACCTCCTCCCCACGAAGCTTGGCGGGCCTGACAGACGGACTTGAGTTTATTTAAAATTATTACGCTTGAGATGAAGAAATATTGAAGTATGTTACAGTCAACATGTGTAACTGCCTGTGTGTGAGAGAGAGAGAGAGAGAGGGAGAGAGAGAGAGAGAGAGAGAGAGAGGGGGAGAGTTCTTTACTACTTTAGTCGCTCTTCATTGCCTGCTTCTACTCTTCAACTAAATGTTGCTTGACATGCTCCATGAACAGATATTAAGTATACGCCCCGTTTTCCCCCCATTCAAATTTGATGGCAATTAAATGCGCGTGTTTTCTATTTACTGTGCCACGGTCCAATCAAATGTATGCAGCATGTAAGGTATGGGAGGGGGGGGTCTGCGGCAGATTGAGGCCAACTAAATGGCCAATTAGCTGAATTTGCCCACCAAAGTGCCCTCAACTAATCGCTGTCTATTTCACAATTTCGCTACGATTTTTTCAGCTTTTTTTTTGCTGATTTCACGTGCAGCAGAGATTGTTGTGATGCCATCAACAAAAAAAAAAGGAGACAGCTAGTGATTGAAAGTGGTAAAAAGAGAGAGAGAGAGAGAGAGTCACAGAGTGGGTTGTCGTTTTTGTATATTTTATATAGCTTTTTTGAAGGTTGTTTTACACAACTTTTTGACTTTGCGAATGTCCATAATTTGAAAAAAAAATAAAAATAAAAATATAGGTATATAATTGCCAAAAGTGTCACTCACAGGCATTTTTAGTGGATTTTATAAAGAGTGAAATAGAAGTTATATTGCATAGAAAAGTAAGTCTAGCTATAAAATAGAAATTTCTCTTGAAAAATTAAATAGAAACATTTTGAAAAATTTTTTTAAGGGAATAAAATGTCGCAAAATATTTTCGATGGTTAAAAATTAGGTAGAAAATTCAAAAATGATTCTAGTAATAATGTTGTAAAATAAATTTATTTATTTTTTTTTTCTTCTTTTTTATTTATTTATAATTTACAAAAAAATTTAAGATAATATTACAATAAATGAAATGCAAAAAAAAGTATGAAACTATTTTTAAAAATTGTTTTCAAATAATTTATTAAAAATTTGCATTACACAAACATAGAAAAAATATAAATATGTGTAAACATTTGTCAACAAATTTCCATAAATTCAACTATAAGAGGAAATATGCAAACAAGCTCATAAATATTATAAAAATAATATATATAGATATATATATATTGGAATGAATATTATTTGCCTAATGCCAATGGCACTTTCTTGTAATTTTTAAAACAAACATAAATATGTGTTAAAAGCATACAAATGAAACATAACTAAAATATATAAATTTTATGAATACACATATTTTAGCTATATGCAGACTATGATAAATTGTTTTATAAATGGGGAACCAAATAAATGATTTCTAAAATAATTGCATAAATATGCAGAGTGCATAAATTTATAACAAATAAATATTTAATATCATGATGATTATGGCGAAGAGATGTTTTTTAATTTCTTTAAGTTTTATTTAAATTTTTTTTTAAATTTTTCTGTTTTTTTTTTTGTAATATTCTATTATTATTTCTGGCATTTTTCTATAGTTTATATGAGGAGCTTTAGGCAAAATCAGGCAAATGTTTGCATTGTGGGAAGTGCACTTAAAGGCAGATAAAATATGAAGAGATAGAGTGTGAGAGCGACAGAGACAGGCAGAGAGAGAGAGAGAGAAAGAGAGAGAAAGAGAGAGAAAGAGAGAGAGAGAGAGAGAGAGCTGCATGTATGTAGTTGTCCTTCAAAATCCCCAAAGCATTTTTCTGTGACATGCATAAATATTGATTTGTAGATATGTGTGCAGTCTCTGCTAAATATTAATGTGCTCCACATGGAAAATCCCAAAATAAAAAAAGAAATGAGAAAAAACGAGAAAATAATGAAAAGGGTAGAGGGAAGAGAGTGAGAGAGAGAGATAGGAGAGGAGAGAGAAGAGGGGAACGGGCACAAAAATTGTTTTTATTTCATAACTAAGCCCTTGATGCTTCTAGCTTAGGCTTTGTTCTCGCTTTGTCTCCCAGGCTGCCTATCTCTCTCTCTCTCTCTCTCTCTCTCTCTCTCTCTCTCTCTCTCTCGCTCTCTCTTTGTTGTTCTCTTGTTTTGTGCATTTTTCATTACAGCATTGACAGTGACAGTTGAAGTGTGCGTATGTAGAGAAAGAGACATAGAGAGAGAGCGAGTCAGAGACAGAGAGAGAAACAGAGAGAGAGAGAGCAAGGGAGAAAACAGCGAAAGCAGCAAATAGTCTACAAAAGTTGGCATAACATGCAACAATGGCTGTGACACAAGTGCACATGCAGCCCGAGAGAAAGAAAGAGAGAGAGAGAGAGAGAGTGGGAAAGGAAGAGTGTGAAGTAGAGAGAAAGAGAGAGAGAAAGAAAGAGAGAGAGAGGGAGAGGTTGGGTAGTGTAGACGCTGCAGGGACCAACAACTGGGTCGGGTTTTTATTTGACGATTTTACAGACCGTTTTGTGGCCCAAAGGCATGACACGATTCAGCAGGCAGCGTTGCACGCATAGAGAGAGAGAGAGAGAAAGGAATGAAAACAGAAAGAGAGGGAGTGAGTTGGGACAAGAGAAGTGAGAGAGAGACAGAGAGAGAGAGAGAGTGACGGCCTTAAACTCTCACTGCGACGCAGTCAAAACCAAGTGCTCCAGTTATGCTGAGAGGGCAGAGGCAGAGCTACACATACCCTACAAATACCCTACACTCACTCTTCCCAACACACACACACACCCTTCAACACACACTTTCAACGCTTTGATCGCTTTCGTTGCTGTTTTTTTTTTTTAGTGCGTTTTTCTTGTTGCTGTTTTTATTTGTTTCAATGATTTTCGGGGCAACAAACATTTCACATCACATCACCTTGGGTAGTGGGTGTGGAAGCGGTGGTGGTGGGGGGGGAGCGTTACAAAAACACCTCTCTCGCGGGAGGCGGGCAGGCAGCCAGTGGGCGTGGCATGGTGTAACATAACATAAGCTGAGGGCAATTGCGGGCTTTGTTGATTGCTTGACAAATTGCCAACAGCAGGCGGAGAAACTGAGCGAGAGAGACACAGAGAGAGAGACAGAGAAGCAGAGAGTACCGAAGAGAGAGAGAGTGAAAGAGAGAGGCAGCTAGTTGGAGATGAAAGGGAGACGACGGCGGCACAGTTTGTTGTTGTTGTTTGGTTGGTGGCGCCACAGACAAAGTGTTTGCCATTCATGTTCTTCGCTCACATGTTTTGTTGCCATTGTTCACTCTCATCTCTCTTCTCTCTCTCACTTTCTCTCGGTATCTCCTCTGCTGCCTCTTCTCTTCTTCTTGGTGTTGTCAGTTGGTTGACAAGTGATGCACGATTTCCGCGCCATCGCTGACCTGTCAGTGAAACGACATTGCCAATAAAAATGTAACACATTTACGATCCAATCCCATCCCCCCCCACCCACCCCACATTCCCATCGCCATGGCACGCCTCTTCTGCCACAATCTGCGCTTGTTGCAAGTACCTCAACAGCAAATAAAGCATAGGTAGCTCAGGGATACGTGTCGTTTATAAGGCAAATCAAACGGCGAAAGAAAAAAAAACAACTGCATTCTTTTCTTCCTCTTTTTCGTTTTTTTTTTTTGGTTATCTGATGTTTTTCAATTACATTTACAATGAGAAGTTAACAGCGCATAGATTTATATTTGAATAACAATTTCCTTTAAGATAATTATTTTAAAAATATTTTTCCCAATTTTTTCAGTTTCATAACAAATTCATTTTATTTTTTCTGATTTGTTGAACAGACATTTCCACTGGAAAACAAAAAGTATAAAAAATATGAAAAGAAAACCCAAAAGTAAATAATCTTTGTCTCTGAAATAACTGATGAGTACTGTACTTTAATATTTAATGTTTATTTCATAATTATTTTGCTACTTTTTCATTTTTTTTTTTATAAATTTAATAAGTGCGGAATCTGTACAGTTTAAAGTATCTTGACATCAACTTAACTTTTTAATAAAAAAAGATCATTTCTTGCTTATATATTGAGAAGATGGCTAGAATTATTATTAGCATTATTTTTAGTATTATTATTAGTATTATTATTAGTATTATTATTAGTATTATTTTTAGTATTATTTTTAGTATAAGTGTTTTTCCTTTTCTTTATAATTTTTCTACTTTTTATTATTCTTTTTTTTTTTTTTTTTTATTATTCTTATCGAACAAACCCAAGAAACTGTTGGAAATTATTATCCATAAAATACCGTAAGAAATTTTGTAATGAAATCATATCAAGCTGATTTTAGCATTTCTTATCGCTTTTTTAGCTTCTAATTGTGTTAGGAGCAAAAGCGCTGGATTAAGAGCCAAAAGACTTAAGACTTAAACGATTCCACGATTCCAAACGATTCCACCCTCAAGATCTCCCACAACGGATCTTGACGTAGTGAACTCCCAGATCATCGTTCGAATAGAAATTATCTTAGACCCCAATTCCTAATCCAGATTGTCTTAATTGTAAATATTGTAAATTTTCAACCATAGTTTTACTTTTAATTATAAATTTCTCATTAGCTTAAGTTGCCACAGAGGTAATAGAATACTATTCAGCTGTGAGCAACATTTCAAATAAATACGATGAATATGAAAAAGAGCAAAAGTAGCTAAATATTATTAAGGTAGGTTAACGGATAATCCCCCTAAAAGTACTTTACATTCTCATAGGATTTCACAATGAAATCTTCTATGTAAACATAAAAACGATGCAATGTTAAAATGGAATAAGATATTCCCAGAAAAGTCAATTATAAGGGAGTTTAAAATGTCACTTGAAAATATTTTATTAAATTTGAGCATATCCAAGTTGAATACACAAGAAAAATAAACACTATTTAAGAGTAGAAAAGTTGAAGTAGTTTTCTAGAGAAAAACTAAGAAAAAAATATATATTCTTATACAAATAGTTATAATCTTGTAGATTGTAGATTATAATTATACAAATAATAATAATCTTTTAGTTTGTGGACTTTTGTAAAAAACGCACAAATTAAGAATTTTGTATTTTCCAATTTAGCAATGTTAACAAAAAAAGTGCGGAAAATGAAGTTTTTCTAAAAATTATTATAAAAATATTATAAAATAATATATATGTAGCAAAATATTAAATTCAACTTTATTTAATACAGCATTGATTGATTTTCTCTGGCAAGTTGATAACTTATTGGACATCCCTCTATAAACTTTATGCAATCATAAACGAGCAAAAGTTCTCCATCTTATCCGAGCATATAATAATGCTCTAAGCGAAACTTTATTTATGATTGGCTACAGTTTCCCCCGCTATCTTGCCACTATATGTGGAGCAGAGAAATTATGCTTTCTCTTTGATTGATTTTTCGCAATAATTTCGCAAAGAGTTTTTCGTTTGAACGTCAAATAGTTTTCATATGCATTTCCTTATAATTTGTTGAGTCAAGAGTTTCAGTTGCAAAATATGGAAAATTGTTCTATGAATCGAACCAAGTTTAATTAGCCACAACTGAAGCTAAATAAGCCATGAATTTTATGGGAGAATATATAACTCAAATATTTTCAAGTTTTTCTCATATTTGTTGGCAGTATTTTTGTTTGTCTTTTGATGTATCAGAAACAAAATCTGGAGCTAAAAAAGCCATGAAAACATATTTCACATTCTTTGTTTATTTTTAAAATATTATATTGGAATTTTTCGTCAAATATTTTTTTTTTTTAATTTTTTGGGCAATATTTTTGTTGCTCATCGATAAATTGACAAATAAAAATCTGTGTGGAAATATAACAAGGGGGAAACCAATGAAAATTTGATATGTCATAATTGTCGTGAATATAAATTGAACAGAGATGGAAGAAGACACAGAAAAATGTATATACATGTATGCATGGTAAGAGAGAGAAAGAGTGAGAGATATTGAAACTCTCTAGCCTTTTACTGTTTTTTTCTTTGTCTCTTCATTTGTTTATGGTTCTCTTTTTACTTTTTCTGTGAATCAAACGTGGCTAAAAGTGAAGACTGTATTACTGTCTCTTTATTTTTGGGGTTCTGTTTTTATTTGCTGTCTCTTTTTTGTTTTAATATTATTATTCTTATCATATATATGTACATATATGTATATTTACCGCAAGTGATGCACGCCGCAATGTATGCTATAATAAAAATGAATGTCGAGGTTTTTTGCGACAGAGTGCCAAGGCCACCTCCACCACCACCACGCCCACTAACAGCATGCGGTTGTCGTCTACGCCCACAGCGCTGCGAGCTGCGACTGTTGTGGCCGTAGGGGCGGCATAGGAGGGGCTGTGGGCGCAGGAGGATGCGAAGTCGGAGGCTGCTGCTGCTGCTGCTGCTGCTGATGCCATATAATCCACTTGATGCCGGCATTTTGTTGACTGTCTCGCTGTCGCTGCGTAATTTTTATTATATTTTTTTTTTTATTTATTTATTTTTTTTTTGCTTTCAATTGTTTTGCATATGTAAATCAATTGATCAATGTTTAATTCAATTCGCGCGCGCAACGAAACCAATTTCATTTGACATTTTTCTGCTTCTCCTCTCTCTCTCTCTCTCTCTCTCTCTCTCTCTCGCTCACTGCCAATTCCTTTTTTTTTTGGTAATTTCTTTTACCGATTTTTTAACACTTTATTATTTCTATATTTTTTTTAGCACATTAACTGTTCTCTTATTGTTTAACCGTAATTCGGTATATACTTTTTTTTACAAATTATTTTATTTAACTTATTAAGGAATTTATTGGTATTTTTTTGGAATTAAACTGTTGTTTTATTGTTTAACTGTAATTCGCTTAAACATTTTTCTCAATTTTTTTTTGATTGAAATTTTTTAAGTATTTTTATGTCTATTTTTTTCTAATTTTTTCCCTTATTCTGTTGTTATATATTATTTCTCTCACTTTTTATACGTATTTAATTAAAGCCCAATATTTTTTGTTTGGCTTTTTTATTTGGAGGTGGGCGCACTTAACTTGGCTGTCACATTGCCAGTTTATTTGGCAAGCGTTGCAGGCAGCAGCTGCCACATGCCATATGCCACTTGCCACACACACTGACACACATTCATAATATACACAAGTTTTATTTTTCAATATTTTTGCATTTTTCACAATTTTTGCATTGCCGCCAAAACATAATTTCAACTTATTTCATTTGTTTGGTATTTTTGTTTAAGTTTTGGGTATTTTTTGTTGTTGGTTAACGGGGTTTCTTATGGTCGCTCGCTGACGACGCGCACGCAACTCGTTTGCCGCTGTGGTCAGAAATTAACTGAATGCAAGCGGCGTCAAAGGATGTGGCGAAAGGCAGCCAAAGCGTCGGCAGAGCACGCAGTCGGCAGTCGTCAGTCGGCAGTCGTCAATCGTCAATCGTCAATCGTTAGTCGGCCAGCAAACCGATTAAAGGCTTCGCTGTATTCGCTCTACGCAGCAGCGACGTCGCTGCCCGCGTCACTTTGCAAACCTCGGCGCGTTTCAATTTCAGCTGCGGCTGCGGCTGCTGCTGCCGACGTTGCTGTCTGCTGTTTGCTGTTTGCTGCCACTGCAGACGCGCTCGGACGTCGCCTGTGTCTGTTTACTTAACGCTTTCGCAAGCGACTGACGCTGCGACAGCGATGGCGGCAGCGCTGCTGACGACGACATCTACGTCGTCAGCGACGTCGTTAGCAGCATCATCATGCAAAACTAACGCTCTCTTTTTCTCTCTCTCTGTCTTACTTGGCAACGCTTTGAATTCTCTCTTTGGCGTGCTCTCTTTTGTTCACACACTCTCTTGATTTGGTTGCCTTTGGCTCTCTTTTTATGGCAGCATTCAGCTTCGTTAGCGCCTCAGCTGAAATTGGTCCACGGAGGATATCTCTCCAGGAAGCTGCTGATAAGACAAGTTTCACTTAGTTATCTCAAATATTAGAGCTAACTAAAATTTTAGTA